>JAVJIX010000197.1:1052500-1447500 GCA_036785185.1 Paratrypauchen microcephalus | reverse complement strand
CAGCCCACACAAAAACACACACAAACACACACACACACACACACACACACACACACGCATCCAGCTCACACACAAACACACACACACATGCATCCAGCTCACACACAAACACACACACACATGCATCCAGCTCACACACAAACACACACACACATGCATCCAGCTCACACACAAACACACACACACATGCATCCAGCTCACACACACACACACACATACATTAAGCCCACACACAAACACACACACCCATGCATCCAGTTCACACACAAACACACACACACATGCATCCAGCTCACACACATCCACACACACACATGCATCCAGCTCACACACAAACACACACACATACATACATCCAGCTCACACACAAACACACACATGCATCCAGCTCACACACAAACACACACACACACACGCATCCAGATCACACACAAACACACACACACACATGCATCCAGCTCACACACAAACACACACACACGCACATGCATCCAGCTCACACACAAACACACACACGCACATGCATCCAGCTCACACACACACACACACATACATCCAGCTCACACACACACACACACACATGCATCCAGCTCACACACAAACACACACACACACACACATGCATCCAGCTCACACACAAACACACACACATACATCCAGCTCACACACAAACACACACATACATCCAGCTCACACACACAAACACACACACATGCATCCAGCGCACACACAAACACACACACATGCATCCAGCGCACACACAAACACACACACATGCATCCAGCGCACACACAAACACACACACATGCATCCAGCGCACACACAAACACACATACATCAGCTCACGCACAAACACACACATACATCAGCTCACACACAAACACACACACACACATCCAGCTCACACACACACACACACACACACACATGCATCCAGCTCACACACAAACACACACACACACACATACATCCAGCTCACACACACACACACACACATACATCCAGCTCACACACAAACACACACACATGCATCCAGCTCACACACAAACACACGCACATACATCCAGCTCACACACAAACACACACACATGCATCCAGCTCACACACAAACACACGCACATACATCCAGCTCACACACAAACACACACACACACACACACATACATCCAGCTCACACACAAACACACACATACATCCAGCTCACACTCACACATATGCACATAAAAGGAACAACTAATAAACAAACTACACACATGCATCCAGCTCACACACAAGGACATGGGTTCTACACGGGGAAGGACTAAAGTCTACAAGATATATATATATATATATATATATTTTTAACTTGATTTTAAAAGTATTTAAAGTAACACATGTTTCAGTAACATATTGAACGTCATTCCACAGCTCTGCACCTTTGTGAACAAAAGAGAATTTAGCAGCAGACGTCCTACAGAAAGGAACCCGTAAACAATGGTTTCTTCCTGTAAAATGAATGAATTGCCAATCTCTGCTGAACTAAAGGTAAAAGGCCACTGGCAACTTGAAAACTACCACTTCACACTTCACAAGGTCGAATAGAGCATTTTGAGTTTTGGAGAATAAAAGAGCACACCTCCAGATGTGTTTTTGAGGAAGTAACCGCAGTCTAACATGGAGTTAATTTTGTGTAATATCAGATCATTACCCCCGAAAGACCAGTACAGCCACATAACAGTAAGGCTGTGCCTTAATGAGTGACCCCACATACCCTTATAAGCTCAGGTCATTAGAACGGACCACGTCAATATCATTAGTGATCCCGGTCATCCATTATGGTTTCCTTGTCGATTACACCCCTTGAGATTTCGATTTAAACCTACTGTTATTACACACAGAGGTGGTGCTGTTTCCATTTGCTGCACACCACTACGTTAATTACTACTTGAACATGATAGAGACACTGAAACCGTCTCACACTCTTGCAGTTATTGCCCTAAATTTTTCATATCGAATACAGGGGGTCCTCGGGTTACAACGTTGATCCGTTCTTAAGACGCGTCGTAACCCGAATTTCGTCGTAAGTCGGAATTTGATTTTGATCTTCCAACCAAAGCACCAATAACCTTTCCATCTTAATAATTAGACCACTACGCTGCTTGGTTATCACTATCGCTTTCATAGGAGCAGATCAGAGCCCACATCAGGTACTTCCGCCCACATTGGGCACGCACACGAGGCCGTCTTCTTCGCCCTACAACCACAACAAAGCGTATTCTTCCCCCATGCGCCGCGCGCCGTTCGCATTTGTTTACGTCGCTTACCACACTAAACCGCGTAAGAGGGAATGACGCGTAATATGTACATGACATTATAGTTAACTGTAGTGCTTTTCTTGTGTCTTCGTGTCCTTAGATTCACTTCATGTGTGTAGGTTCAGGTAAGTTGAGCAATGCACCAAGGCCAAGGCACTTTCCACTACAAACAACATAGACCTCTATTAGGGCTGGGCGATGTGGAGCAAAAAATATTTCTCGTTAATATACCAAATTCCACAAGGTCTTTTTTTAATTGAAGTGCAGGTCATGTAGGAATAAAGTGCTTCTGTGACATTAAAAAATAAAAATAAAAATAAAAATCCCTGTATAGAAAAATAATTTAACTGTAAAATAAAGGAAGAAAGAATACATGTTGCCTCATTTTTACTCAAAAACTCAACTCGAGCTCATCTTTGCATTAACACTCTTAACCATACGATAACCATGAGCTCCTTTAGCAGAGGAAGCTCGGGAGGTTCCTTATTTTAATAGATCCGTGTTCCTTATTTTAATAGATCCACGTTCCTTATTTTAATAGATCCACGTTCCTTATTTTAATAGATCCACATTCCTTATTTTAATAGATCCACATTCCTTATTTTAATAGATCCATGTTCCTTATTTTAATAGATCCACATTCCTTATTTTAATAGATCCATGTTCCTTATTTTAATAGATCCACATTCCTTATTTTAATAGATCCATGTTCCTTATTTTAATAGATCCATGTTCCTCACCAGTGGTCAGGAGCTCTGATGTTTCCCCCTGCGCAGATCAAACCAAAAATTTTCAAATACGATTGTACAAGTTTTACACTGCAGCAGATTGATTTAAAATGTTCTGCATGAATAAACTTTACTAAACTAAACTTTACAACATATAAACCATAACTATTATAGAGCCACTTCAGCCCGTCTGAGATTATAATGTTTTTAATGTCCCTTTGCGCACATTTGTTTTTACCTTTTAAAGAAACAAAACTTAACACCACATGGCTCATTTGCATAAATTGATGAGCCGCTGATGAGGTCAGCTCCTGAAAAAACAAAGAAAAAAGCGCTTTAAACCCAAAGTATGGAGCGACTTGTCCTTTTTTTTTTTTGAGAGGAATTCTGTATCCTCCGGGATGCTGTGGCGCCGCACGCGAGGGGGAGGGGTGAGCAGGAGCGTCAGGGGTGAGCAGGAGCGTGCACAGCACAGAGAAGGCAAACAAGCAAAGAGGCGAAATCAGAATTAAATATAAACATATCCATCCAGGGTTATGTAACTGAACCTATTGGGCCAAAGTGTGTGGAAATATCGCAAAAATATCATATAATACAAACATAGTTATTGATTATCGCATATTTTTCTCACATTGTGCAGTCCCAGGAGAGATGTGTTTTAATAGAGGTTAGACGTGGGCGATATCTCTATATTTAAATAAAATATATCTCGATATTTGTTAAACTGGATTTCGACTCTCAGACTGTGGATTATACCGATTGCAATTCTCGGACTGTGGATTATACACTGATGAACTCTTGCAGAGAAAACTTGTTATTTTTGTTTAAAAGACTTATTTTCCCACCAGCAAAATTATTAATTTTTTGGTTGTATTGAATTTGTCAAGTTTTAAATGGCACTATTAATTGCCTCTCACTCAAATATACAAATATAATAACTACATTCCTGTTGTTTGTTCTTCATTCACACCTTGGGCTCCTTCAAGAACCACTTTTCGGTTCCCGCTAATATTCTTAGCCTCAGTCATGTTGCTTAGCCTTAATTAGTGTTACAAAAAATATGTGATGTGTTAAGTATTGCACAAATCAGACATAATTAATATAGATCGTTAAAGGTCCCATGGCATGAAATTTTCACTTTCTGAGGTTTTTGAACGTTAATGTGAGCTCCTCTACCCTGTTTAGCCCCCCCCCATGGTTAAAAGTTGCGAAATGTCTAAACTGAGCATTTGCGGTCCTTTTCTGCGTTACAAAAATTCGGAGCTCAAACGGGCCAGTTTGAACAAGGCACCTGATTGACGTCAGATCGAAAAAAGAAATGCAAATGCAGTTCCACCCCCGTCTGTCTGTACTCAGCGTCTCTGTAAATCACGCCCAGAGAGTTTGGACTGCAAATGCGCTAGGCAATGCGAAATGCGTTTTTTTATTTGCCTGGAGGCACGTCCGAGTGTTTCTAGGCTCGGAAGTCCTTTATCTGAGCCTCTGGACCTTTGAACAGCAGTGGTTTAATTTTATTTTCTGTGGAAATGTGTTTATTTTTCAATGGAACGCTTCAAATCTCTCACCCGTGCAAAAACAAGGAAATGGATCAGAGGGCACAGCTGACAGCGGAAAGCGGAGAGTTTGGCCACGACCCCACCCTCTACTATTGGCCAGCTTTTTTCTCCTCATTTGCATTCAAGCAACAACGCCCATTATGACCTGTTCTGAGGGAGAAAAAATACTCTTTCTCATCTTATCTCTGTTTCTCATGCACTGGGTGTTGATTTTGAAGAAGGATTCATTTACAGTATTAGGGAACCATTAAGGCAGTGCTTCTCAAATAGTGGGGCGGGCCCCCCTGGGGGGGCGTGGCGTGATGCCAGGGGGGGCGTGTATGACCCTGGGAAACATGTTTTTTTGCTGTACTGTACTAGAACTAAGTGTAATTGCACATCAACAACAGTAGTTGGCAGTGGCGTTCTCACATGCGATTTACGCACAGTCTCACCATTAACAGAACATCCTCTGTCACAGAAAAAACACGTATATTCCACTGAGTCGTGTCCTTTAGTCCGACAGAAGCTGACGCATCAGTGGCACAAGGAGAGAGCGTTTTTTTTTTTTTCAGTGCTTTTAGCTTATGCAAATGAGGTGGCTTTAAGTTTCATTTCTGTAAAATGTAAACAAATGTGCGCAAAGCATTAAAAACACATTAATATTTGAGTCCTCATTGCAGTCTTTGTTGTAAGTTTCTTTCTTTTTTTTGTTTATAATGTTAATAAAAGGATACAATGGTGTTCTCATTTGTTCTCATGTGTGCTCAATTGTTCTCAACAATTTTCCAGACAAATAATACTATTTATAGTCACGCGCAGGAAGGGGGGCGTGAAATTTTTTCTTCTTCCTAGGGGGGGCGTCACAGAAAATAATTGAGAAGCACTGCATTAAGGAGCCATATAAAAGCATCAAGAAGTACCATGTCATGGGATCTTTAAGATTTGAACATTATGTGGTAATGCCTATGGGAAATAACACTGTTCAGGGCGCTTTAGGGCCTTGGGTTTGGTCTGGGCAGTCTGTCATTTTGCACAATGTTGATTACTATATTGCAATGTTATTTCATTACAGCAGAATGTAGCTCGTACATAGCCATATCCATAGATTCACTCAATGCACCCAGGTTCGGTAAAGTCGAGCAAGGCCAAGGCACTTTCCAGCTTGTAAATACCACCTGACCTCAATTATAACACATCTTTACCCACAATGCAGCAGCTCCGTCTCAACCTTCACCCCCTCACCCGCTCCCTCCCTCTGTAAACAATCAATAAATATACTATTTGGACTCATGATGGTAAAATCAATCTTTTTTACAGCCCCCCTCCTGTGGCGCGCTAGCTACGATGCCTCCAAGGAGCGGTTTGAGAAAGTGGAAGGTATTTTCAAGGACTGCGTTGGATGCGAGTGAACGGGGAAGGTAATGAGGCCTGACAAACATAAACGCGTGGCACAGTTTGAGTGTTCTCGTCCTGACGCAAAACAAGACCGATGTGTAGAATGTATTTATGATAAATGCAGGTATGTGCTCTATAAAAGAATTATGGTTCATTTGGCAGCAATTTTAGTCACCATCAGATCTATTTCTATGCAATGTTTCAATCATCGTGTGCTATCCTGTTCTTTGGAGCAGTAGTGGAAAGTAATGAAGTACAGCTCTGGGAAAAAAAATAAGAGACCACTGCATTTTTTTCTGAAATCAGCATCTCCACATTTATTACAGCAATTCCATTCCAGCGTCTGTTGAATTCCAACACAAACACAAAGCTGAGCTACTTCGGCTGGTTAGCTCAACATCGGCTGGTTA
This sequence comes from Paratrypauchen microcephalus, assembly GCA_036785185.1. NCBI lineage: Eukaryota > Metazoa > Chordata > Actinopteri > Gobiiformes > Gobiidae > Paratrypauchen > Paratrypauchen microcephalus. The sequence goes on along the minus strand of JAVJIX010000197.1, from coordinate 1,441,135 downwards.
GCTCAACTGGTAAATCACTGACTTACCAGTTGAGTAAACCCCCCCCCGGCAATGAGCTAACCAGTGTGGGTCCTTGGGCAAGACCCTTCACGGTACTGCCCCCCGGGCGCCGAAAGATGGCTGCTCACTGCTCCTGAAAAAGGATGGGTCAAATGCAGAAGTCAAATTAATCTTAATCTTAATCTTAATCTTCAGTTCTTGCACCAGGAGTGGAATAAAGTCACCCAAGAACAATGTGAAAGACTGGGACTAAACCAGGTCTGAACTAGGACTAAACCAGGTCTGAATCAGGACTAAACCAGGGATGAACCAAGACTAAACCAGGTTAAAAATGGGCCTAAACTAGGACTAAACTAGGATTAAACCAGATCTGAACCAGGAGTAAACCAGGTTAAAACAGGGACTAAACAAGGACTAAACTAGGACTAAACTCGGTCTGAATCAAGACTAAACCAGGGATGAACCAAGACTAAACCAGGTTAAAAATGGGACTAAACTAGGACTAAACTAGGATTAAACCAGATCTGAACCAGGAGTAAACCAGGTTAAAACAGGGACTAAACAAGGACTAAACTAGGACTAAACCCGGTCTGAATCAAGACTAAACCAGGTCTAAACTAGGACTAAACCCGGTCTGAACCAAGACTAAACCAGGTCTAAACTAGGACTAAACCCGGTCTGAATCAAGACTAAACCAGGTCTAAACGAGGACTAAACCTGGTCTGAATCAAGACTAAACCAGGTCTAAACCCGGTCTGAATCAAGACTAAACCAGGTCTAAACGAGGACTAAACCCGGTCTGAACCAAGACTAAACCAGGTCTAAACTAGGACCTAAGAACAATGTGACAGACTTGTGAAGAGCATGCCAAGACGCATGAAAGCTGTGACTAAAAAATAAGGGGTATTGCACCAAATATTGATTTCTGAACTCTTCTTAAGTTAAACATTAGTATTATGTTGTTTTAAAATGAATTTGATCTTGTTTCTTTGCATTGTTTGAGGTCTGAAAACATTTATCTTTTTTGTTATTTTGACCATTTGTCATTTTGATTTGGAATTTGGGGGAAATGTTGTCAGTAGTTTGTAGACTCAAACAAAAATGTTCCTTTTGCCCAAGCACATACCTATAAGTAGTAAAGTTTTGCAGTGGTTTCTTACTTTTTTCCAGACCTGTATATGTGGTACTTCAGTAGAATCTTTCGGCATCTGTGCTTAACTGAAAGGTGCATTCTGTAACTTTTCTGGTGACGTTTCCTTTAAACGCTTTTCTCCGTGGAGATGCTATTGCTTTGTCTGCAATGTTTCACAGAACAGTATTAAACCTTTCTATCTTTTACGGTGGACACTTTTTACTGTTAGTTCACTTCAGTGGAAAGCAGGATTTGGATTCTCTGGACCTGCTTTTTGCTCTGCCTGAAATGTTCCACAGTATGACATTAAACAGCTCTACTTTACATTTATTCAATTGCAGCTGGTTTCAGGCCTCAAAAATATCTAGAAAAAAAGGCATTCTGACTGTGAATGGGGTTCCCTCTCCACAGATCTGACCTGTAACGTGGTCTGGTTTGGTCTCCATGAAGGTTTAATGCCACACTGTGAAATATTCCAGACAAAGCAATAACATCTCCATGGAGAATAGGATTTGAGTAACCTTGCACCTTTTAAAAGTGCTTTTAAGATGATTTTAGGGGTTATTTTGTCATGTTATATAAGGGTATTCAGCGCCTGCTCCCCTCATATCTGTGAGAATATCTTCAACCAAGAGCAACTGGACATTATTCTGTTCTTTACGCTCTCAGGAAGCACTGCTGTGACTGTGCCAAGTGTTCGCACAGAAGCTGGTAAAGGGGCGTTCCAGTATTCTGCTCCCACAACTTGGAACAATCTACAAAAAGACTGGAAACTAAAGGAACTGGTCTCTATAGGACAGTTTAAAATCTTGCTCAAAGGTTTGGAATTGAAATCTATGGTTTGTAAATGTTTTTAATTCTGAAACATTTTATTGCTTGTAATTGCTTAAATTGTTTTTGAAATGGTTTTGTAATTGTATTGATCTGTGCCGCTGTCTTGGCCAGGACTCCCTTGAAAAAGAGATTATTAATCTCAATGGGACTTTCCTGGTTAAATAAAGGTTAAATTAAAAAAAAGAAATAAAATAAAATGTTTGTGTAAACATCCATTTTTTTTAAATTATTCAAGCTTCGGCTTTGAGCAAACAAAAATAAATGCACAAAATCAATTCAAGAATTTGATTAGTTAATTTATTTAATTAGTTAGTTCCTATGAATATAAGTATACTCAAAAAAGTGAAACATGGATATTGTTGGCATTAAATAACTCTTATTATTTAAAAATACTTAAAGGGATATGCCACCCCCAGGTCAAATTTGCGCATCTCCCCACAGTCCAGAGACTAAAACAAGTGATGAAAAGCGTTTTCCTGCTCACCCAGCCATTGTCCGAGTCTGTCAGCACTGACCGCCGCGCGCAGCTGCTGCTCCTCCGCGTTAGACTGGAGGCAACGTCGCCAGAGAGAGATTTCGGCCAAAAGGAATTTTTATTTTTTATTTTTCAGTGCGGAAAAAGAAAGCCAAAGCACACAGCACGCAGTGTAACGGGGGAACTCCCTTCCTGGTGCGTAAACAGGGATTCCCCTGTCCGCGTGGTGCGTGCTTCGTCTGTCTTTTTCCGCACTGAAAAATAGTTCCCACCCAAAATGACCAAGGCAAGCTCTCCGTGTTGATTTGCACATTTATTTGCACTCGATATGAATGCGCACTACACAGAAAGTAATTGGGAAAAGCATCGAGCAAATTAATTCCTTTTGGCCGAAATCTTTCTCTGGCGACGTTAGACTCCAGTCTAACGCGGAGGAGCAGCAGCTGCGCGCGGCGGTCAGTGTTGACAGACTCGGACAATGGCTGGGTGACCAGGAAAACGCTTTTCATCACTTGTTTTAGTCTCTGGACTGTGGGGAGATGCCCAAATTCGACCTGGGGGTGGCATATCTCTTTAATGTGTCTAATTTTGACGATGAAACCAAGAGAGTTCCTTTGTATTAACCCCTATTGAGCCCATTTTAAAGAACATAATATCATAGAAGCTATGTAACACAGTTTTGTGGAACCATTTGACGCAACCTTTTTAATTAAATCCAAGGAAATATTTTTTTGAGTGTTTTAATCAATATCACTACGTTTTAACTTGAGTAACTTTTTTGTCTTTTTATCTGTCTTTGCTTGGGTTGGGTTTGTGTAAGAGTGTGATGTCACCCATGGCATAATGATTCCAGTCAAATGAAGCCAATCAAGGCTAGCAGTTATAGCAGCTAACTTCTAAGTCTCTCTAAAACTCTAAGTCTAAATAAAAGTTTGTTTCGAGCAAGTCCAATGAGCCAGTCAGGAGCGAGGTTGCTGGAGGTACTCGCCCCTTCCCGCTTAGTGATGACGTCAATTAAACCTGGAGCACGTGACTTCTTGAGTCACAATCAAAAATAGTGATATCAAAACACCAGGATCACATAGAAAGAGTTAAAACCATGATTTTGAACTTGGAATGAGAAGCCTGACAGCAGCAGCTACAACAATCCACAAAACTGCCACCAGACACTGAGCTGCAAACACCCACAGATCCCAGCAAGGTGGTTTTGTTTCATCGGTCAAGCGATAAGAATAAGACAAGAAAAATACCTTAAAATTACCAACCTACAATATTCTCTATGTTAAAAAAAAAGTATTATAAACATGTATTAAATGAGAATTAACGTTTTTTTTTACAATCTGAGCCTTATTTTTGGTAATAAAACAAGTTGTTTTACTCACCCATAGCACTTTGGTGTCATATGGAGCACTTCCAGAGATGTTTTAGATTTGCGATAGCCGTAGCGTGAGTTCTCGCCGTAGCTTGGGGCATATAATATGTGCCCCGAGCATGTAATATATGCCCCGAGCGGTCTCCAAATAACACAAACCTTAGCACTTTTCAAATCATAGAAGCTCGATGTCTTAGTCTATGGTTTCGTTTGGTCAAAAGTGGCCTGTAATCCGAGATTTAGCCATAGTTTCGAGTAGATGAGGACGCCAGTGCGCATGTGCATAATCACAGCTTATTTCATTCTCATCTCCCGGGACCCAAACATGAATCGCAAAGCTGTAAATTATGGATAAATCTCAGATTACAGGCCACTTTTGACTCAAACAAAACCGTAGACTAAGACATTGAGCTTCTATGATTTAAAAAGTGCTAAAGTTTGTGTTATTTGGAGACCGCACGGGGCATATATTACATACTCGGGGCATACTCGCGCTACGGCTATCGCTAATCTAAAACATCTCCGGAAGTGCTCCATATGACACCAAAGTGCGATGGGTGAGTAAAACAACTTGTTTTATTACCCAAATAAGGCTCAGATTGTAAAAAACGTTAATTCTCCTTTAAGATTTATCATGCTTTATTTTACCTTCTATACGTGTCATCCCTCCTCTGCAATGAGCACGACCCATCAAAATACAACAAAGCTACTATTTAGCATCATAACCAGCATGTTATTATACACATGTAGCTGTAGTGAAACCAATTTGACCACAGAAATGCTCAAAGTGAGTCTGCTGACGTTTTACAGACATAAAACTGCAACTCAAACATTTGTAGACCCCGAAGCCAGTTTTGTTGAATCTTTTTCTTTCTAATTTTTATGCATTTGTATCTTTGTAACAGAAGTAGAGTATAGTAACGCTGTGGCATTTGACATCCTAATAACAGTTAGTTTTTGAATAATTATTATTGTAGTGCAACATTTTATTTAGAATTTAATAATTCCAATAGGTAAACACATTTAAGCAATCCTTAGCCGTGGACATTTCTCATTAGTTTGTAGAGAAAATTAGTTCTCACATTGGCTTCTGTCATATTCATAAATAGTCAAAGAGACAATCTTATAACATGATTACAAGTTTTATGAAGTAAATGTTGCAGTATATACAGTCTATTTCCAATTATTACAATGTCATGCTTCATTCTGTGTCATGAGTTTATATAATATGGATTTGACTTAAAATAAGTGACAAAAAAATATTGAACTTTTACATGATATTGTAATAATTGGAGATAGACTGTATATTCCCCTTAAATAATGAATGAAAGATCTCGTAAACCCATGCTGATAGAAAAGTCAGCTTGCATCTGCTGGCCATTATTTGAGCATGTCCTGGCTGCTGTGATTAGGTTAGCTCCAATGGTGCTATTCCCTTCTCAGAATCAATATAATTACACCTCGTGATCGATCAGTTTGAGATGATGACAGAAGCTCTTCATCCCTGCTTTGTGTACACAGGCGTGTGACAGGCGTCCTGTAAGCTGTCAATACAACACTGCAATATGTTACAAAATACACTGGATCAAACATTAGCTTTAGATAAACACAACATTTCAGCACTAGTGCCAAAACGTATGTCCTAATAAATCTGACATTTTGCAAGTAAGACAGGATGCAGGATTTTTTTTTTCAAATTTTTTCTCATATGTTCTCTATCCAATGCACCCGTTTTCAGAAACTGATGTGCGAAGTTCTCATTCTTTCATTCACGCATGCCATGGCGATGCCTGAAAACACCCGCGTTATTCTATGTTTGCATGTCACTGCTTCCGATGTGTGTTGACTTTTGTCTGTTTAGTGACAAGCACGGCCCAAAGTCACAATAACACAGAGACGTGTGGCTCATCAGCGCCATCCAGAGGGCATGGTGGGTTGGTCGAGCGGGAAGCCCGGCCCGTGAGGCCATAATTTGTTTTGTTTTTGTTATAAATGGAATGATGATAAAGATTAGAAAAATAATTGGAAAAGCAGAACAATGTCACTTTCAGCTCCTCTCAAACAGTGAGAGATACAGGACTACATTCAGAGCACACTCTATACAACTCACCCTTATATAACAGATAATACTCCCTACAAATGTACAACAACTCACCCTTATGTAACAGATAATACTCCCTACAACTGTACAACAACTCACCCTTATATAATAGATAATACTCCCTACAAATGTACAACAACTCACCTTTATGTAACAGATAATACTCCCTACAACTGTACAACAACTCACCCTTATATAATAGATAATACTCCCTACAACTGTACAACAACTCACCCTTATGTAACAGATAATACTCCCTACAACTGTACAACAACTCACCTTTATGTAAGAGATAATACTCCGTACAACTGTACAACAACTCACCCTTATGTAACAGATAATACTCCCTACAACTGTACAACAACTCACCTGTATGTAACATATAATGCTCCCTACAACTGTACAACATCTCACCCTTATATCATAAATAATACTCACTACAACTGTACAACTCGGCTTTATGTAAGAGATAATACTCCCTACAACTGTACGACAACTCACACTTATGTAACAGATAATACTCCCTACAACTGTACAACAACTCACCTTTATGTAACAGATAATACTCCCTACAACTGTACAACAACTCACCCTTATATAATAGATAATACTCCCTACAACTGTACAACAACTCACCTTTATGTAACAGATAATACTCCCTACAACTGTACAACAACTCACCTTTATGTATCAGATAATACTCCCTACAAATGTACAACAACTCACCCTTATATAATAGATAATACTCCCTACAACTTTACAACAACTCACCCTTATGTAACAGATAATACTCCCTACAACTGTACAACAACTCACCCTTATGTAACAGATAATACTCCCTACAACTGTACAACAACTCACCTTTATGTAACAGATAATACTCCCTACAACTGTACAACAACTCACCCTTATGTAACAGATAATACTCCCTACAACTGTACAACAACTCACCTTTATGTAACAGATAATACTCCCTACAACTGTACAACAACTCACCCTTATGTAACAGATAATACTCCCTACAACTGTACAACAACTCACCTTTATGTAACAGATAATACTCCCTACAACTGTACAACAACTCACCCTTATGTAACAGATAATACTCCCTACAACTGTACAACAACTAACCTTTATGTAACAGATAATACTCCCTACAACTGTACAACAACTCACCTTTATGTAACAGATAATACTCCCTACAACTGTACAACAACTCACCTTTATGTAACAGATAATACTCCCTACAACTGTACAACAACTCACCTTTATGTAACAGATAATACTCCCTACAACTGTACAACAACTCACCCTTATGTAACAGATAATACTCCCTACAACTGTACAACAACTCACCTTTATGTAACAGATAATACTCCCTACAACTGTACAACAACTCACCTTTATGTGACAGATAATACTCCCTACAACTGTACAACAACTCACCTTTATGTGACAGATAATACTCCCTACAACTGTACAACAACTCACCTTTATGTAACAGATAATACTCCCTACAACTGTACAACAACTCACCTTTATGTAACAGATAATACTTCCTACAACTGTACAACAACTCACCCTTATGTAACAGATAATACTCCCTACAACTGTACAACAACTCACCCTTATGTAACAGATAATACTCCCTACAACTGTACAACAACTCACCTTTATGTAACAGATAATACTCCCTACAACTGTACAACAACTCACCTTTATGTGACAGATAATACTCCCTACAACTGTACAACAACTCACACTTATGTAACAGATAATACTACCTACAACTGTACAACAACTCACCCTTATGTAACAGATAATACTCCCTACAACTGTACAACAACTAACCTTTATGTAACAGATAATACTCCCTACAACTGTACAACAACTCACCTTTATGTAACAGATAATACTCCCTACAACTGTACAACAACTCACCTTTATGTAACAGATAATACTCCCTACAACTGTACAACAACTCACCTTTATGTAACAGATAATACTCCCTACAACTGTACAACAACTCACCTTATGTAACAGATAATACTCCCTACAACTGTACAACAACTCACCTTTATGTGACAGATAATACTCCCTACAACTGTACAACAACTCACCTTTATGTGACAGATAATACTCCCTACAACTGTACAACAACTCACCTTTATGTAACAGATAATACTCCCTACAACTGTACAACAACTCACCTTTATGTAACAGATAATACTCCCTACAACTGTACAACAACTCACCCTTATGTAACAGATAATACTCCCTACAACTGTACAACAACTCACCCTTATGTAACAGATAATACTCCCTACAACTGTACAACAACTCACCCTTATGTAACAGATAATACTCCCTACAACTGTACAACAACTCACCCTTATGTAACAGATAATACTCCCTACAACTGTACAACAACTCACCCTTATGTAACAGATAATACTCCCTACAACTGTACAACAACTCACCCTTATGTAACAGATAATACTCCCTACAACTGTACAACAACTCACCCTTATGTAACAGATAATACTCCCTACAACTGTACAACAACTCACCCTTATGTAACAGATAATACTCCCTACAACTGTACAACAACTCACCCTTATGTAACAGATAATACTCCCTACAACTGTACAACAACTCACCCTTATGTAACAGATAATACTCCCTACAACTGTACAACAACTCACCCTTATGTAACAGATAATACTCCCTACAACTGTACAACAACTCACACTTATGTAACAGATAATACTCCCTACAACTGTACAACAACTCACCCTTATGTAACAGATAACCCTACGTCTTGTCAATCACTATTTGATCTTTGTACTGTTTCTCCCTACGACTTCTTCTTTATGGCTGAGGGATATGTATATTTGTATTACTATATATCTATATAAATATATATATTTTCTATTTTTACTTGTACATATACATTTATATAAATATGTATTTAAGCTTTATTTATATATTTATTTGACAGGGAAAATGCAGTCATGCTTTGTCAAGGGCAGAGTATGTGGGCACATTTCTGTATTTCAATCGCCTCCTTAATTCAGTGACACACGTCACTATAAAGTGAGACGAGGGGCTTTTTTACTCTCGTATACCTGAGATACTGTCCTGAGGAAATCGGACTGCAGATGGCGCTGTCATCCTGCCTCTACCGGTAAGAAGACAGAGCCAAAACCTGTATAAATTGACACTTAAAGGAAAATTTACGTTTTTTTTTTTACAATCTGAGCCTTCTTTTGGCAATAAAACAAGTAGTTTTACTCACCCAGAGCAGTTTGGTGTCAATTGGAGCAGTATCGCAGAACTTATGTTGAGCCGTTCTGTTCTACTAATGATCCCGTATCCGTTAGCGTGAGTGCTCGGGGCATTACTTTGCGGTGTCCAAATAACACAAACTTTAGCACTTTTCAAATCACAGAAGATCGCTGTGTCAGGGTAGACTTTTAGTGGATTCCAAAACGGCCTGAAACCCGATATCCAGCTATAGTTTCATTTGATGACGTCATCAGAGAGGACAGTGCGCATGCGTGAACTCAGCTGTTTTGTAAACACCGCTAGTCCGAAAGAAGCTAACACCGCTCTGAACTTTACTTTTCTGTTGCGATATCGGGTTTCAGACCGTTTTGGAATCTACTAAAAGTCTACCCTGACACAGCGATCTTCTGTGATTTGAAAAGTGCTAAAGTTTGTGTTATTTGGACACCGCAAATCAGTGCCCCGAGCACTCACGCTAACGGATACGGGATCATTAGTAGAACAGAACGGCTACAACATAAGTTCTGCGATACTGCTCCAATTGACACCAAACTGCTATGGGTGAGTAAAACTACTTGTTTTATTGCCGAATGAAGGCTCAGATTGTAAAAAAACATTAATTTTCCTTTAAATGGCACTGACACTTCTGCTTAAATGACACCATTTGAGCTTTATTACGCTACACATTGTGTGTTTTACTTATTTACTTATTTGTATTATATACAAGCCTGTTGTGCTATGGGTATACACTGCCTGACAAAAGTATTAGGATGATAGTCCTAGTCTAGTCCTGGTTTAGACCTGAGTTAGACCTACGCTGCAATGAGTCCCCATTTTTGGAATAATATCCCTTTACACATGATGGAATTTGCTTTAATATATCAATAAATTGATTTGTTGTCATTACCAATAGGTCTTGTTATCATTATTTATGAAAGTTCAGAAATACACAATTGTCCTAATATTTTTCTTAAGATGTGTGAAAAGTCCCTCAGTCGTCCAGGTAGAATCCATGATAAAAGGAGAAGTTCAATTTGTCAACTGGACAAAGTATGTTTGGTTGAAAACGTTTCGCCGCTCATCCGAGAGGCTTCGTCAGCTCTAAACAATCATTAGAGCTGACGAAGCCTCTCGGATGAGTGGCGAAACGTTTTCAACCAAACATACTTTGTCCAGTTGACAAATTGAACTTCTCCTTTTATCATAATTGTCCTAATACTTTTGTCAGGCAGTGTATGTGACGTTTTAGTCATGGTGTTTATTGTCTTGTTTATCAGATGTTTTATGTTCACTGTGGGCCTAGGGGGCGCTGTAATTTCAAATCCTGTGTGCGCAACCTGTACATATGTTTTTTGACAATAAAGCTGACTTTGAAACTTGATAAATCAACTGACTAGACACGTCACAGTAAATTTCATGGCCATTCTGAGGAACGCTATTAGTCAAAACTGTCAGGCATGAAAACAAACTCTTGGTCTGAAAAAATAAAAAATAACAAATTATCAGAAGACCTTGTTCAAAACTGTTTAAACCACAATATTTTAACACATTTTAACAGTTATGTAATTTCACATTTCAGACATTGCTGCATTCAAACACTCATTTACATACACACACATCTGACACAAATCTCATGTTATCTTTGCTTCTTATTTTGAATTCATTATTGTTATAGTTTTGCTCTTTATTATAATATACTGTGATGTGTGAGCTACTGTGTCCAAACAGTTTCCCTTGTGGATCAATAAAGTTTAAGTCTAAGTGTAATGTGTGCAACAGAACAGGACCTTGCCTTGGTACATGAGTACTAGCAGCTACAGCAATGGGTAAGTTCAGTGTGTGTCAGAGGGATAATACTCTTAAGAAAATGGTCTCCCTGCTCAGTCTGTCTTCTGTCAGTGTAAGAAACGTCCACCAGATCAAAACGCGAGTGAAAGATGTACGTCATATCAACCCCGTAAGTCCTGTGAGCCTGTTGTCCACCTTTAGCCCTGCACGTAGCACAAGCCATCAGCTCTAATGACAACGGCGTAACCCTGCCAGAGCGGCCGCAGATTCAATCTCCTCGGGCCAGGGCAGAGTGTGCGTGAGCCATGTGCTTCCTGTCTGCACATTACCGTGACAACCATTCGCGCTCCTTTGTCGCTGTTCGGATCTGTGACTGGGTGGAATCATTTGTCTGATCAAGGTTGTCTACAGGCAGAGGATGAAAGCTCCGGGGAAACAGGAGGGGTGTGACGTCAGGCGGAGGAGAGCTGTCGCCGTTCTTGTTCTCCGGCGCTGGGCTACACGACGGATGTGATGAGAGAGCGAGATTGCTACAATAACAAGGATGTGACACTACCTTGTTGTTCGTGGAGTGAACTGTCCCTGAACTACTGCAAATCTATGTGCTTACGTTCCAACTACATAGTGTTCTTTACAGGCAGCATGTGCACAAAGGCCACATCTGTAATCTCTCCTACAGGTTCAGGTTTAAAGGACAGCTTTATTGTCAAAAACCATATGTACAGGTTGCACACACAGGATTTGGAATTACAGCGCCCCCTAGGCCCACAGTGAACATAAAACATCTGATAAACAAGACAAACACCATGACTAAAACATCACATATACCTGTAGCAAAAGTACAGTAAACTTGTATATGATACAAACAGGTAAAACACACAATGTGTAGCGGAATAAAGCTCAAATGGTGTCATTTAAGCAGCAGTGTCAGTGTCATTAAAGTGTCATTTAAGCAGCAGTGTCAGTGTCCTTTAAGCAGCAGTGTCATTGCGGGAGGGAGGGCAGGGAGAGAGTTCAGCATCCTGACAGCTTCGTGGATGAAGCTGTCTTTCAGTCTGCTGGTCTTGGCCCTGAAGCTCCTCAGTCTCCTTCCTGATGGCAGCAGACTGAAGAGGCAGTTGGTTCATAACAAAAGACAGGTACGGCTGTGAATGTCCGGTGTGCGGTGAGGCGCCTGAAAACCTCCATCTGGCCGCCCGGTGTCCTGTCGTGCGGCGGTTCTGGACCAGACTACTGGACCTTCTTGCTTGGAGGCTGGCGTTGAGGCTCCCACCGCCAGTGGCCCATGGAATCGATGACCCCGAGCTATGGTTCTGCCTCTTCGGACCTGTCTGACAGGTCCGACCTCAGGGGCCGGACGCTGCCATGGTCAACTGGGACGCCGTCCGCCTCGTCCTGTCCATGGCCAGATATTCTATCTTCGTAGCACGAAACCACCACCTCCACAGCGGCCACGCAGCAGAGCACTGGCCCCTCTTCACAGCGCTGCTTTGCGCCGATGTCCGCCATCTCCACTGCGCGAGACAAACTGAGTTTTGCAACACCTTCACCCCAGACAATATGCTTTTCTCCATCTCCCGAACTGGCTCCCCTCGGTTGGACTTCTGATCCCGTGCCCACATCCCCCGATATGTCTTCTGAGTGCTTTGCGAATGTTATTGTGGTGTTAAAATATGTATTATTATGTACCTAAAGTATGTGTTATTATGTACCTTGAAATAATAAAAGAATAATAAAAGAAGGTTAACCCTTTCTGGGCCCGCGTAGCAAATTTGCAACAGCTAATTGTCACTTAGCTGTTTGCCAGCATTTGCATTTTTTAGAGTGTTTTTTTTGTGTGTGCAAGAGCAGAACTCTGTTGCAGAGTTCTAATTGGACAGTTTATGGGAAACTTGCTCGGGGGCTGGTCTATCACACCTCAAACACCTGCACCTGCACCTGCACCTGGTACAACGCATCTCACCGGTTCACTATTGTTATTGTTTAATTGTTATTATGTCACTGTTCCTGTTTTATTCATATGCTGTTTGATGGCAAAAGTTGAGTTCAGCCATTTTTAATAAATAACATAAATTCATATTTCCAAAGATCTGTTTTGTCCACTATTTAATTATCCATCCGGGCCAATGTTGCAAATATGCAACATCCCAGAATGCACTGCACATAATGGTCACATAAAAAAATCATCAGGAAAAATCGCAAATTTCATACTCCAGGGATTATTTTCACCAAATATCAGATTTTTCCTACAGGTATTATTAATTCGGCCTGGAGAGGGTTAAAGGTCCTATGTTACGTAAAACTGACTCTTGTGAGCTTGAAGCCATTTTATAATGCTGTTACCTTCTCAAAAACAGACCTGGAGTTGTGTTTTGTTTCATTCCCATGTTTGAGTAATCCTGCATTATTGAGCTGAATACATCCCCAAAGCTCAAAATGCTCTGTTCCACCTTGTGATGTCATGTAGTGGTAGTTTTACAGTTAACTTAGACTTAGCCAAACTTTATTGATCCACAAGGGAAATAGCTCTCATGAAATATAATATATAACAGAGGGCAACAAAAATAGATGGAACAGCATCCAAAGAGCAACAGACCAGTGTCAAATAACACATTATAAAATTATTTAAAAAAAAAAAAAAAAGATAATAAATGTATATGTACAAATATATGTACAATGTATATGTACAATTAGTTCAGTAGAGATTAAAAATTCCAGAGCTGCAGTTATCCAAATGATTCTAGTGAAGAGTTTAAAAGCACAGCGGAGCACTTCCTGTATTACTACATGACATCACAAGGTGGAGCAGGTTATGGTAGATGTGAAGTTTTGTTATAATATTGTTTCCTCATCAAAAACAGACCTGGAGTTGTGTTTTGTTTCATTCGCACATGTTTAACACAGAAGCCCTGCAGATGTAGGCTCTGAGTTCATCTCTCAGAACAGAAAACACTCTATCCCACCTCGTGATGTCATATAGTAATACAGGAAGTGCTCCAATGTGTTTTTAAACTCTTCACTAGAATCATTTGGATAACTGCAGCCGCCAAACATTTGAGTTATTTCAGGACTGGATTTGTGAACTTCTACTGAACTAAAGGTAAAAGGAGCTTAAGATGCGTGAAGAATCCCTCAGTCGTCCAGGTAGAATCCATGATTTATCACGTAAAAGGAGCTGTTAGCCTGAAAACTACTGCACCGTGACATCACAAGGTGGAACAGAGCATTTTGGGCTTTGGAGATGTAGACAGACTAATAACGCAGATGACTCAAACATGTGTAAATGCAACAAAACACAGCTCCAGGTCTGTTTTTGATGAGGTAACAACATTATAACATGGTTTAAAGCTCATATGTATCAATTTTGCGTAATATAGGACCTTTAAGGACATTTCTTCCACTATTCCATAAAATTGTAGTAACATTTTTCGGTAGACGGTTGTGTGGCATTCTCAAGCGTGTCACTTTCAGCGCTCCCTAATGAGTGGGTTTAGTATTTACCTGCTGTTCATTCACAGGGGGACAGTGTGCCAGGGCCCCCCGATGCGCCCCACTGCCCCTGAACACAGCACGGGGCCGACAGGAGCCGGCAGCCATCAGCACAGGAGCCAAAATAGACCGTAGTGGCCAGTGGCAGATTTCAGGGTGACATATGTCAGTTAAAGCGCGAATCCCGCTGAGACGAGTTGACATCTGGATGCCGCGCGCAGATGTGGCTCAGAGCAGTGTGACATTCAAGGTGAGCCTGGTGTGTTGTGGGAAAATATTGTTTACCGAAAAATATTGTGAAATGCATAGGAGGAACTGAAAATGAAAATAGAAGAAAAAAAAAAAGATACACAATGCACAGTTTGAACAGCCTGAAAATGTTTGGTTTGGGAAATACAAAGAAAAATATAGCTGCAAGCAGCAATGTGGGGCCAAGCACCGAAGGTAACCTTACTCCCGAGATATGAGCTCACTTCGGCTAGATCAAAGACACATCAAAGACAGATCAAAGGTACATTTCTGCGTTGCCTAGCAACGCAGAAAATTCCTCAAAATTCCTGCAACTTTCACCTGCTGGTGGTACTAGACGGTTGGGGGTGGGGGCCTATAAATGGGGGCCCATGCAAAATTTCACAACTTTTTACCAGACAGTTCTAGGGGCTGCCATAGACTCCCCATTGAAGAAAGAAGATTGAATAATAATAATCAGACCAGAACATCAAAGGAAAGATCAAAGGGTTGCTAGGCAACTTGCTAGGCAACGCAAAGCAATTCCTATAGGGTGCCCAGCACCTTTGGTGCTTGGCCCCCTAATAATAATAATAAATATAGCCGCAAGGGACGATGATCGGCCCTCGCTTGCTTGTCCTCGCCAATGGGATGCCCGGCGAAAACTTTGTCGTAGCAAAACCAAATTTGGTATACAGAAACACCGTTGCTAGGCAACCAACAGGAAGTCAGCCATACTGGACCGAGCACGTGACCCGGCGCCGAAGGCAAATTTTCCTGTCCTCAATTTTAACGAACTCCTCCTCAGGATTTTGACCCAGACTCACCAAAATCGTGTGTATCATCTAGACAAGTGGGACGTTAAAAGTTATTAAAAGTGTTCTAAAAGACTGAACGGTGAAAACGCTTTTGCCGGGCGTCCCATTGGCGAGGACAGATGTTTGGCCTGTTGCCATGGCAACAGGGGTATAGCCATAGGCACAATGTATTTTGATTTTCCAGGCGGCGCTGTCGAGCCATTTTTAAAGATTTTTTTAATACAGATTATTTGTAAATTCCTTCTTTGGCATTCTTGAATTTTGTGCAAAATTTCGTGAGTTTTCGTCGGTGGGAAGTACCCGAAACTTGCAAAAAGGGGGGGAGGAAAAAAATAAAAATAAGAAGAAAAAATAATAATAAGAAGAAAAATCAGAACAATAACAATAGGCCCTACGCTTTAGCGCTCGGGCCTAATAATAATAATAATAATAATATTATGCCAGATATGTTTTTGTGCAAAAATCTGCTGCTCATATTGCCTCCACTGCTCCTGTGCTGTTTCTTCTGTTGGTTCTGCATAATTCAGTATAAAAATCCATACAAATTCGAAAGAAAAGATTTGGTTCTTTTAAAAAATTTGATCCAATTCCAACTGTTCACGTTAAGCAACTGTTCAAAAGAGCTGACTTTTTCACAGTTACTGAAATTCAGACAGTTTATCCAAGGACTAACCCAAAGATTGGTTGTTTTGACCAGCAGCGAATGAAGTACTCCATTTTAGTAAAAGGTACAGATACAAGGGCAAAAAGGTGCTCAAGTAAAATTAAAAGTATTGCGTCAAAAAATCTACTTGAGTGTAAAAGTGTTTTGCAGAGATTTTTAGAGCTATTGAAGGATGAAATGTAATGATTTTGATCAAGAATTTTGCTGGTTTTAAGTGATTTCTTCATTTTTCTAGCTGTTTTTGTGTATTTGGTTTGCTCAAAATGGGACAGAAACTCAAATTAAATGTGCTAAAAAAGTGAAAAAAGTCTCAGCTATTTCAAAGTACTTTCAGTCCAGCTCTAAAATGTAGTGGAGTAGAAAGTGCAGATAAACGTTCTCAAATGTCGTAAAGTAAAAGTAAAAGGTATCCACTGTAAAATGTACTTAAGTAAAGTACAAACACCTACATTTTTTTTTTTACTATCCACCACTGTTTTTTCCCTAGCTACATTCCACATATTTTTGAGTACAACAATTCACGTATACAGTACCTTGCTTCCTGCTTGTATAAATTTGATAGTGAGACTGACTCAGAGTAGTGACAGTGACAGAATAATAATGCTTTGGATTCATATATACTCCCTACTTGGACTTTTCTAACCACAGCTGCTCTGGTGTAGACGGATAGGAGTAAAACTACTAATCTCCAACCACCAAAACTTACCCACAGAGCACTAGAATAAACAAATAATCAACTGTACCATTATGTATTTGTTGAAAGTGTTGTTTTAAAAGTTCATTTTAGGCCCTGTCCGCACAACAACGTTCCTGTTTTTTTTGTTGTTGTTTTTTTGGTGCGGGTTGGAAAAAATACGCGTCCACACACGTGTTGGATCAGTAAATATTTGCGTCCAGGCGAACACGGAGCGCTGAGTGAAAACGATGCAGTACATATGTCACACCGATAAGTGGCGCTGTAAACAGGAAACAGCCAGAGCCCCCAGACACGCAATACTACAAAGAGCGTATAAAGTCCTTTCTCTTCTGTAAATAAGCAAACACGTGTATGTTAGGGACCGTCAACAAATGCGCAATTATTTTGTCCCCCTGCTCCACCAATGTAGCAGGGACTCACTCCGGTAATGTGAAGATGGTGACGGTTCCTAACATAGACAGACACCACAGAACGAAGGTTTGAGCTGCGTGAGCAGAGTTTTTGCCTGTAAATCGATAGTTAGTATTACTTGCTATCGTTTTATTAGATAGACATTAACAAGTAGAACTCTCGTTAACCTTGGTCCTGTTATTCAGTCAAAATGCTTGTTTTGATCTTAATACGGGAATGTTAAACATACTCGGACATTATCTTGGCTTCTCGGCGAGAATATACAACCGGGGACCATCACAAAAGGGCAGCTATATAGTTGTGTGAATTTGTGTAAAGAAAACAGAAATGCTTTCATATATTTTTGTGTGTGATACTGCATGTGCCTGTTTGTAAAAGGTACATTTTCATTCAATAAAAAAGACAAGAAATGGTTGCTCTTTTTCTTTATTTATAGCACACAACACCCTCAAATTGGTATGGGCTCCTCATTGTCCACTATCTGCCTTTTCAGCAATGGGATCTTTCAAGTTTTAAAATACGTGTTTAGCTTTGAATTGGCAAACACTCGTGTGTGTCGTGCGTACTGCCAGGCCACGGCGTGCGTAATTGTGCATGCGTCTCCACTGGGGTTGCACTGCATAGTAGATCAACAGGTTTTGACGCAACAGTGCAAATAAACTTAGAAATGTCCGCATAACAAATTCAACCCCATTGTCCACCATGGTTGTTGTTATCTGGTCGTTACCGGCCAAATGCGCAAGGTTACCTTGTGGTCACTGGTCACGTGATGTCATGTTTTCCCAAAAGTGGCGTTTTGCCCACCCACATGACAACACGACCCCCGGTGTTCTCCGACTTCTCCATTCTGGAACCCGTTTTTAAAAAACACCATTTACACCCCCCCAAAACGCCGGCGCAGTGTGGACGACAGGCCCAAACGAACACAAACTTTCCCGTTTCCACCAAAAAACGTTGTCGTGCGGACAGGGCCTTAAAAGGCTTTTCAGTGGTCTTCACTTACCTTATACAGTCTGAGCATCCTAATGATGCACCACGATGAGTTATAAGTGCTTTTCATAACTTTCAGAGGCCAGAGCGGAGAGAAGGAAAAGCTAAAAACAACAACTAGCATGCCTACTGCACACTTCCTGCTTCTTGGACAATAACTTAGATGTAGGCAGTACACAGCTGATTTAATCTTACCTCAAGAACATCTTAAACAATGTATATGTACTGCAGGCCTGGACTGGTAATCGGGCAAACCGGGCATTTTCCCGGTGGGCCGAAGCTGTTTTTTTTTTTTTCTTAACTCAGAGATTGGCCCACAATTTAGAGGAGATTCTTAAATATTGACAGTGGACTAAACCAATCAGGATATAGTAGCTTATGACAGCGGTCCCACCCCTTTCTCTGCACTGATCCCCGCCAGTTTCAGTGTTGAGCGTGGAAACATGGAGA
Source organism: Paratrypauchen microcephalus (assembly GCA_036785185.1). Classification (NCBI taxonomy): domain Eukaryota; kingdom Metazoa; phylum Chordata; class Actinopteri; order Gobiiformes; family Gobiidae; genus Paratrypauchen; species Paratrypauchen microcephalus. The sequence continues at coordinate 1,422,398 of JAVJIX010000197.1, read as the reverse complement.
AGCGGCAGAAAGGGGGTGTAGAGAAGTTACAGGCTAAAAGAATAAAAAATAGACGCTGCAAAATGTTTTAAAATAACAGACATATTCTCTGGAGGGGCTGCTGGAGTCTCCACGTCCTCTGCAGCCCAGGCTGAAGGTGGACAGGGAGAGGAGCAGCCAGAGACTGTGGACAGGGAACCCGAGGGAACCCGAGGGACCCCGAGGGAACCCGAGGGACCCCGAGGGACAGAGTGACCAGGGAAGTGTCGCACAGGCACAGCAGGTCAGCAGGTAGAAATATTAGGATAATACCAGGACTTTTAGGTGATTCACAGGCACGAAAATCGCTTACCTTTCAGCAAAATTTGCCGTTTTGAAGCCAAAAGAGGTGACCTACGTGAATCGTGTAGATTTGATGAGAAAAGTTTTTTTTTTTTTTTTTACGCTTCGTTTCCACAGGAATTTCGCCTGGGGTATCAGCCAACGTGCTCCTGACCTTGTGTGCAAGATGCATTTTAAATAAACTGTTGAATGTGTAGTTACTGCGAGTTTGCTGGTGTTTTTTGGGATTTTTCCTTTAAATGTTGCGCCCTGGTTTTCCCTCGGCCAAGACGTAACAATAGTAAAATACTTTGCTTCGGGGAACACAAACATAAATTTGTCCATTGTGCTCCGCTAATTATGAGGGGCCGGTCTAAGCTAAAAAATCCAGGGCTGTTTTTTTGTCCCACTACAGCCCTGATGTACTGGGTAAGATCAATTTCCAGCCACTACATGCCAGGTGAATGCATTAAAAAATCAAAAATAATAGGGATGGGTAATATATCGATACCAGATATCAGCCGATACCAACACTAATTCGACGATGGCTGCATTGGTCGATATTGCCCCTTGATACTCATAATTGTGTGCCCTGTTTGAACAGACTAATGAGACAAAATGGAGATAGAAGAGCGTTATATGGCTGGATTTTACATAAACATAAAACAAATTATTTTATATCCCGCTAAAATACAATTTGTTTTGAATTTTCCCCAAAAAATATATACGTAAATATATATATATATATATATCAACCCCAGATAATACTGAAGCATAAACCACAACAACACCTCTCGCACTTTAAGACACACTACCCCAGAAGGCGCCTCACCTCTTTACCAGAATCTCAAATCGTATTTGTGTCTCAAACGCTTAATAATTCATTTGTATTTTCGGCAGTAAACACACCTGGCAACGTGATCTGCCTCTGAACCGCTGCAGGTGTGATGGAGAAGCTGCCTCTCTCTGTGTGTGCCATTTAAAACACACGTCAAAACACTGATGAAAAATTAAAGAGACGCTGTGCAATCGACTGAACAAAACTGGCTTTGGAGGATGAAAAGAGTGTGTTCTTACAAGCTGCTAAAAGCCACAGACAAAGCATGACAAATGGGCCCAGCCAATTTAGACAGCCAGGGATGGGCTTTTGTCTGAAGTTGGATGTGCAGTGAGTGGGTGGGTGCAGCGGCGGTTGTCTTATTGTGGTGAGGATGAGCTGCGAGTGTTGTAAAAGGAGATATGTGTCATGTCTGTTCCAAACTGTCTATATTTATTGTTTACGTAAATTGACTTCCCAGACTTCCTGCTGGGAGCGTGGTGATGCCTGGACTGACCACTATGCAACAAGGAAGTGGATACAGCTCTGGGAAAAAAATGAGAGACCACTGCATTTTTTAAATCTGAAATCAGCATCTCTACATGTATTACAGCCATTCCATTCCAGCGTCTGTTGAGTTCCAACACAAACACAAAGCTGAGCTACTTCAGTTCTTGCACCAGGAGTGGAACAATGTGAAAGACTTGTGGAGAGCATGCCAAGACGCATGAAAGCTGTGATTAGAAATAAGGGTTATTGCACCAAATATTGATTTCTGAACTCTTCTTAAGTATAAACATTAATGGCAAAGAAATTCAATTTGTCAACTGTAGGGATGGGCGATACCAGTTATTTTTGTTTCGATACGATACCAAGTAATACCAGGGTTAGAATCGCGATATTGATATTGATACCGATACCGATACTTTCATACATTTTTTTAATACTACAGAAAAACACTAACCTGGCTCTAACTATACTCAACAAAAATATAAACGCAACACTTTTGTTTTTGTTCCCATTTTTCCTGAGATGGACCCAAAGATCCAAAATTCACTCCAGATACACAACACTACCATTTCTCTCAAACATTGTTCACAAATCTGTCCAAATGTGTGACAGCGAGCACCTCTGCCCCGCCGAGACAATCCACCCCACCTCACAGGTGCGCCACATCAAGATGCCGATCCGACATCATGACCAGTGCACAGGTGTGCCCCAGACTGCCCACAATAAAAGGCCACCCCGAAATGTGCATTTTTTTCTGCTTTATTGGGGGTCTGGGGACTCAGAACCAGTCAGTATCTGGTGTGACCACCATTTGCCTCATGCAGTGCAACACATCTTCTTCGCATAGAGTTTATCAGATTGTCAATTGTGGCCTGTGGAATGTTGCTCCACTCCTCTTCAATGGCTGTGTGAAGTTGCTGGATATTAGTGGGAGCTGGTACACGCTGTCGTATACGCCGGTCAAGCACATCCCAAACATGCTCAATGGGTGACATGTCCGGTGAGTATGCTGGCCATGCAAGAACTGGGACATTTTCAGCTTCCAAGAATTGTGTACAGATCCTTGTAACATGGGGCCGTGCATTATCTTACTGAAACATGAGGTGATGTTCATGGATGTATGGCACAACAATGGGCCTCAGGGTCTCATCACGGTATCTCTGTGCATTCAAAATGCCATCAATAAAATGCACCTGTGTTCTTCGTCCATAACAGCCTTTGAAGAGGAGTGGACCAACATTCCACAGGCCACAACTGACAATCTGATAAACTCTATGTGAAGAAGATGTGTTGCACTGCATGAGGCAAATGGTGGTCACACCAGATACTGACTGGTTCTGAGTCCCCAGACCCAATAAAGCAAAAAAAATGCTCATTTCGGGGTGGCCTTTTATTGTGGGCAGTCTGGGGCGCACCTGTGCACTGGTCATGATGTCGGATCGGCATCTTGATGTGGCACACCTGTGAGGTGGGGTGGATTGTCTCTGCGGGGCAGAGGTGCTCGCTGTCACACATTTGGACAGATTTGTGAACAATGTTTGAGAGAAATGGTAGTGTTGTGTATCTGGAGTGAATTTTGGATCTTTGGGTCCATCTCAGGAAAAATGCAAGCAAAAACAAAAGTGTTGCGTTTATATTTTTGTTGAGTGTAGATACCTTGGCTTCGCAAAGCTCCACCAGGGGGCTTAGCTCCACACATTCTAACACCAGATATCTGAAAAAAAATCTTTGATGAAATGAAAATGGCAATGCAGACATCAAAACTATTGTAAGTTGGGCACTTGCAGTCTATAAAAAAGACAACAAATGAAGTATCACTATTCTCACTCTCACATACATACATTCTCCTCTCACATACACTACTCTTAGTCTTCTACATGCTTGATGGTTCCCTGGATTCTCCCTCTCTCAAACGCCTCGGCAGCTGACCTCTGTCGTACTGCTGTTGCTGCTGTGCTGGAGGGAGCTGCCTGACTCGCCTCCTGTCGTCGTTTGGTCAGTAGCATTTCGTCATGTTGAGGTTAATGATTTATGATCAAGTGTTTATTTAAATTTGTGGTATTGCCACAATATCGGATAATTTTTTGGCACCCACTGCACTTTGCAACATTGTCGTCCACGGTGTGGAAGTAACTCCACACCACACTTCGCTTGTGCTTGCGGTCCCCCATGGCTCCCGCAGCCCAGCGCCGCTTTGACTGAAATTTCACAGCAGTGAGTCTATCGCAGGATGACGTACTACCCAACATTTGGGGAGAACGCGGAAGGAAAAGTAGTGCCTGACAAGTGGCAATGGTTGAATAATGAACAAAACACATATGAATTTGAACTAAATAAACTGAAAGTTAAGTCAGTAAGTAAACATGACTTGGTATCGATATTTTAATACCAGGATCGATGCATATTAAATACCCCATCAGGATCGATATATCGATACTTTGGTATCAATCCGCCCATCACTAGTCAACTGGACAAAAGTTTATTTGGTCGAATACGTTTCGCAGCTCATCCAAGCTGCTTCTTCAGTTCTGGTCAGATACAGGTGGACATTGCCTATATCTGCCTACAGGGAGGAGCTAACTACAATGAAATGACTTTGAAACTACCACACCTACTTGTTTACAGTTTGTGTTAGTTAGGTGGGCTGCAGTGGGAGTGTGGGGTCTTGTTAGCATAACCAGTGTTTTCACACCTCTGGACCTGACCTGCTGCCCTATTGTTTTCTTTATTTGTTTTGATTTAGGTTTGAGGATAGAGTTATAGATGGGATACAAATGCAATCCTTAAGATGTCTGAGTACTCCATTTCTGTTCAAGGAAGGATTCTCTTTCTTGACAAAAATAGCCTCTTTAACTCCCCTCTCAAACCAGTTCTTTTCTCTGGCCAAGATCTGTACCTCACTGTCCTCAAAGGAGTGGCCCGTGGCTTCTAGGTGGAGATGTACGGCAGATGAAGGTCCTCTTGTGAAGTGGCTGTTTTGTAAACATTAGTATTATGTTGTTTTGTAATGAATTTGATCTTGTTTCTTTGCATTGTCTGAGGTCTGAAAACATGTATCTTTGTGTTATTTTGACCATTTGTCATTTTTTGCAAATAAATGCTCTAAACAATAATATTTTTATTTGGAATTTGGTGGAAATGTTGTCAGTAGTTTATAGACTCAAACAAAAACGTTCCTTTTGCCCAAACACATACCTATAAGTAGTAAAATCAGAAAAACTGATAATATTGTAGTGGTCTCTTATTTTTTTCCAGAGCTGTATGTCATGTTTTTATTTGTTTGTTTATTTAATTCATAAAGTATAAAAAGACATCAACAGTGTGATCACATCACAAAAATTGAATTAAAGGGAGCAGAAAGAAGAGTATTCTTATGTTATCTGCCCCTCTTCCCTTTTCCAGACAATCCATTAACACCGATAGTTATTATCAAACATTTCATCAATACATTCCATTTCAATCACAATCATTAATCAATTGTAAACAGAAAGCTTCATTTTTTTTCTTCTTTGTTATTTTTCGTGCCATCAGTAGTTGTTCGTAATGTTCAATAAATACATGCACTACCAGGTAAACGTTTGGGTGAGCACTTAAACCCCTGTGCCAACGTCAGATATGTGGAAAAACTACATTTAAAGATCCCATGACATGGTACTTCTTGATGCTTTTATATGGCTCCTTAATGGTTCCCTAATACTGTAAATGAATCCTTCTTCAAAATCAACACTCAGTGCATGAGAAACAGAGATAAGATGAGAAAGAGTCATAAATATCTCTGTCAAACACTTTATTCTGGGCGTTGTTGCTTGATTGCAAATGAGGAGAAAAGAGCTGGCCTATAGTAGGGGGTGGGGGCGTGGCCAAACTCTCCGCTCTCGGCTCTGAGCTCTCAGCTGATCCATTTCCTTGTTTTTTGCACGGGGGGAGAGATTTGAAGCGTTCCATTGAAAAATAAACACATTTCCACAGAAAATAAAATTAAACCACTGCTATTCAAAGGTCCAGAGGTTCAGATAAAGGACTTTCGAGCCTAGAAACACTCGGACGTGCCTCCAGGCAAATAAAAAAACGCATTTCGCATTGCCTAGCGCATTCGCAGTCCAAACTCTCTGGGCGTGATTTACAGAGACGCTGAGTACAGACAGACGGGGGTGGAACTGCATTTGCATTTCTTTTTTCGATCTGACGTCAATAAGGTGCCTTGTTCAAAATCGCCTGTTTGAGCTCTGATTTTTTGTAACGCAGAAAAGGATCGCAAATGCTCAGTTTAGACATTTCGCAACTTTTAACCATGGGAGGGGGGGCTAAACAGGGTAGGGGAGCTCACATTAACGTTCAAAAACCTCAGAAATATTATATCGTTCCATGATCAAAAACATGCCTAAAGTGGTCGCTATTCAAACCCTCCTTATGATAAGCAGTACAGTTCTGTCCAATGCTCAGTCCACAAGCCTCAATTTTCCATGAATATACAAATCCATGGAAACAGTGCACTACAACTTGACAAACCTGATACGATGTGCAGTAGATTCATTAACCGGACGATGATTGTAATAATACTCCTCTGAAGGGGGAGTGACAGAGAGCAAAACGACAGGTACTTACAGTAGAGCACCAAAACCAAAGTGAAACTTAGTTAATGTATTTATGTTAAGAAGTTTTTTGGTTTTTTTTGTTTTTTTTTCCCCCGAAAATAGCATTTTAAAAACAATACTTTTTTTTTTTTTTTATATGTTATGTGTTAACACTTAATACCCCATAGAAGGGAAATGCATTAGTGCTTGGATTTGACTGTGTGGAGTGTGCATGTTCTCCTTATGCTTGCATGTTGGATTTTGTTGGGTAACTTCAAATAAGAGCCAGCAAATGATAATTGAACTGGTGATGATTTTGGTTGAGTAACCCTTCACTCCCTGTGCCACTCACTTAAAGTAAAACCAGTGAAGCGTAGAATCCCTCAATCGTCCAGGTAGAAACCATGGCAAAAAGGAGAAATTCAATTTGTCAAATGGACAAAAGTTTATTTGGTCGAATACGTTTCTCAGCTCATCCAAGCTGCTTCTTCAGTTTTGGTCAGACGCTGGTGGACACTGCCTATATCTGCCTGCAGGGAGGAGCCCCTAAAACCAGTGAAGTCAAAGGGTGTTTTCAAGTTAGGTCGACAGCGCTATGTGTTTTAGTTGTTTTCAGTGCGTCACACATATACATCAACAGAGTGTTTTGAAGGTGTTTGCAGTCACAGATTGTAGACAATGTGTGTTTGAGGGCTAATTAGATGTGAAATGCTAAGTGCCAGATGCTAAGTACCAGCTAATGGCCCGCTATTATTATGAAGCTATTATCACTTATGTCCAATGTGTTTGTTTAACTGTATTTATAGAGTATATTATAATTTATACTTTTTTCCTTTGTTTGTATGTTTCAGGACCACACACAGACACTCTGACAACGTTTTTAATAAAAGTCATAAAACTTCATCATCCCTAATCGTGCGTTCTTACCGATGCCCCGTGGCGGTCACAACGGTTATAAACCACACAACCATTTTCTTTAATGTATTATAACGCATGAGTCATTATGTATTGTTTATTCATTTGGTTTGCATCTTAACCTGTTCCAGTGGCCAATACATAGCTGCAGTTGTTGATCAAATTGTTCTTAAAGTCGTCTGGGGGGGGATCTCGCTTGAGGCCTGCGCCGTATCTTACTGATTGGTCTGTACGCACTTTGCTAAACTCAGATCAATACATCACACTATATGGTTTATGACTTGCCTCAAACTCTTTCCAATGGCACGATTAAAAGCGATTACCTCCACTCTCCGCGCTCTCTCTTGTGAATGTTCCTGGCATGTTAAGTCCTCGCCATTTCAAACATCAGCCCTCGTATCGTGGCGCCTGTGATTAATTACCTTCTATATAGGAAAGCACAGCATTAGCACATATTGGTTATCTTTGGGGAATCCGCACTTTGCAGAGAGGCAATAAAGGCCAAGATAATAAGGGCAGATAGCCGGCAGCCTGGACGCTGAGGGATTAGAGGGCTCCAATTGTGAAGCATCCCATTCTCACATGTAATTACTGAGGCTGCACCAGCGTAACCCAACTAAACTAATCATAAGCCTATTACTATACCCATACACAGGCATAAGTAGGCCTGCCTTAATCACAGCCATGTCCAGGGAGCAATCAAGCAGGCAAACAACAGTCAGAGGGGCCGTTCCAATGAAGGACTGATTAATAAATATAAACAAACTAATATGTGGATGACACGCCTGCTGAATCACATGGGTAATAAAGAGAGGCTACCAATGTGTTTCCATATTACTACTTTTGTTTGTATCTATCTAGTATTTATTAAATTTCGTGTTTTATTGCCGATGTATGTATTTAAAAGGATAATGCATATTAATGAACATGCAATGTAAATAAGATAGAACTGGTCCACTGAATACTTTCTTTCTTTCTTTATTCTTTATTACTTTATTTGACAGGGACAATGTGCAAAAACATTAAAGATGCTTTACACCAGATTATAGCTGAAGCTAGTTTCCATCTGCAGTCCCTGAGCAGGTGAGAAATACAATATAAAACGTAAACAATATAATCTATACACACTCACACACTACAAATGACCAATTATTACGCAATAAAATATTACAATAAAATCTCACTCAGATTATAACATACCAGTTTCCATCAGTAGTCTGTGGCCATACCTGCTTGTCAAAGCCTGATCCCGTCAAATCTCAGAAGCTCAGCAGGGCAGGGCCTGGTTAGTACTTGGATGGGAGACCGCTGGGAATTCCAGGTGCCACAGCCAGTCACAAAAAACTGTCGTTGTGTCCTTAAGCAAGACATTTCACCCACATTGCCTAGTATGAAAGTGGAGTATGTTGGAGGTGGTCAGAGGGGCTGATGGCGCAGATTGGCAGCCTCGCTTCCATCAGTCTGCCCCAGGGCAGCTGTGGCTACAGAAAGAAGTTTACCACCACCAAGTGTGGACTGAATGAACAATGAACTGTAAAGCGCATTGGGTGTCGTGAGAGGCGCTATATAAATGCTATGAATTATTAGTCCCTGACAGGCCAGGACAAGAAACAGCTTTTTTTTTTTAAAAAATCTTTTATTTATCCCTGTAGGGAAATTATTTCTCTGCATTTGACCCATCCTTCAGGAGCAGTGGGTAGCACATCTTTCAGGCGTCCGGGGACCATCTCCATGATCTTATTGCTAGGCTTGGTCAGGACCTAAGCTGGAGGATTTTTTTAATCTATGGAGCATGTTTTTGTGGTAATGGGGGAAACCGGAGTGCCCGGAGGAAACCCAACCAGACACAGGAAGAATGCTGTGAGGCGTGAGTGCTAGCCACTCAGCCACCATGCCACTCAAGACATTTAAGTATTTATAGACCAGGAGTGCCCAACCTTTTTTAACCGAGATCTACATTTGAGGTTGATGGTGTGCTGAGATCTACCAGGGATGGGTTCGGGGCAGGTTTAGTCTTGGTTTAGTCTTGTTTAAGTCCTGGCCTAGTCCTGGTCTAGTCCAGGTTTAGTCCAGGTCTAGTCCTGATCTAGTCCTTGTTTACTCCTGGTCTAGTCCTGGTCTAGTCCTGGCCTAGTCCTGGTCTAGTCCAGGTTTAGTCCAGGTCTAGTCCTGATCTAGTCTTGGTTTAGTCCTGGTTTAGTCCTGGTTTAGTACTGGTCTAGTCCTAGTCTAGTCCTGGTCTAGTCCAGGTTTAGTCCTGGTTTAGTCCTGGACTAGTCCCGGTTTAGACCTGGTCTATTCCTGGTCTAATCCTGGTCTAGCCCTGGTTCAGTCCTGGTTTAGTCCTGGTCTAGTCCTGGTCTAGTCCAGGTTTAGTCCTGGGTTAGTCTCGGTTTAGTGCACAGTCTAATGTTGACAAAAGCCGCTGCTTTCACCTAATATCTCCATTTGATGCAGAGATAATATGATAATAATGTGACTCACCCCGTGTCCCTCTGTTGTCGGAAAATTCGCCTGTCTCCACGTGTATTCGCGTATGCGCTTATATCGACGGACTTTCTGCTGCTAAGTATCTGACCACACTTTGTACAGGAAATCCGGATAAACAGACCTGTCCTGAACCTGTCGCAAACCTGTCCCGAACGTGTCATGTGTCCAAGTGGAAGTTAAAAGTCCATTTTAACAAACGTTCTTCTCGTCATGTGAAAATAGTATTTCAACTCCGTATCAGTGAAGCGATTGATTTTTCGTGGACAACTGTTTGGGACACAAATATATCACCTTTCGGACAAATGTTTTGTTTTGAGAAGAAAAACAAGCTTTATTACGAGTCCCCGCGAAGTTACCGGACCTAATTACCTGAGCTCCAGAACGCGAGCAGAACCGGGCTGAGCGCAAACTGTCAGAGGTAAGCCGGTGTTACCGCACGTAACTTTTAGAAGGAAAACAATACAGATTAACATTAAAAAAAAAAACAACGCACTATCCCTTTAAGCCCTGGCGATCGACTGACACATGGCCCACGATCGACTTGTAGATCGCGATTGACCGGTTGGGCATCCCTGGTATAGACATTCAGACATTTAATAACAAACACACTGTGAACACATTACTACATTAGAGTTTTTAAAGAATAGTGTACATAGCATCGCTGATCACAGATCTGGTTCCTCCTCCATTTTGTGGGACACTGCAGGCAAATATCTCCATGAACACAAGCAAGAGGCAGACCTGCCCCCAGATAATGTCCATTCTGCACCTTTTATGCATTAAAAGGTGCAGTTTATTACAACCTGGGACTTGTTAGGCCTGCGATTCCCAGTCGTATTACAGGAGACCTATTATACACAACTGATTACACAATAACATTTTACATATTGTAGTAATTTGATACTTAAAAGGCACAGAGACATGAAGTGTAGTGTTGGAATCTAAATCTAAATACATATTTATAGAGCATGCAACTGTATTATAGCTGTTTCCTATGAGGGGCCGTTCAAGACATTATTCATTCTGGTCCTCTCACATACATACATTCTCCTCTCACATACATATATTCTCACTCTCACATACATACATTCTCCTCTCACATACATATATTCTCACTCGCACATACATATATTCTCACTCGCACATACATACATTCTCACTCGCACATACATACATTCTCACATACATACATTCTCCTCTCACATACATACATTCTCACTCGCACATACATATATTCTCACTTGCACATACATATATTCTCACTCGCACATACATACATTCTCACTTGCACATACATATATTCTCACTCGCACATACATACATTCTCCTCTCACATACATACATTCTCACTCACACATACATACATTCTCACTCGCACATACATATATTCTCACTCGCACATACATACATTCTCACTTGCACATACATATATTCTCACTCGCACATACATACATTCTCCTCTCACATACATACATTCTCACTCGCACATACATACATTCTCACTTGCACATACATATATTCTCACTCGCACATACATACATTCTCCTCTCACATACATACATTCTCACTCGCACATACATATATTCTCACTCGCACATACATATATTCTCACTCGCACATACATATATTCTCCTCTCACATACATATATTCTCAGGGTGAGAATATATGTATGTGAGAGAGAGAATATATGTATGTGAGAGTGAGTATATATGTATGTGCGTGAAAAGTCCCTCAGTCGTCCAGGTAGAATCCATGATAACAGGAGAAGTTCAATTTGTCAACTGGACCAAGTTTGTTTGGTTGAAAACGTTTCGCCGCTCATCCGAGAGGCTTCGTCAGCTCTAATGATTAGAGCTGACGAAGCCTCTCGGATGAGCGGCGAAACGTTTTCAACCAAACAAACTTGGTCCAGTTGACAAATTGAACTTCTCCTGTTATCATATATATGTATGTGAAAGTGAGAATATATGTATGTGCGAGTGAGAATGTATGTATGTGCGAGGAGAATGTATGTATGTGCGAGGAGAATGTATGTATGTGAGAGGTAAAGTATGGTTGAAACGGAAGCTAGTCTGGTGGAAACGGAAGCCAAGGCATTTATCAGGCTGTGATTGGCTGAAAAGATTCTGTTTCAAATGGGACCGGAGAATCGTAACTCATATGGTATTATGGAGGAACGCGAGGCGGGTGCACTAAAGCCGTGTCCCAGTTCGAGGGCTGCAGCCTCCGTTGGCTCCATTTTTGGCCGCACAACGGCATGACATGGCCTGTCCCATTTCATACAGCCCAAAACACGGAGCGAAAACACGGAGCGAAAAGCCCGTCCGGAGAGCGGAGAAAACATGTGAGTATACGCTTTTAACTTTAGGAAATCATTACTAACACAACCGTAAATGTAAAATACGGCCACACACCACAAAACTGTCAAATAAGTTTGTTTTTTTTAACTGCGTGAACCTCGGAGCTTTGAGGGAAAGGTTTAGCTAGTCATCTGCTAACTCGATGGAAAGTCAGTTCAAACTTTCTTATTTGGACAGATGTCCATCAAACACTTTATATTTTTACTGTCAGGGGAAAAAGACTACAGAGGCATTAATGAAGCTACGAGGAGGAAACTCGTTTTCACGGACAGGGGACTAAACACTTGGCCAGTGTAGCTTGTATGATAAAACCCACATTATTTCATGCAGTAAACTTAAAAGACACAGTTTGACTATATCAAAGTTTATTTTTTACTTGTAAATAACGTAATATATGCCTCCATTGTATGCATTTAATTCTGGGAATACATTACTTGCTTTTTACAATCTGTGCATGTTTGTAAAGTGAAGAGTAAATACCACTGCCTGGACAGGTCAGTTTTAAGATGGACATTAGGCTCATTTAACAGGTGCAGACACTGGTGTAGATACTAGACACCTGTGTCTCTTATGTTCATCACATCTAATGTAACAATGAGAAAACTGTTTGAAATGTTTTGTATGAATTTTCTTTTCTCATCTGCAGCCTCCTATATGAGGACACAACACTGCTGGGGCCACAGAACTGTTGGCTGAGGAGATGCTCATGGGTCATGAAATGGGTCAAATGCAGAAGACAAGGTAAAGCTACTTAACTGCCCTGGAGGTGTGCTGACCCAGACGTCATGCTCATATTGAAACCATTATTTAAATAGTAAAAATACACATTACTCATATTTGTGGGATTCCTCTATTAATTTAGCTGTTTTGATTATTTAAACTAGCTTTGGATCTTGATGTACATGTACTGTGAACCTAATTTTCCTGTAATAGTTTTCTTAATGTGTGTGTCATTATGTTTTTACATTGCAGGACAGGACTTTGAACCAATCAGACATAAGACACATTCTGCTCTTCCTCCTCCAGAAGACAAGAGATGCAGCTTAGTGGCCCAAGTTTGGTTGGGCCATGGACATGGTTTCTTATACACTCAAAAGAACTTCTGGAAATCCTCTCATAATGTGAATAGTCAAACATTGAACCCATTACACACATACAATGCTTTAATAAATTAGTACAAACAGCTGTATGTCAGTGTACTCTCAAATATTTTCATTTTTGCTGAAGCAGGTGACAATCCAAAATGAACAAAATTATCTTTGCAAAATATAATCAGGTGGATTACCACTGCTTAATTGCAGTACAGTAGTACATTCTTATAGTGCATGTAATTAGTTACTATCAAAAGAGACATCAAATAAATATAACATTTCACCATGGATCAAATGTCAGTACAGACTGAAGAACTTAAACCTCTTATAGGGAAATTTTGTTTTCAGTTTTGTCTCACACACTTGTTAAGGTCATATAAGGCCACAGCGATTAAGATGTTTAGGTGATCCTCAGCTAAGATGAAAAGAAACTACCATTTTACTATATTACTTCTGCAGGAAATTAGAAGTTAAACATTATGGACACATCTCCGTTAGGACACATTATGCACAGCAACAGACCAAATGTGCAGGAGGCAGGCCTGATGCAAACATCATACTTGCTATGGGTATATGTGATGTTTTAGTCATTGTGTTTGTCGTCTTGTCTTGTTTGTTATTGTCTTGTTTATAAGATGATTTATGTTCACCGTGGGCCTAGGGAGTGCTGCAATTTCAAATCCTGTGTGTGCAACCTTTACATATGTTTTTTTTGACAATAAAGCTGCCTTTGAACTCTGATGCAATCACAGACTCTAATGAAGTCTGGACCTCCTCCTCAGTGAGTCTGGACACAAAACAGTGGAGACATGATCCAATGTACTTGGGCCACTAAGCTGCATCTCTTGTCTTCTGGAGGAAGAAGAGCAGAATGTGTCTTATGTCTGATTGGTTCAAAGTCCTGTCCTGCAATGTAAAAACATAATTACACATTAAGAAAACTATTACAGGAAAATTAGGTTCACAGTACATGTACATCAAGATCCAAAGCTAGTTTAAATAATCAAAACAGCTAAATTAATAGAGGAATCCCACAAATATGAGTAATGTGTATTTTTACTATTTAAATAATGGTTTCAATATGAGCATGACGTCTGGGTCAGCACACCTCCAGGGCAGTTAAGTAGCTTTACCTTGTCTTCTGCATTTGACCCATTTCATGACCCATGAGCATCTCCTCAGCCAACAGTTCTGTGGCCCCAGCAGTGTTGTGTCCTCATATAGGAGGCTGCAGATGAGAAAAGAAAATGCATACAAAACATTTCAAACAGTTTTCTCATTGTTACATTAGATGTGATGAACATAACAGACACAGGTGTCTAGTATCTACACCAGTGTCTGCACCTGTTAAATGAGCCTAATGTCCATCTTAAAACTGACCTGTCCAGGCAGTGGTATTTACTCTTCACTTTACAAACATGCACAGATTGTAAAAAAAAAACAAGTAATGCATTCCCAGAATTAAATGCATACAATGGAGGCATATATTACGTTATTTACAAGTAAAAAATAAACTTTGATATAGTCAAACTGTGTCTTTTAAGTTTACTGCATGAAATAATGTGGGTTTTATCATACAAGCTACACTGGCCAAGTGTTTAGTCCCCTGTCCGTGAAAACGAGTTTCCTCCTCGTAGCTTCATTAATGCCTCTGTAGTCTTTTTCCCCTGACAGTAAAAATATAAAAAGTGTTTGATGGACATCTGTCCAAATAAGAAAGTTTGAACTGACTTTCCATCGAGTTAGCAGATGACTAGCTAAACCTTTCCCTCAAAGCTCCGAGGTTCACGCAGTTAAAAAAAACAAACTTATTTGACAGTTTTGTGGTGTGTGGCCGTATTTTACATTTACGGTTGTGTTAGTAATGATTTCCTAAAGTTAAAAGCGTATACTCACATGTTTTCTCCGCTCTCCGGACGGGCTTTTCGCTCCGTGTTTTCGCTCCGTGTTTTCGCTCCGTGTTTTGGGCTGTATGAAATGGGACAGGCCGTGTCATGCCGTCGTGCGGCCAAAAATGGAGCCAACGGAGGCTGCAGCCCTCGAACTGGGACACGGCTTTAGTGCACCCGCCTCGCGTTCCTCCATAATACCATATGAGTTACGATTCTCCGGTCCCATTTGAAACAGAATCTTTTCAGCCAATCACAGCCTGATAAATGCCTTGGCTTCCGTTTCCACCAAACTAGCTTCCGTTTCAACCATACTTTACCTCTCACATACATACATTCTCCTCGCACATACATACATTCTCACTCGCACATACATATATTCTCACTTTCACATACATATATACTCACTCTCACATACATATATTCTCACCCTGAGAATATATGTATGTGAGAGGAGAATATATGTATGTGCGAGTGAGAATATATGTATGTGCGAGTGAGAATGTATGTATGTGCGAGTGAGAATATATGTATGTGCGAGTGAGAATGTATGTATGTGCGAGTGAGAATGTATGTATGTGAGAGGAGAATGTATGTATGTGCGAGTGAGAATATATGTATGTGTGAGTGAGAATATATGTATGTGCGAGTGAGAATGTATGTATGTGAGAGGAGAATGTATGTATGTGCGAGTGAGAATATATGTATGTGAGAGGAGAATGTATGTATGTGAGAGGAGAATGTATGTATGTGAGAGTGAGAATATATGTATGTGAGAGGACCAGAATGAATAATGTCTTGAACGGCCCCTCATAGTTTCCCCTTCTCATTTCCCCTCTCAAAGTTGTTTCATGCATGTTTGTGTGAACTTTATATTCCAACCAACCCGTTTTCATCGCCCTTGGTACACGCCTACTGCCCAGTACTTCCTTCGTTCTTCAGTGACACACGTCGGATTGGACGGATATGCTCACTAGCGTAATCTGCAAAGCAAGAGTGAAGTTATAGTTGGTTTTTGTGTCGCATGTTTGGACAGTTTTGTTTGTTTTTATTTCAGAGGTGCAGAATGTGAGGGAAGAGTGAGTGCCAGGAGTTATAGTACGGAGGATAGATCAAATGGAATGTTGTGGATATGAATACTGTGGAGACAAGGGGGGTGGTGAGAGGGTGAAGAGCAGGGGACCAAGAACTGATCCTGGGGATATGTTAAAGGATTTTCACTTTCTGAGGTTTTTGAACGTTAATGTGAGCTCCCCTACCCTGTTTAGCCCCCCCCTCCCCCATGGTTAAAAGTTGCAAAATGTCTAAACTGAGCATTTGCGATCCTTTTCTGCGTTACAAAAAATCGGAGCTCAAACGGGCGATTTTGAACAAGGCACCTTAATGACGTCAGATCGAAAAAAGAAATGCAAATGCAGTTCCACCCCCGTCTGTTTGTACTCAGCGTCTCTGTAAATCACGCCCAGAGAGTTTGGACTGCGAATGCGCTAGGCAATGCGAAATGCGTTTTTTTATTTGCCTGGAGGCACGTCCGAGTGTTTCTAGGCTCGGAAGTCCTTTATCTGAGCCTCTTGACCTTTGAACAGCAGTGGTTTAATTTTATTTTATGTGGAAATGTGTATATTTTTCAGTGGAATGCTGCAAATCTCTCCCCCCGTGCAAAAACAAGGAAATGGATCAGCTGAGAGCTACAGCGGAGAGCGGAGCGTTTGGCCACGCCCCCACCCTCTACTATTGGCCAGCTCTTTTCTCCTCATTTGCATTCAAGCAACAACGCCCATTATAGAGTGTTCAGAGTGAGAAAAATGACTCTTTCTCAGCTTATCTCTGTTTTCTCATGCACTGAGTGTTGATTTTGAAGAAGGATTCATTTACAGTATTAGGGAACCATTAAGGAGCCATATAAAAGCATCAAGAAGTACCATGTCATGGGATCTTTAAATTTACCAAACAAGATCTATGTACAAAACAGTGCACATATACAGGTGGTGATGGCTGGCTGCGCTGTCACAGGTCTCACAATTCAGATATGGACCACAGAAGCATGTTACTGATCGCATGTGCAATGACCAGGCCAGTTTCTTCAGCGAAAAATGAAAAAAAAAAAAAAAACTCTTCATGTCGAATTAAATCATCTAAATTGAAATGGAGCAGTGATGAAAGTATTTAAAATTGCTTTAAAGGGCCCATACTTTCTGATCTGCTATAATGTTGTTTCCTCATCAGAAACCTCGCTGGAGTTGTGTTTTGTTTAACCACTAACCACTCTCCTCTCAAACAGAAAACAGTCTGTTCCACCTCATGATGTCATGTGGTGATACAGGAAGTGCTCCACTGTGCTTTTAAACTCCACCTACACTAGAACCAATAGGATCATTTTAGACCTGATATTGCCAATCTCTACTGAACACAAGGTAAAAGGTAGCTGAAAACGACCACTTTATGACATCACAGGGTGTATAAGAGCATTTGGAGCTTTGAAGATGTAGATAGCCTAATAATACAGCGTTACTCAAACATGTGAATGAAACAAAACACAACTCAAGGTATGTTTTTGAGGAGGTAACATTATAATATGGCTTAACAAGAGTCAATTTTGTATAATATAGGACTTTTTAAAATGTATAAATCAATTATATATATATTTTTTATCAATTATAAATAAATGTTTGGAATAGATAATGCTTAAAATGCCATGAAATGACAGGAGATGTGTGGTTGGAGGACACCACAGAAAAATGCAGTACTCGCTGTGCACAATAATGTTTTTCTCCACATCCGTTGAGTTTGGGATGTGAAAGAAACTACTAATAGCTTCCCACAATGGTGCACAAAAGAACGAAAGAAGTTTTGGAGGGAATAGAATAGTATTTACTGTTGCCCAAACAAAACATTTATCTGATCAAATCCAACTAGTACATTTCTGTGACTCAATGTTCTTACTTGACAAAGATGGGAACTTTTTTTTATTTATGTTAAAGAAAGAAAGAAGAGTAGAGACTATTCTACTGTGTTGGGTACATCGTGTCAGGGATGTACAAGAACATTTGATGTAATGTTACCTCTGCCTCTTCCTTTTCCGTGGGTTTTCTCCTCTACTCTGCTGTCCCTCATGATTCTATCTCACACAGGCTATTCCTCCAGCTGTACTCTGCACTGGATCAGATCTGGAAAAGGTTTTCAGGGTTAGGTTTGGTCCTTTAATTCTTATTTTTATATTTTACTCCTCACAGACATTTTATGTTTTATTATTATTTTTATTTCATTGTTCTTGTTAAGTTTTGTATTGTTGAAATATAGATATATCTATATTGACATATAGATGATTGTTTTTCATTTTGTTCATTGCATTACTGACACTGTTGTCGTGGGTGGGAGCTGTGGGCTTCAGGAAAAATCTGCTCTAGTACTTATTATGCCACAGGTATGTTTCACACTCACATTCAAGTTCTGTAAAACAAACTAAACTGAGTGAGTGAGACAACACTGGAAGTGCATTAAAGTCTAACTTTGGTTGCCATGTTAGCACCAAATCTAGTGCATTTTATCTTTGTCCATTTGTCTGTAGTTTAATTCATCAACCTTTACACCAGGCTCAGACTGAACACGGTGCAGCTCCAGTCCTCGTGTCAGTGTCACAACAATAAGACTGGTCTGACACTGAGATGCAGCTGGACCGGGCAGAGTCTGGGGTTATAGAGAAAGTTTCCCATAATACATCTAATTTAACCTTAATTCTCGCATATGCCCAACTGGAGGTTTTAAAGTTTGTAGTGTGAGGTTTACAGACTTTTATCTTATGCAGTTGTGATAGTGTGGGTAATCAGGGAGGTATATGCATAATGTCCAGCGGGTGTTGCCCCCGTGAGAATAAAACCACTCTGTGCTCTCTGCCGCTGTCGTTCACTTTTGCCTTTCTCACCTGTCCTCAGGTGTCTTGTCTTCTTTGTCTTGCCTTTCCTTCAAGGCACTCAGAGCACTTTACATCAATGAACCGCTCACCCATTCACTCACACACTCCTAAACCAGGGTACGCAGACACTAGGGGCAAGGTGGATTAAGTGCCTTGCCCAAGGACACAGCAACAGCATTCATCTGTGGGAGCTGGAATCGCACCGCCAACCTGTGGGTCAGTGGATCTGACCGCTCGACCAGTGATGTTTATGTCGAGAGCGGGATTCGTACTGATTCTGATTCCACTGATTCTGATCAGTGGAAAAACACTCTTACCAACTCAGCTACTGTCGATTTGGTGGCACGGTGGCTGAGTGGGTAGCGCTCATGCTTCTCAGCAAGAAGGTTCCGGGTTCGATCCCCGGGTTGCCCTTTCTGTGTGTGTTCTGTGTGGAGTTTGCATGCATGGTCTGGGTTCGATCCCCGGGTCGCCTGGGCCTTTCTGTGTGGAGTTTGCATGTTCTCCCCGTGTCTGGGTGGATTTCCTCCGGTCACTCCTCACCAACCCAAAACATGCACCATAGGTAAATCCTCCAGCTGAGGTCCTGACCAAACCGAAGCAAGAAGATCATGGAGATGGTCCCGGGGCGCAGTAATGTGCTCCTAATAACAGGATGGGTTAAATGCAGAACTGGAATTTCCCCACTGTGGGACTAATAAAGGCATAGCTTTCTTTCTTTCTTGTCTCTTTTATTAAGTCATTTTAGATTAAATTTGCAGTTTTGATCCACAGATATCATACAGTATAACTATATATAACTATACAACAGTTTCACACAATATTTCTTCTTTCATCAGCGTGTTCTCCCAGTGTGAATACGTGGCAGCACCAAAGCAACACATCTCCCACACATGATATAAACTATTTCCAGCATACAGCCTCATTTATGTATATACAGTAGGGCCCTATACATGTCTCACACTCCAGTCTAATGAGCTTAGTGTTTGATCCGCTGACGGCTTTGTTGTGATAAACACCAAACTCATCATTTACATCTTTCATATCAGCGTTAATGGCACCAAAGGCAGAGCGCTCGATGAGAGAAATTGGTTATTAATAAGACTCAGATGATTCATTTGTTTCCGACGATGAGGAGAATTTCACAAAGCAATTTAAATGCAATGGAAAAGCCATCAGTCACTTTTATGTTGTCTAGTTCTGTAATCCCATGCATATTAATCAAAACAGCACTGATAACTATGATGGTAATATGATGGAAATTGCAGTTATGTAATGGCACAATGCCGTGCCAGATGTGAAAGATTTGGTGAAGGGAATAAAGATTTGCAGAGACTGGCATTTTGAGGCACTGGGGGTGGCAGTAGCTCAGTTGGTAGAGCATTTGCCTGCTGATCCAGGGGTTGGCAATTCGAATCGCTCTCGACAATGTATCGTTGGTTGAGCGGTCGAATCCACTGACCCACGGGTTGGCGGTGCGATCCCAACTCCCACAGATCAGTGCTGCCGTTGTGTCCTTGAGTAAGACATTAAACCCCACCTCGGCCCCAGTGTCTACGTACACTGGAAGAGCCCCCATGACACAAGTACATCAAGGCCGGTTGCATCAAGCGACGTGGGGCCGTTCTCCCCGTGGACCCACTACATGGGGGTATCCATGGGGGCAGCGGATCTGAACCATTGCCCCCGTGACCCGAAATACAGAGAAAGTGAAGAAAATGGATGGATGGCATTTCGAGGACTGAAGTTATTCAAAAATGATTCTTGTGACGGTGTATGGCATTTAAAAGCAGAGTGGAGCATTTCCTGTATTACCACATAACATAAGGTGGAACAAAAGTTTGAGAGAAGAACTCGGTCTAAATATGCAGGGTTTGCGTGTTAAACATGTGCGAATGAAACAAAACACAACTCCAGGTCTGTTTGTGATGAGGAAACAATATTATAACAGAGCAGAAAATAGCATAATACTCTAAGACAGGGGTCTCCAGTCTTTTTCCTCCAGTGAGCTTTCTTAACAAAAGAAGAAGAGCTACTCATTTTAGTGGTCGCAAGAAATTATAACAGAAAAGTATATAAAAGAGCCACGGCCTTAGATGGAGTACAGTTAGATGCTTATAAAAGACAAACCATTTATTAGGCATCAAAATGAAACATTTACATTGGTAATAGCCATTTAATTAAACAAAATTTGGTTATTTAGCACAATGCGTATAATTCAGAAATCTCTTGACGATCTACTTGGAAGAGGTTGAAGAGCTACCGGTACTAAGACTGGAAATGAGACCGCTGTGTACTGTCTGCATCTAATTATAACGCACTTTATCATTCAAGGATGAGGAAGTGCACTGTTGGCATGCTAGTTGTTGCTGTGAATAATTACAATGCTCAGAAAGTGTACGAATTTTGGTCGAAAAAAACACCATCGGCCAATGAATCGAGTAAACGAAAGCCTAAAATATTGCCCCCCTTCCCCAAATTGATCATTCCATCTGTCATGTATTGACCGATAAATTGATGTAGTGATTATAGCGACAGGCCTAACACAGCTTTTTTTTTTTTTTTTTTTAATGATATGTGTTTTCTAAGCTGTAGATAGGATCCTGGTTGGAAGCAGCAGCTGGGTTGTGACTCCCAGTAGAGCAGCACCACCAGAGCGGACGACATAAACCCTGATAAAATGTTGCTGATGTGAAGGGCGCAGCATAAACCAGTGTTCCAGCTCGTGTCAATAATTAGCCACGTGTAAAATGTGTCTTAACAGCAGCTAAACCCCCTCCAGCCCTGCACTTAACATCAGTGCCTCCTCGGAGCTGGCCTCAGAACCAGCTGTCCACACGTTTAATTGGTCCAGCAAATAAAACCACAGACACACCAGAGAGCTTTGGACCCACTTCCTCCTCTCTTTCCTCAAGTGTTGCATTAGCCTGAGAGCTTTAAGTGAAGCTACAGTGGCAGAGGGTTCAGCGTTCTCAATTCACATCATGGACATCTGTAACAGTCTATAGACAGTCTTTGAGTGTGGAGTTTGCATGTTCTCCTGGTGTCTGGTAGGGATGTAACAGTAACCGAAATATTAGGATATCGTATTGGCAAAGTTCTCACAATTATATCGAATTATTAGCTTCTTTGCTTAAATGCATTTATGGCAACAACAGCTTAAAACATGAGGAAATGTCATAGACTGTGATCCTTTGTTCCATTTTAATTATGGATGTCCCGATCCGATCACGTGATGACAGGAGACCACAGCCAAGATAGCACAAACGATCGCAATGAGTGACCTACCAATAGGTAGGTTTGTAGGTTCATAGAGAACTCTGGATTTCTTATGCTTATGGAGCACGTCGAACCTCAATTTGAAGTGCCATCTCGCCACTATTTCACAGAGAAAGCTCTGCAACTCTTTATAAGAAGATTTCTGACAAACTACATGTCCTGTTATCAGATGTACCCCATGTTTCGTTCACCACAGACATCTGGAATTCATCAGTGACACCCAGAAAGATAAATAATAAGTAATAAGTGTACTTGTGTAATAATAATAATAATAATAATAATAATAATAATAATAATAAATATAATAAATATAAGTGTACTTTTTTATGTATTATGTAAGTATCGGATCGGGACTCAGTATCGGCAGATACTCAAAATCAAATGATCGGAATCGGATCGGAGAGCCAAAAAACCTAATCGGGACATCCCTAATTTTAATAGAGCTGGGCCGTATGACCAAATATAACAGTATTTTTCAAAATTATATTGGTGTCACGGTATTTGACTTTTTTTTTTTTTTTTTTTTCATGCATGACTAGGTGTTCACCCCATTTCCTAATAATTTAGAGAATAAATACTGCAGTAAATTCGACTTGGTAAAAAATATATCTGAGGTCCAGTGCTTTAATCATCTCCGTCCATGTTGTTCACACACTGTAGCCCTGTCCCATTCGAGGGTTATTGATCTGTGTGCGTAATCTGTGTGGTGCCTGTTGTTAGCATTAGCGTTAGCAGCGTGTCTCAGTTGCTGGGTGATGGGAGCTGCTCCGTGGGCTGGGCCTGTCCCATTTCGGCAATGGCCTTGCGGTCCGCGGAGGCTAGTTTGAAGGCTGCAGCCTTTGCAGCCTTCGGAGCAGCCGAAAAGGCAGCCTTCGGAGGCCTCGAATTGGGACACGGCTTGTTTGTATGCACATACTCACCAGTATTGGCAGTACTCGAGTTGAGGGAGGATTGTTCTAAAACAATCATCCCTTCTTCCATCCCTTGTGGCATTTTATCAATCAGGCATGAAAATCTCTCACCTTTTGGTGAAATTCGCCGTTTTGAAGTCAAAATAGGTGACCTACATGAATCGTGGCCAGTTCCAAGAGCCAATCATAGGCCGAACTGCGCTCCGGCTTCCAATCATGTTGCAGCATACCCAGCAATCGCGCTCTCGCCAATCATGACGATTAGCATTGTTGTGTCTGATCGCCGATCAGCTGTGAGTGAGCCCTGTTAATATGTATGCTACGTTAATGCTACGTAAGAAGGAGCTCTCGCCTCGGGACTCAGGATAATTATATTATTATTAACATATATCCTGTGTATTATTAAATTATTGAATGATTATATGGAACCCCCCCCATAAATGAAAAATTTCACCATCTTCCTTGGTTTCATTTTACAACTCGACTACTGGGTATTGGGGTATTTAATTCTGAAAATATGAAGAAATGTTTAGATCTGTTTAGATCTTTTATATCTTAATTCTTTTGACTATGACTTTACTATAGCCACAAGTCAAGGCTTTTAAAAAGGTATTTCTTCAATTCTGGTAGCATCTCCACGATATCTCAATAATATAGTATCATAAAATTAATAGTGTAATCGTGTTGTACCATGTTTACATATCGTTGCATCTCTAGTGTCTGGGTGTGTTTCCTAAGTTTTTAATGAGAAGTGAAGCAGTAATGACGCAGTGGAGATAATGTTTGTAGAACTCCATTCTAACAGGTTGGAAAAATGCTCTTACCAACTCATCTACTGTCGATTTATTTAATTTATTAAGTCATTTTAGATGAATTTGCAATTTCGCTCCACAGGTTTCATACAGTATAATTACACAACAGGCACACACACAATATTTCTTCTTTAGCCAGTGTGTTTTCCCAGTGTGAAAATGTAGCAGCAACAAACATCTCCCTCACATGATATAAACTATTTCCAGCATACAGCTTTGTGTTTCTTAAGTTTTTTAATGAGAAGTGAAGCTATAATGAAGCAGTTGAGAGAACATTTATACAACTCCGTTCTAACAGGTTCAACAGAGGTTATGCACTTTTCATAGGAAAGAAAAAAGTCTCTGAACATTTTGACTGACTGGCAGAACTCTCAGTGTTTTTTTGATTGGTGGAAATCAAAACAATTCAGTAGAGTATCAAGTGAACATTAACTTTGGAATAACCCCTGTAGGCAACAGTTTCTGCTCAAAGTAGGAGGGTTAGAGGGATTATCAGACTAGCTCATTTGGCGTTCTACTGCACGTCTCCTGCAGAAAGAGCCGCTGTCCTGTCTGAGATCATGTTGGTATCTGAGATCACGTCAGGGTCTGGGATCACGTCGGTGTCTGAGATCACGTCGGTGTCTGAGATCACGTCGGTGTCTGGGATCCCGTCAGGGTCTGGGATCACGTCAGGGTCTGGATCACGTCGGTGTCTGGGATCACGTCGGTGTCTGGATCACGTCGGTGTCTGGGATCACGTCGGTGTCTGGGATCACGTCGGTGTCTGGGATCACGTCGGTGTCTGGATCACGTCGGTGTCTCAGATCACGTCGGTGTCTGAGATCACGTCGGTGTCTGGGATCACGTCGGTGTCTGGGATCACGTCGGTGTCTGGATCACGTCGGTGTCTGGGATCACGTCAGTGTCTGGATCACGTCGGTGTCTCGGATCACGTCGGTGTCTGGGATCACGTCAGTGTCTGGATCACGTCGGTGTCTCGGATCACGTCGGTGTCTGGGATCACGTCGGTGTCTGGGATCACGTCGGTGACATGATCTCAGACCCTGACATGATCCCAGACACCGACATGATCCCACCTGCTTCACGTCGGTGTCTGAAATCATGTCAGGGTCTGGATCATGTCCGTGTCTGGGATCATCTTGGTGTCTGGGATCATCTTGGTGTCTGGGACCACGTCAGTGTCTGGAACCATGTCAGTGTCTTGTAGGATTTCAGCAGATTTCAGCCTCCTCCGGGGGTTGAGGCGAGTTGTATCGATCAGGTATGAGTGGATGTCCAGCTAAGGAAGTTTGAGATGTTTCTTCTCATCATTTACGCACTCATCTGTATTTAACGCATACGTATCCCACTCACTAATGTTCATTTAGCATCATAACTTATTTTATCATACAGCAAGAAACCTTTAGTTTTAGTGCACTGAAACAGCGCTACTTAGTGTTGCAACTTCATGTTAACTGCACAGACAACTGCGATTTCTGCACTCAGGCTGTGCACATTTGCTGTGTTCATAAACAACTAATCTGTTTAAAGGGTCAGGAACAGATATAGAGTGTATTCTCAACATATATTGAGAATGAGGAAAGCTTGTATGTATCCTCTAACTGCAGGTTAAGGCACTGGCAACTGGCGACAAGATTCAGTTGTTCCTTTAAAGGTGCACTGTGTAACTTCTAAACTGGAGGGTCCACTACTTGCTTGTCTCTATGGAGATGTTATTTCTTTGCCTGGAATGTTCCATTGTATAATATTAAAACAAATATCCCTTGCATTTGTTCAGTTACAGGTGTTTTATAGCTCAAAAACATGAATTTCATCTGCTTCCCCGCAAATCTGATGATTAACCTGTTTCCATTGTGATTACCAAGTTTATTTCCATACTGTTGAATAATGAAGGCAAAACAATAATACCTCTATGGAGACAAGCAGGTGGCAGACCCTCCACCAGAAAAGTTACAGAATGCACCTTTAATTTTGCCATAGTCTCATTGACAGTTGTGCAGCTTAATGTGGTGGTCCTGCAAGTACAATTTGTATAATTTGAAGTTTTATCTAAAAGACAGAGCTAAAATATATATATATTTTTTTTCCAGAGCTAATACAGCTCTGGAAAAAAAAAAGAGACCACTGCATTTTTTTTTTTTTAATCAGCATCTCTACATGTATTACAGCCATTCCATTCCAGTGTCTGAACTCTTCTTAAGCGTACACATTAGTATTATGTTGTTTTAAAATGAATTTGATTTTGTTTCTTTGCATTGTTTAAGGTCTTTTTTGTTATTTTCCGTAAATAAATGCTCTAAATGCTAATATTTGTATTTGGAATTTGGGGGAAATGTTGTCAGTAGTTTATAGACTCAAACAAAAATGTTCCTTTTGCCCAAACACATACCTATAAGTAGTAAAATCAGAAAAACTGATCATTTTGCAGTGATCTCTTATTTTTTTCCAGAGCTGTATACAATTACACCACAAATCTCCAGTTGCTCCAAAAAGTCTCTGTATCTAGGATTGTTGAAGTGAAACCTAAACTGTGGTGATGTGTGTCTCAGCAGTGTGTCTGCTGCTGCTGTGCTGTGGTCCGTCTCTGTGGGAAGCAGTAAACAGACTTCAGATCTGCTTAAACGCAGTCAGGCCGGGCCCGTGACACACTGAGGCCTCTAATTGGGACGAGGATGGATCTCCTGCATGGATGAAGAGCTGTACTTCTGAAGCAGCCTTATTGCTAAAACATTTCGTCATTTGTCCTCATGTTAACTCCAGATGTCAACTCCAAACAGGGGGCGAGGCTCTCTTAAGATGTACGATGTGCTGCTGTGTATATGGAGCCAGCATGACCTCACATTTAGGGACATTTTATCCAACTATTTTAGTTCCACCAACCAGAACAAAACCATGCAGAACAGTGGCTATACATGGTAGAACAGTTATTTTGTATTACATAGTTTGTATTCATTCACTCTACACTCGGTGGTGGTAAGTTACTATTGTAGCCACAGCTGCCCAGGGACAGACGGAGGGAAGTGAGGCTGTCCCTGGGCAGTCTGTGCCATCGGCCCCTCCAATCACCACCAATACACGTGCACACACCACATTCATACCAGGCAATGTGGGTGAAGTGTCTTGCCTAAGGACGGCAGGTCTCCCATCCAAGTACTATCCAGGCTCGGCCTTGCTGAGCTTCTCTTCTTCTTCTTCTTCTTTGAGATGAGGACTTTGACAAAGGTTTGGTTGTGACCAAACCTAAACCTCCATCTACACACATGGACAAAACTGTTGATACCGTCAGTTCATGAAAGAAAAGCTCACACTTTGGCTCAAACAACGACGGATGGTGTGATCTGACACCAATGTTCTTTGAGCTTGAAGTTCACCTTTCATCTCTTGAGAAGTTTTTCTGGACTCTTTTGTTACCATTCTATTATCCATCTCTTTGATTTGTCATCAATTTTCCTCCTGTGGCCACGTCCAGGGAGGTTGGCTACACTCCCATGGACAGTGACGTCAGGTTGCCCGGGAAACTGCACCTATGCCCTCCTGTACTGACGTCGCCCTTCCGAGTGGAAAAAATATATATATAAAAATAAATAATAATAAATCGTTCAATGGATACAGAATTTCATGTATGCCTAGGCCAGAGACCTGCACAGGTTCGGGTACCCGCAGGTGAACAGTTAACTTTTATAAAACGGGTGAAAAATGCTACGCTGTGTCGGATGCCGGCTCTGGTCGGGTCGGAAAACCAGAGCGCGGGTCTATCTGCGGTTTACAAAATGCGCCTACAAAAAAATAAATATAAATATACAAATACAAATATAAAAATACAAATATAAAGGCCTGTGTTGTAGTGAAATGCAAACACAATTTCCAAGATAAAAAGTAAAATCAGTTTTGTTTTGTTTTTTTGTCTGTACGCGCGCACTGTTTTCAAGTCACGCGATGTCCTGCAGTGCATTTGAAAATGACTACGGAAGAGCTGAAAAAGAAGTTAGTCAACGGACAGTACAAAGTCGTTGCTAATAATTCCACAAAACTGAAATCAGATGTTTGGAAGTATTTTGGATATGTGTCAGACAGTTTCATGCGGGTACGGTTCGGGTCGCGGGTCTATTTATAGCAGTTTGGCTCAGGTGCGAAACCAAAATTTCAATTCTGTCGGGAAACGGTTCGGGTTCGGAATGAAGTATGACGGGTTCGGGTGGGTGCGGTTTGCGAAAATTTGACCCGTGCAGGACTGTGGCCTAGGCCTAGATTTGAAAATGAAAACAAAAAATCGCTGTGACGGAGCAATCCCGTCCCTCAGAGCATTGTCCCCGGGGAAAGCATGTGAAGGCACGCACGCCCGTTTCCATACCTGTTGCTCCCTGAACCTTTTTTATTATCCACCATAAACTAATTCTCATAACCTCTCCAGCATGTTCTGCCGCCAGTTTTGCCCATCCAAATTGCACTAAACTCGATCATTTACTTATGCTTTCTCCTTCCTCTCGTGGTGCGATCTGGCAAACCCGGACACATCCGCACTGGGAGTTTAAATCCTCCGGTTACACAGGTTCCGGTGGTCATGTGAGCCACGAATAATTTGCATGAGCAATTATTCGTATTCTCCGTGTATTTTAAGTGTTGTATGTGACTTACTGATTTTGTATTAACGCTATTGTCCGTGCACAATTTTTGGCACATAAAATATTAGCCATTAGTGGAAATGGTGTAAATAATGTTTCCAGTGGATGTTACGTAATGTGGGAGGGGCAAATGGGGGTGTATATAGGTGCGCTCTGCAACTCTGCCATCAGTCTTGCCTTGGTTACAGTGGAGGTAACATGGCGGAGAGAAAGAGCGAGCGAGCGAAAGACTGAAAGACTGAAAGGGGAAGTCTGCAGAAACTGTTTTTTTTTTTTATCACTGCACCACTGTAAATATTTTTTCCACACACATTTCACTTACCTGGCCAGCCAAATGATATCTCTCTGTATTTGCTATACAGGGAGATACCATTTGGACACCCTCGCTCCACCCTCGCTCCACCCTCGCTCCCCCGGTTAACAACGGACTCCACGATTCTGATTCGTTCAAAGATGGTGACGTCAGTGCACCCGCCTTTGCCCGCAACGTCACTCTTAGGCAGCGGAAGTTCCTCCTCAGTTTTGAATCAAGATGGCGCATCGGAGAACTGAACGTCCCTTCCATTCAGCTGTAAAATTGGTCTTAAATGACCTAAAACACATCGATTCCTTAAAACCACAGCAGCTGACAGCTCTAGAGGCCTTTCTTTTCTTTCTTTTCTTTTGTTTGATTGGTTCACGTCGCTGTCCGTTAACTGTTCTCTGATTGGTTCACTTAGCTCTCTGTCTACGCGCAACGGCAGCGCATTCTGGACCAAGCATTACCAGACTCGTCGCTGGTACAGCGATGAGTCATGGATTGTTCCAGGCAAACATTTCACACCTTTTTTGCACTGTGGGAGAGCACAATAAACTACCTAGAAACGCTTATCCCGACTAAGCCTGAGTTCTTGAAGAATCCCACCACAATCGCCAATCGGGTGGTTGGTTTGCCCTTTCTTCAGGTCAGAGCAACTGTCCCTCAAAATTCCTGTGCATGTCCCTGCCCATGGATCTTAAATTTCTGAATAATATGTGCAACTGTAGTCAAAGGAACATCAAGCTGCTTGGAGATGGTCTTATAGCCTTTAACTTTGACATGCTTGTCTATCATTTTCTTTTCTTCAAGTGGACACACAACATGTCCCTTTGGTCACATTATTTTCAGTCTTTTCTAAGGGTACCATCATTTTTGTCCAGGCCTGTTTCATGAGTTTATTTTTTTTTAAATAATTCTGTTGAAGCATGGTTGAAAAGTAATGTCTGACTTTCATTGGTTAAATTTCATAGATTTTTTTAAATTATTATTATTACTTTTGTCAGATTCAAGTTATTTCTGTGACCATTGTGCTTTTTTCTTTCATTAACTGAAGGGTACCAGCAATTTTGTCCGTGTGTGTATGGCCCTATCCTGATTTGTAGTGGTTAGAAGCTGCTGTACTGCACAAATGTGAGGCAAAATTGATTTTTTTTTTCCAACCACATCATAACATTCCCTCATCAAAAACATACCTAGAGTGGTATTTTGCTCCATTCACACAGTTTAATTAGAAATTACTCCATTTCAATGTTCCCCAGGTTTGTTACATCACAGATAGATATTTACCACACTGTGCTGTTTTATTACGTCCAAAAATCATTTCCAGACTCACATTTCCCAATCAAAAATAAAAACATCACACCGTGTTCATAACTGGGTGTTTATAGCATGCCAGACACATTGCTTTTTTGACATGTTTTATTCCCAGTCCTCCCACTGGACTGTGCATTTTTTGCCACGTTTCATTCTCAGTGCTCCCAGTAGATCCAGATCCAGGTAGAGGCAATGAAACTGAGGCAAAATAATGTGTTTTCTGAAAATAAGCATTGTTTTTACCTCTAAAACATGACATGATGACAACACAATACAAACAATGCATAGTAAGTGTGCTTCAAAACGTGGTCTGACTTTATACAGCCACAAACTTATATTACCTGAGTAAACAAGATAAATAGTGAGCATCGATTTGGTGCAGCCTTGCTACTTGTATGAGAAGACTTTTCAAGGAGAGTACCTCGAAATTTAACAGAAACATTATTCATTAATAATCACAATGAGGAATTAGTACATCTTAGGTGCATTAGCAGTTTTTTAGTAAGGCCACTGGCTATATTTTATATCTTTTATATCTCTATCTTTTACCTTGTAGATTCTTTCTGAAGGCATCAAAACTATGAATAAATGGAATGTAGTAAACAAAAAATAAGCTCAAAATAACTCCTCTTTAACCTCTTTAAGATTTTTCTAAATAGCCACCCTTTGCTTCATCGTGAAGCTTTGCAATGCTGTCAACAATGCAAAGGTTTGAGGATTTGTACATAAAATATAAAAAAAAGAATTTAATTGAGTTTGTTTTTTTTCCTTTGCTACATAATTCCATATAGCACCATATATTTGATGTTTTTTGTACGTATATAAAATGTGCAAATGGTTCTAGTGGAGGGTTTGGCACCGGTTTGTCTCCACGGAAATGTTAAACAGTTTCCCTTTTGGATCAATAAAGTTTGTCCAAGTCTGAGTCTAAGTTATTGCTTTGTCTAGAATGTTCCACAGTTTTGATCACCAGGGGGATAAGCAGGTTACAGCACAACGCTACATTACAGGTCAGATCTGTGGAGAGTTGCACCTATTCACTGAAGGAGTTATTGTATTTTTGAGAAATGGAAACACTTGAAATTAGTGCTGTCAGGAGATTAAACAAATTAATCTAATTAATTACAGGATTTGTAAGAAATTAATCTAATTGATCGCATTTTAATCTTGAGAGAGAGAGAGAGAGAGAGAGAGAACCCACTTTGTGACTGACTTTGTCAATTTTTCTGTGGTCTCTTTACTCATTCATTTCCCAAATTCTGTGAGCGTGATTTGGTGGTTTGATGGTTTGGAGGTTTGTTGAAGTGCGCTCACGCTCGCTCTATCACCGGTAACAATGGAACTTGTCTGGACGAGTTTATCATTCAAATGATCCGTCAGGCTGGAGCGGCTTCGGTGATCGGAAAATTCTTTTTGACAAAAGCTACAAATCACCGCGTTCTTGTTGATCGTCCCGTCTTCGTTCTTTTTATAAATAAAGTTGCCGTTCAAAGGCCCGAGCAGCGATTTGCTCGCCGCACGCCAAATTTAGAATTTCCGTGCATTGAATTGCCACTCATAATGAATTGCGTTAATTTTTATAACACTTTAATTTGCAGTGTGATTAATTAATTAATCTAATTAATGCATTAAACTGACAGCCCTACTTGAAATTAATGCTAGATTGATATGTTTAATGTCATATATTCCAGGCCAAGCAATAGCATCTCCATGGAGACAAGCAGCTAGTGGATTGTATACCAGTAATGTTGTGCCGTGCAAATTTAAAGGGACAGTGTGTAAGATTTTTACCCGTTAATTACTGAAATTGAAGATACCCATTCAAAAATGCAGTGTTTTCCAAGCCTTTTCACTTCCATCATGAAATCAAAGTATTCTTCTGGACTTGGATATAGTCACATAAAAGGGGGATCTTCCCCATGCAGAGGCAGCCATTTTGAATACGAGAGCCGCAGAAGGACATTTGGGCTCCGCCTTCGGCAAGGCTCGTGGTTTTGGGTAAACAACACAAGCATGCTGCCAGATCAGACGTGGTAATGGATCTAACACGTGTTTTGGACAAATTGTTTTACTGGATTTTATTTGCTGGATCCTTACGGACAAATTGAGAGCAAGTTTATGGTGAAATACTGAGTTTGACCTGTGCAAAGCATTCTAAGGTAAGCTAACCTCGTTTTGTGCTTTTCCATATAAAAGCCCCATGTGCTCGGGGAGTGATTGTTTTGCAGGGAAATGAATTGCATAGTCAAAAAGAGGAGACTGTAAGGTTTCATTTGATGTGTAGAGTGTCATGGTACATGATCGGGAATGTGTGCTTTCATGAGAAAAAAAAAAAAAACGGGACCGCGTTTTATTTATACAGTAGCGGCGCGCGGACCTCGAGGTCTGCCGTAGCTAAAACAGAAAGTGCAATAGCATCATCCACCTATGCGCCACGAATCCTACACACTGGGGCTTTAAAGAAAACAATCCACTGAAAAAGACGATATATCCAAACTTTTGACTGATCTTGTCTGGTCTTAATTACTGACTATCCATATCTAATGCAACTGCCTATGATTTCAATAATCCAATAACACCAGAAATCCAATAATGACCAGATTTCGGTGTGCGTGTAAACATAGCCAGCGTTTCTCATTAAAAAAAACAAAAAAACAACTGAATTCCAATTGTTCCTATTCTGAAAAGCGTGAAAGGGCTGCATGACTCACCCAGAGATCACAGAGGAGAGTTGTTTATCTGCAGAATATGACCAGTCCACCTGAGCACCGACGGACCAGCTCACACTAATGCACCCGCAGAGCTACTCCGAGCGGCTGTGAGTGCTCTCGACGCCACACAACTCTTTGATTTCTCTCAAATCCAATTCTGTCTGCATTAAAAACCACTCTGTGACTCAACACAACAAAGTCACAATGAGCCCGAGTGAAAGAAAACTGTTGGATGAAACTTGACCGGGAGAGATTAGAAGAGGCTTGGAAATAAAAACAAGGCAATGAATAGTTTAATTGAACAGATCTAACTTAAGAGTGTCATAGACTAAGGGATTAAGGGAGTGCGAAATGGCGTTTAGCTACAGTCAAATGAAGCTCACTAAAGCTGTCAGTTATGGAGCGAATTAAACAACTCCAGGTCTGTTTTTGATGAGGTAACAACATTATAACATGGCTTAAAGGACATAAGAGTTAATTTTGCCCAATATATGACCTTGGAAGGATCATTAGAGGGCTGGTAACGAGTAAACTAATGAGATTTTTCACATACACTCATATGGCGACATTGACATCACAAGAATAACACAAAATACAGTATGGAAGCATAATTATGTTGCAATTATTAAAATACCATACTAACTGTTAGTGGACCCTCAAGCACAAAAGATACATTATGTACTAAAAAAAATTTCAAAAAAAAGAAAAAACTCCCTGCCTCAAGTGGAGGAGTTCAAGTATCTCGGGGTCTTGTTCACAAGTGAGGGGAGGATGAAGCGTGAGATTGACAGGCGGATCGATGTGTCGGCAGTGATGCGGTCGCTGTACCGGACCGTTGTGGTGAAGAGGGAGCTGAGCCAGAAGGCAAAGCTCTCAATTTACCGTCAATCTGTGTTCCTACCCTCACCTATGGTCATGAGCTCTGGGTAATGACCAAAAGGACGAGATCTCGGATACAAGCGGCCGAAATGAGTTTCCTCCGCAGAGTGCCTGGGCGCTCCCTTAGAGATAGGGTGAGGAGCTCAGTCACATGGGAGGAGCTCGGAGTAGAGCCGCTGCTCCTCCACGTCGAGAGGAGCCAACTGAGGTGGCTCAGGCATCTGTTTCGGATGCCTCCTGGACGCCTCCCTCAGGAGATGTTCTGGGCATGTCCCACCGGGAGGAGGCCCCGGGGAAGATCCAGGACACGCTGGAGGGACTATGTCTCCCGGCTGGCCTGGGAACGCCTTGGGGTCCTGGAGGAAGTGAAGGAAGTGAAGGAAGTCTGGGAGTCCTTGCTTGGACTCCCAGACTCAGCCCCAGATAAGCGGAAGAAAATGGATGGATGGATGGATGGATGGAAAATTCAAACATACAGATGGTAGCTTTAAATTCCTATAGGCTGTGTTCACGTTATAATAATTTGATGATGTAATAATTTAAGATATTTAAGACAGTAAAACTCGATGGGAGATTCACTGTTTTTGAATCATTTCCAAACTTAAGATCCACAAATGTTGAATCTTGTCATCATTTGTTAGGGATTAGCTCCTCTACATTAATCGCGTCTTTTTGAAGCTATTATGAGAAAGTTTTCTCTACATTATGCATCTTTAAATTCAAAGTTTTCAAACAGAAAATCCACAAATGTTGAACCATATCATAATTTGCTAGGGATTACCTCCACAAACTTGTCATATTGTTCTATGTTTCAAATCCTTTCAACTGACAATAATTAGGATAGAGACAGTCTTTTTTCCAGCTTTATTTATTTGTAGTAACAAATAAAACAGTAAATAAAATAAAAACGTGAAGACTGTTTAGTTCATATATGTGTCCAACCGCAGGAAAACCAATACCAAGTCGTTGTGGAGGTGTTTTGAGTTATTCACAGATTCTGAAAGTACAGGTTCTAAGATTTCCAATGATGTCTTACATGTGAAAATCTGACAATATTTTAAAAAGTTATCTCTATTTGAAAGCAGCCATAGCAGATCCCAGAAATTCCAGAAACAGCCTCTCAAAGTTTGGTCTCTTCAGCCTCCCTTGCCTAACACGCATTTTTGAAATTAAAAATGTATGTTTTTAACGTCACTAATGCTGTTATCTGAAAGATGGAGAGGCTTCTTCATGATCTCAACTAGCACATTATGCAAAAAAACACCAGAAAATCACAAATTTTGAACAAAAAAAATCCACAAAAAACGCATTTCCTGAGAATCTGTAATGCCGACATGTGCCCTCAGCTTCCGTGGTGGGACACATATTACAAAAAAATAATAATAATAAAAATAGACTCCAAGCTTTAAGCCATGAATATTATCAGAATTATTACCAGAATATTATCCTCAAAACATACCAGTGTTTTATTTCACTCTCACCCGTTTCCTTTATTATTAGTCTGTTTATATCTTTAAGGTGCAAAATACGCTGTTCCACCTTGTGATGTCATGAAGCAGAAGTTTTCAAGTTAATGGCTACCTTTTATCATTTATTGAGTGAAATTATCCGTATGGTTCCAGTAAAAGTGGAGTTTAAAAACACAGTGGAGAACTTCCCGTTTCACCACATGACATTACAAGGTGGTATTGTTTTCTGCTAGAGATAAACTCACCTAAATATGGAGGATTTGTGTGTTAAATGTGTGAATGAAACAAAACACAAATCCAGCTGTGTTTGTGACGAGGAAACGACATTAGAACACAGATCACAAAACAGTGTAATATGGGCCCTTTAAAATCCTTTTAACTGACAATAATTGCATCTTTGGGGTTGAATAATGGCACAACTTCAAGTTTTGTTTATTTATGTTGACAGAGAAAATGATGATCTTTGTTCCAGTTATTTAGTTTCACGCAGGGTTCTCAAGTCTCACGCATTGAGAGTGTGACACACGCAATTCAACGTGTTCACACGCTCACACGCCACACATGGCATTTCTCACGCTGATTTTTTATTTTTTTTGTGCCCAGAAAATCGGTCTGTGTGGCTCAGTTTATGCAGGCACCGTGCGTTTTCAGCGAAAAAAACTCTCCTCCCGCTCCGCTCCCCGGAAAAAAAATCAGCCAATCAGAAAATAGATTGTTCTGTTGTTGGGCAGACTGTAGAGTGTAGTTTCATCTGCTAAGCGCACACTGCGGTGATGATAAAACAAACTGAGAACCATCAGGTAATAACTTCATTTATATAACTCTCATTAGTTGCTTTGTAGTTTAAAGGGACAGTGTGTAAGATTTTTACCCGTTAATTACTGAAATTGAAGATACCCATTCAAAAATACATTGTTTTCCAAGCCTTTTCACTTCCATCATGAAATCAAAGTATTCTTTTGGACTTAGATATAGTCACATAAAAGGGGGATCTTCCCCATGCAGAGGCAGCCATTTTGAATACGAGAGCCGCAGAAGGACATTTGGGCTCCGCCTTCGGCAAGGCTCGTGGTTTTGGGTAAACAACACAAGCATGCTGCCGGATCAGACGTCGTAATGGATCTAACACGTGTTTTGGACTAAATTGTTTTACTGGATTTTATTCGCTGGATCCTTACGGACAAATTGAGAGCAAGTTTATGGTGAAATACAGAGTTTGACCTGTGCAAAGCATTCTAAGGTAAGCTAACCTCGTTTTATGCTTTTCCGTATAAAAGCCCCATGTGCTCGGGGAGTGATTGTTGTGCAGGGAAATGAATTGCATAGTCAAAAAGAGGAGACTGTAAGGTTTCATTTGATGTGTAGAGTGTCATGGTACATGATCGGCAATGTGTGTTTTCATGAGGAAAAAAAACCCAAAAAACGGGACCGCGTTTTATTTATACAGTAGTGCGCGGCTCGTGCACGGGTCCCTCGAGGTCTGCGGTAGCTAAAACAGAAAGTGCAATAGCACCATCCACCTATGCGCCACGAATCCAAACAGACAAACATTTACAGCAGGGCTCTCAAGTCTCACGCATTGAGAGAGACACCTCAGAAATTACGCAGTCTCAAGCACGACCCCGCTCAAAACTCGAGAGCCCTGGTTTCACGTGGATCCAATTATTGTAGTTTCAGTTATTTAGTTATTTATTTTGTTGAATTTGCGAGAATTTTGTGATACCACGTGAACACAAAATATTATAACTCCACAATCCACCAAGAGATGTTAGTTCCGACTCGCGAATGAACCCAAAACGTGAACCCGGGAAAAGTCAAGCCACAGTTAGCGCGAATGCTCCCCTATGTCCTTCAAGCACAAAGACTCAATCAGAGCGCTTTCTTCTGTGCCAAAGGTGAACCGTGATCCGCATTGCTGCGAGAGGAACTTTTTAGGGCACTATTAAGAGCAAGGACACTTGAGAGGAGAGTCTATCATGAAGTGAGGTCCACTAGCTTTTGATGCACTCACAAACAACGTGTCTCCTGTCGGTTTATGAGCCGTGGCTGATCAAACTGGCAGTAATGTAGTGAGTGTAGTGCATAATGACACACAACCTTTTAAGTGTAACCTTCAGAAGAGTGGAGAGATGTTGCCTGGTAACAGCAGCCTACAATGTGGTATACTGTGACAAACTGAATGGAAAAATAATTATTATAATGTAGCTAATAGCAGGAGTATGCATCAAGAGGAAAGGAATTTATATATTTTTTGGCTTATTGAAATATGATTGAACAAATATGCATCCGCTTTTTTAACAGTACAGCTTTTGCACAGGAAACATAAAGTAAAATTGATGTTTTTGAGGTTTCAACCATGAAATATGTTATTCCCACAGGAAAGAAAATCCTAAAAAGGAGACCAATAAAGTCTCATGTCTTTCTCCTAGAGCATTTTGAGTAAGGGTGTGCAAAATAATGGTCATGACAATGCATCGCGATACTAACTTTCACAATATACTGCATCGATTCTTGATGCCAAAAATAGATGTTTTATTAATTAATCATTTAATATTTAATAATTTAATATTTAATATAAATAAATAAATACATTAATTATTAGTTTATTTTTTTATAAATCCTATGCACTTTTTTCTTTGTGAAAGGATATTGTTTGTTATGATGGTAGCTGCCTCCAAAATGGCAAATGTTTGAACATTAGAAAAAATCCTATGCACTTTTTTTGTTATTGGTTTGGTTTATTTGTTTTTGTTATTCAATAAATTCAGTTATGAATTGAGTTGCTCAGAGTTATGTATCAATTGAAGACACTACCCAGATACACAGCCACTGATATTTAAGTTATCCTCTTTTTTTGGTACATTTTCACTGAAGTATGTCGAATATATTGCAATGCATCGCAATAATTCAAGTATCGTGATGCATCGTGATAGTATCGCATCGTGGCATATGAATCGTGATTCGAATTGAATCGTGACTTCTTTGCCAATACCCACCCCTCATTTTGAGCATTGTTAAAAACCAGTGTGAGCACAGGGTTTACTGCTCCTGTTTCCCATTGTGGTGGACAGCAGGAGGCGCTCTTAGTTTTTAATCACCTGATGCCAACTTCCCCTGCCGGTGGAAGCTGGGCTTAAATAGGGTTTTAACTGTATTTTTAGAGCTAAAGCAACCGGTGGCAGAACTTCTCCTCCACGTAATTGAGATTTTAAGGTAGGGCAGGTGTTGTTTTTACATAGGATTTAAACTATTTCAATCCTTTAAACATCTGTCTGTCCTTTTTTACATTGCAAGATTTGTCTGCTACTGATTTGTTTAATTTTGTTTAATATTGATTCATTTGTTTGTACTGTTTCGGTTTTTTGTATCGTTTACAGTTACGTATATAATCACTTTTTACTTTTAGCCAGGGCTCTCAAGTTTTGAGCGGGGTCGTGCGTAAGACTGCGTAATTTCAGAGGAGCGGAAGGAAATGCCGTGTGAGCGTGTGAATTGTCTCTCTCAATGCGTGAGACTTGAGAGCCCTGCTGTAAATGTTTGTCTAAAGAGCAAACTTAAACTACAAAGCAACTAATGAGAGTTATATAAATGAAGTTATTACCTGATGGTTCTCAGTTTGTTTTATCATCACCGCAGTGTGCGCTTAGCAGCTGAAATTACACTCTAGTCTGCCCAACAACAGAACAATCTATTTTCTGATTGGCAGATTTTTTTCTGGGAGCGTTTTTTTTTCGCTGAAAACGCGCGGTGCCTGCATAAACTGAGCCACACAGACCGATTTTCTGGGCACAAAAAAATAAAAAAAAATAAATCAGCGTGAGAAATGCGTGTCGAATTGCGTGTGTCACACTCTCAATGCGTGAGACTTGAGAACCCTGCTTTTAGCTCTACTGCACTGTAAATAAACATGGTTTAAGTTCCCGGGTCGTACTTGGGAACGGTTTAGCTCATACCTTTTAGTTTGCACCATGGGGGTTTTAAGTTGTTTTGTTGTGATTTGATTTTGTGTGTGGTTTTCCTCTTGGTCGGGCTACACCCTCTCAAGTCCTACTTGTTTGGTTGATTTTTAACATTTATTTCTGTTGCAGCACTTGTTTCCTCCGCCCAGGAGCTGCAAGGTTTTATTCTGATTTTAGTATTGTGTGAATTAAACATATTGGCCATTTTTATATTTTTAACCATAGCCTGTTTTTTATAGAATAAAAATTTGACTTGCTCCTTTAGTCTTTTAATACATTTTAATTACATCTTTTAAAGTCATGTCTCTGTCATTTTATTACAAACTTACCTGTGTCCTTGAGTATTTTATGACTTTTTTATTTTAGTATTTTAAACATTACTTATTGAAATGGTACCTTAGGTCACGTCATGTTTTGCTCCAGGGAAACAGGCCGCTGAACAGCTCAGAGTAGACTGTACATATGAAAGATCTCTATTTGGCCTTAACCAAATCTCATATTTCACTCTGTTTATTTGCTTGTCTTTAGCCGTGTCCCAATTCTGAGAGTGCACAGTTTGGAGAGTGGTTTGAAGGGGGCTCAGACCACGGTAAAGGCTATGCATACTTGCTCGGCCCTGAGTGCAGTCCGCGGACCGCGTGGGCGTCGGCGAAGAAGTAGCGTGCGGTGCATGCCGGGATATATGAGCGCGGGAAGCATGTTTTTTCACACGCTTGGTCCACGCCCCGATTTCCATGGAAACAACTGCGGTCTTCAGCTCGCGCATTAACTGTGCATGGGACAAAAGAGAAATGGGACAGCAGTCGTTGCGCCGGATGTGACGCACATGCTCTTCAAACCACGCTCCGAACCGTGCACTCTGGGAATTGGGACACGGCTTTTGTCTCCTGCAAAGACACTGGAGGGATTCAATCTTCTGCTCAAACTAACCTCAGTCTAGGCTCTGTTGTACTTCTCATCTGCTGCTCAACTTGAACTAGGACAAACTTTAAAGGTCCCATGGCATGAAATTTTCACTTTCTGAGGTTTTTGAATGTTAATGTGAGCTCCCCTACCCTGTTTAGCCCCCCCCCCATGGTTAAAAGTTGCGAAATGTCTAAACTGAGCATTTGCGATCCTTTTCTGCATTACAAAAAA
Organism: Paratrypauchen microcephalus; assembly: GCA_036785185.1. NCBI lineage: Eukaryota > Metazoa > Chordata > Actinopteri > Gobiiformes > Gobiidae > Paratrypauchen > Paratrypauchen microcephalus. The sequence continues at coordinate 1,382,144 of JAVJIX010000197.1, read as the reverse complement.
TCGGAGCTCAAACGGGCGATTTTGAACAAGGCACCTTATTGACGTCAGATCGAAAAAAGAAATGCAAATGCAGTTCCACCCCCGTCTGTCTGTACTCAGCGTCTCTGTAAATCACGCTCAGAGAGTTTGGACTGCGAATGCGCTAGGCAATGCGAAATGCGTTTTTTTTATTTGCCTGGAGGCACGTCCGAGTGTTTCTAGGCTCGGAAGTCCTTTATCTGAGCCTCTGGACCTTTGAACAGCAGTGGTTTAATTTTATTTTATGTGGAAATGTGTTTATTTTTCAATGGAACGCTTCAAATCTCTCCCCCCGTGCAAAAACATGGAAATGGATCAGCTGAGAGTTCTGAGGGAGAGCGGAGAGTTTGGCCACGCCCCCACCCTCTACTATTGGCCAGCTCTTTTCTCCTCATTTGCATTCAAGCAACAACGCCCATTATGACCTGTTCTGAGGGAGAAAAAATACTCTTTCTCATCTTATCTCTGTTTCTCATGCACTGAGTGTTGATTTTGAAGAAGGATTCATTTACAGTATTAGGGAACCATTAAGGAGCCATATAAAAGCATCAAGAAGTACCATGTCATGGGATCTTTAAGTCCTTTGGTCAATGTCCTTTGGTCAATGTTTGGCGTCTGGTTTTCAAATTCAGTCTGCACTGTGATTGGCCGAGAGCTCCTGTTTCTCTGAACAGCTTGCCTTTGATTGGCTGGTTTAGCTTCAACTAATTGTAGCTCTGCACTTGGTTTAATTAGGACTCGAGGGGCCGTGTCTCATTTCTTCCTTCCCTTCCTTTTCCCTGATTCCGCTCCTCGATTCTGCAGGAAATGGATGAGGAATTCCCACCCACAGAGGAGACACAGGGAGGAGAGGATATAAACTCCTCACTGAGACCAATAATGTTTGATTCTTTTATCTGATGTCTCCTCCTGAAGCCTTCCACATGTTTAGTCCTTTCTTGCTTGGTTTTCTTTGGGATACCACTTAATATGACACATTTGGCTGAAAGGATTTGGGAGAATCAAGGACAAGGAAGTGAAGACAGCCTGGGACAGAAAATGTGTTGGTGTGTACTTGGATTTCAGTATATTGAACTGGAGTCCTTACATAGCCTCTATGTGGAAATTCTCAAATAGAAATACCATTGTATCCTGCTCGTGTTTCAGTGAGCCTAATAATTACCTGCTTTTTGTGGAATAAGTTTTTTGTAAATTTATGTGTGCATGCGTGTGCTTGTGCGTGTGTGTGTGTGTGTGTGTGTGCGCGTGCGTGTATTTTCCTTTTCTGTATCCAAGCAAACAGTATAAAACCACTCACCACCCACAAAGTTATGCTGTTCATATTATTTCATATAGTCTAGTAGTAACTTTAGCTAAATAATATATTTATATGGGCAGTATTTTTCTAGGAACATGAAAGTACAGTGGTACCTCACCTTACGAATGACCCAACAAACGAAAATTTCAAGTTACGAAACGCCTTCACGGTAAATTTTTGTCTCTAGATACGAATGAAATTTCAAGTTACGAAACGCGAAATCTCAAAAATTCAAATAATGCGCGCTCAGCCACACACATTATACGCTTTTCTCAGACTGGATTTAAACTTTTCTCACATTTGTCTCTGTTTAAACACTCAAACTTTCATAGATTTTCAACAAAATTATTAATAGTGAAGCGTGTGGGGGGAAGCGGGAGGGGGGAGAAGACTGCGCTCTGACACGTGTGATAGCGCAGCATGACCCGGCGCGGGGCTGACAGCAGGACTAGACCAAGATCTAAACCTGGACTGGACCAGGACTAAACCTGGACTAAACCAGGACTAGACCAGGTGGATTAAAGCGCCGCGTGCGGGTCTATTTCCTGGTTTCTCACGAGTCACAGCTGACAATTATATTAGCTTTATTAAGTGAAGTAGTTTCCCTCGTGTACATGTTTGTAGGTTTTTTCCCCCCTCCTCCTCCTGCTCTCCATCAGTCACCTGAGAAAGATGAAGAAAAAGTACTAACCGTTTTTTATCAATTATTTATTATTTATTAAAACACAAAATGTAATATATATTTAATTTATCATTTTAAAATATGCATTTTATTTGGCATCAGCTTTTATTGTGAATGAAAACAAAAGTACATGTTTTTAACAAGTTTTAGTTATGATTATTAATTTATTCTGTCTTGCAGGTAGAAGACAACTGAAGGCAGTGCGAGAATCTTTCCCTGTACCAATGTGATAACAAAACAAGTGATAAAAACTGCACCCAAAGAACGGTGTCCACACCAGTCACCATCTTCCATGGACACACCGAGTCTTGCAGATATACTGAAAAACGGTGGACGCTTTATCTCACCAATCTGACTTATAAAACTTTGAACACTGTATGTACAAACATATGTGAAATTGAAGCTCATTAATGACTGTATTTGGAACATGTGAAAGGTTTTAGTTGGTGCTTGGTGTAAAAAAATAAAATTTAAAAAAGACATGTACCATGTTCAGCTGAAGCTTACATGTTTGTGTCTTTAATATTATCAATACAACATTTTGAAATTCACAACTGTTTTATTATCTGTATGTTTTTCATGTCTAGATTTGTGCTCCATTGAGCCATCAAAAGTAGGACTCTTGTTTTTGTCTCCCCATTGCGAATTTTGGGAGAAACAAATGAGACTCTAATTATACTAAAAGATAATGAGTCTACAATGAGAGTCTCAACTTTGTCTTACGAACTTAAAAAAGACATATTTGAGCATCAAATCTTTCCTTTGGGCCTCATCTCATACCTGGAATCATATTTTGCTTGTTCAGTAGTTTCAGTAATCCACTGGAAAAAGATACTTGATGAATTTAGAATTTTTGTATTTTAAAATTTCAAGTCCATAAATTATCACCAGACTCATATTACTGCATTTATTTTGTGTTTAACATGTCTGGGCATGTCATTTATTAACTATTTGAATTTTTCCCCCACAGTAATTCCTCTCCTGCCAGTAGATAACGAGCTGCACTAAAGCTAGGAAATTACATCTTTTCAGTCCTACAACATGAAAAGTCAAAGCAAAGGTTCTCAAGAGCATGTTTAAAGTAACCTGGGAAATCCCAGGCTGCTTTCGTTCGTTTTGATCTGAAAGACAGCCTGGCAACGAGGCTAAGCGAGCTCTCCTGATTCTGGGAGCCAATCAGAGAGCGGGGAGGAGTAGAAAGATGGTCACGCGTACTACGCAACAAACGGAAACTTGTAGTTTGAACTGACAACTGACATGATTGGCTATGGGCTACGTATACGCCAAATGATAGACATTCGTAACGCCCAATAAACGGCCGTTGGCAATAGTAAACCACTCCTCTGCTACGAGATATTTAGTAGGTGGCTCCCAGACCATATATCACTTGTGATATGGTCTGGTGTAAACCAGGCAATGTTTAAAGGGCAATAACAATACAACATACATATGCATTCTTCCTTTCAAAATAATTGAGACAAAACAATATGAAGAAAACTGGATTAGGTACATTAGCACTTGAAAGACATATGAGCAAATGACTGAAATGAAATATAACTAAAGAATAGGAAATGTGAAGCATATGCATCAAGAATAATTTGTTTTAGATACTGCAAGTTTGGATATTTGCTTGATAATTGGATATCAACAAATATACATTTTAGTTCAATGCATATTTTGGGAATGTCCAAGAAAATTGTGTAAAGGGAGCAGTAGCTCAGTTGGTAGAGCGTTTGTCCACTGATCCAAAGGTTGGCGGTTCAAATCCCGCTCTTGACATAAGAAACATCAGTGGTTGAGCGGTCAGATCCACTGACCCACAGGTTGGTTGGTACGATTCCAGCTCCCACAGATGAATCCTGCCATTGTGTCCTTGGGCAAGACACTTAACCCTCCTTGCCCCCAGTGTCTGCATACACTGGTGTGTGAATGTGTGTGTGAATGGGTGAGTGGTTCCTTGTTGTAAAGTGCCTTCAAGGTGGAAAAGCGCTATATAAAGATGTGACCATTTACCAAAAATTAGATTACATATATGCAAATAAACTTAAGCCAAAGAGACCTGAAACTGTGAACAGGCATTTTTAAATACAAAATTAAAGTGAATATATAAACCGCCTGAATGGGTGCTTTAATAATGCCCCTGTCAAATCCACTGCTGCTTATTAACTGGGCCAACAGCAGCGCGTATACACTGAACAGGAGGGGTCCCAGGATTGATCCCTGGGGCACCCCAAAGGTTAAGGACATGTGATTTAAGACAAAGTTACAAATTTCATCAAGTACTTCCTTTTTTCTTGGTTGGACATGGCCAAGGAGCAAATACCAAACAGTGAAAATCTTCAAATTGTTTTCATTCCAGTTTTTTATTGTTGCACTTTGAAGCTTGTCTGCAGGTCCAGTTTTGATCCTGAACCTGAGAAAAACACAAACAGTCTATTTTATAACATTGCCTTTGTGTGATGCTGAACTGGACAGCATGAGGTCGAGGCCACATACAGGTGCTGACGTATTTTGGCTCTTCTTAACAGATGCTTTTGTCTTTGAGGTCGCTGCGGCGAATCATTCAGACAGTGCTTTTAGCAGAGTTTTTACTGTTGACCATTCTGACACCACAGCTTTTGTAGACTCAGGACTTTAATGTCATGGCCGTCTCACACCAAATTCTTTTTGTTCACTTCTTTTTCTTTGTAAAGTTAAAGTTTGGGGATTTAAAATCAAGCTATTTGTTACTCTACGAAGAAGGAGCTTTTATCAGTAATTCTTAATGTTCAAATTCAACAAAGCAAATCTTTTTATTTAGTCTTCATGTTATTTAACTTAAAAGTTTTAGGACTTTTCTTTCTTGGAACAAAAAGTACAAGTTCTTTGTTATACAATCATACAAGGAATCTAAAACAGATTTGAATGTGCACCGATGGTACGTGGGCTACATCTGCTAGCACAGCAGTCTGCAGATAGACAGTTTTTGTTAGACGATGCCATCCCTCATTCAGAGTGCTTCAATGTACAGATGGTTTCAACAAGAGACATTGTTTTTGTGATCAAGACTTTTTAGCTCCATCTAGAAGCCATTTTCAATTTGATGGTACTACCTTAAAGCGCTGGGCTTTATCCTAACCTGAGTTTATTTAGTCCAGCCCCAGAGGAACTAAAACTCCTCCCTCTGGGTCTCAAGCCACTTCCATTGAATTGAAAATGGCTTCTGATCACCAAAACAATGTCCAGATAACAACCTTAGTTTAGGCCTGTCATGATAAATATTATATTGTTTTATCTTAAGATGCATGAAGAATCCCTCAGTCGTCCAGGTAGAATCCATGATAAAAGGAGAAATTAAATTTGTCAACTGGACACTATCCAAAAATGAGAAGTTCGCACTTCAATCTCTTCAGACGGGTGCGTTGGAGGCGAGGGAGCAGACCCAGAACACACAAGAAGAAAACAATCCCGCACTCCGTCTTACTTGCAAAATGAGAAGTTTATTAAGACATGCAACGTTTCGGCCCTAGGCAAAATGATGCCTGATGAAGGCCTAGGGCCGAACGTTTCATGTCAAACGTTGCATGTCTTAATAAACTTCTCATTTTGCAAGTAATTTTGCGGGATTGTTTTCTCCTTGTGTCAACTGGACACTAACCAGCACTCGAACCAGAACTGACGAAGCCTCTCGGATGAGCGGCGAAACGTTTTTGACCAAACAAACTTTGTCCAGTTGACAAATTGAATTTCTCCTTTTATCATATTGTTTTATCGTTCAAACCAAGATAAAAGGAATTATTATTTTTGGAGGCCAATATTTATCATGGGTACTTTTTCTTTGTCCTAGTGGCGGTATTTTTGCACTTTTATGAAGATTTGAGCTGTAGAGGATAGAATGTGCAACTTCTTTGACTCTTTAAGTGCTTAATTTGATTATTGCAGTTCATGTTATTAACAATACTGTACATATAGAAACTTTTTTTGAGTCCATGGGATAAATTTGCTTCAGTATTGTTTCTCATCTATATTTTCTTCAGCAATATATCACAGTTCCAAATTTTGTTATCATTGGAGATATAAGACAAGATAAAAAGTTTTGCAGTGAACTCCTTTTGGGTCTGTTTTTCAAAAATGTAAAGTCAACATGATCCAATTCAACAACACTTGTTCATAGCTGCTGGGCCCTAGTTTGGACACTTCTGCCCTACTTCCAGCCCTCCCCACTGAGTCTGAACAGAGGCTATGCAGCAAGTGTTGGAGGTGCGTTTTCCCAAGTCCATTTTCCACTCCGTGCCCCGACAAGGTGCGGCGCATCCCAACAGATGAGAGTGGCCCGGTTGCACACTTCCATGTCCAATTACGTGCCGGGGAAATGGCTTTGGCGCGTTTAATTTATGCCAGAACCTGTGTGACACCAGCTCTACTCCAGCACTCCCCCGCTCAGCACACCCGCACGCTTATTATATAATGACAGAGGAGTTGTCTCTAATACACGGCGGTTATTATGCGAGAGAGCAGCGTCCAGGGCATCAGGTGAAGGCGAACTCCTGCTGAGCCCCGTAATGACTGATAAAAGCAGTAGATCATAGAGATGGACCTGCAACATGTCCTCACAGCTTTCCATTTCCAAACTTAAAGGGCCTGTATAACACTATTTTCTGATCTATGTTATGTTATTTCCACATCAAGAACATACCTGGAGTTTTGTCTTTTCATTTACACGTTTAACACACACAATCTCTGCATATTTCAGGTATTTTGAGTTCTTTAATCAAACAGAAATCACCTTGTGATGTCATGTGGCAATACAGGAAGTGCTCCATTGTGTTTTTTAAATTCCATACATCTTCACTAGAATCATTTGGATTATTTCAGCCCTAGAATTACCCATCTCTACTGAACAAAAAGGCAGTTAACTTGAAAACCGCTTCATGGAAAGAGGAAAAGAGCATTTTGAGCTTTGGAGATGTAGGCAGAGTAATAATAAAATATTCAAATGTGTGAATGAAACAAAACACAATTCCAGGTATGTTTTTGATGAGATAACATTATAACATGGATTAAAGCTCACAAGAGTCCATTTTATGTCATATAAAACCTTTAAAGTGCCTGTACCAGACTTGAACAAAATTGTTTGCTGTGTACTATCTAATTCATAGCAAAAGAGAAATTCAATTTGTCAACTGGACAAAAGTTTATTTGGTCGAATACGTTTAGCAGCTCATCCAAGCTGCTTCTTCAGTTCTGGTCAGACGCTGGTGGACACTGCCTATATCTGCCTGAAGGGAGGAGCTAACTACAATGAAATTACTTTGAAACTACCACATCTACTTGTTTACAGTTTCTGTTAGTTAGTTAAGCGTATTAAATATGCAGTGGGAGTGGAGTGTGGATCTTGTTAGCAGAACCATTCAAGGCCATAATGGGTGTTTTCACACCTCTGGACCTGACCTGCTGCCCTATTGTTTTCTTTGTTTGTTTTGATTTAGGTTTGAGGATAGAGTTATAGATGGGAGATAAATGATGTCTGAGACCTCCATCTCTGTTCAAGGAAGGATTCCTTTCTTGATTGATCTAATTTAAAGTTGTTGTTGTTTTTTTTTTATTGTTCGAACATTTGGAAGTGTGTGATTAGCATACAAGTGTTTATTATTTATTGATCTTTATTAAAGGGACAGTGTGTAAGATTTTTACCCGTTAATTACTGAAATTGAAGATACCCATTCAAAAATACATTGTTTTCCAAGCCTTTTCACTTCCATCATGAAATCAAAGTGTTCTTTTGGACTTAGATATAGTCACATAAAAGGGGGATCTTCCCCATGCAGAGGCAGCCATTTTGAATACGAGAGCCACAGAAGGACATTTGGGCTCCGCCTTCGGCAAGGCTCGTGGTTTTGGGTAAACAACACAAGCATGCTGCCGGATCAGACGTAGTAATGGATCTAACACGTGTTTTAGACTAAATTGTTTTACTGGATTTTATTCGCTGGATCCTTACGGACAAATTGAGAGCAAGTTTATGGTGAAATACAGAGTTTGACCTGTGCAAAGCATTCTAAGGTAAGCTAACCTCGTTTTGTGCTTTTCCGTATAAAAGCCCCATGTGCTCGGGGAGTGATTCTTGTGCAGGGAAATGAATTGCATAGTCAAAAAGAGGAGACTGTAAGGTTTCATTTGATGTGTAGAGTGTCATGGTACATGATCGGGAATGTGTGTTTTCATGAGAAAAGAAAAAAAAAAACGGGACCGCGTTTTATTTATACTGTAGCGGCGCGCGGCTCGTGCGCGCTCCCGGGTGACCCTCGAGGTCTGCCGTAGCTAAAACAGAAAGTGCAGTAGCACCATCCACCTATGCGCCACGAATCCTACACACTGGGGCTTTAAGGACATAGAAAACAAACATAGCATTACTGTGACAGTAAATCTCTGCTCTGGTCTCTGAAAGTTGTGAATAGCACTTATAAACTCATGGTGGTGAATAATTAGGATGCTGTGAATGCATAAGGTAAGTGAGTGAGTGAATACATTTGGACCACTGCAAACTATTTAAAATGAGCTAGTTCTGATTTTAAGACAGGAACAATGAAGTACAGTGCCTTTAACCCACAGAAATCCTGCAACATACTGATACTGATAATGCTGGATCATTGTAAATGTTCAAATAAAGAGTAAGCAGTAAGTTTGTAAGCATTTTTCACAACTTTCAGAGGCCATAGTGGACTTTACCTAGCATGCTTAGCGTACACGTCCTGATTTTTGGGCTGCTTATACAATATATCTGCAATGAGTCAAATAAAAGGACAAACATCTAACACTTTGACTGTAGAAGCCATAATGTGATGGCTGTTGGTTGGAATTCCACTACAGCGTGCAAACTCATTTGAACTGTTTACACTGGTGGAGGAAAATACATATTTTCATCTTTCTTCTTTGATGTAACTTTTTGGCAATCACCAGAAAAATTATAGGTTTCTTTTTGAGCCAAAGTGGTTTTCTTCTCATTATAGATGCAATCATCACATGTCTGCCTGTCTGGGGAAGACCTCCTCACTCCGAAGCCAACACATTTTATTGGTAATTAGCAGAGGAGCGTGAGCCCAGACTGAGGTGCTGGATGGAGCAGTAAACATGATGATTATCACAGCCCTCAAATGAATAGTAGCTTGTTAGCACAATATAGATTTTGCTCTGCAGTATAGCCCATTACAAGTGCCATTTATCAGAGCCCCAAGCTAAAAAAAACAAAAAAAACAAAAACTAAAGCAATGGCACCTATACAGGCAGTGTTGCCTGGGAACAGCAGATTCACATTCTGTGCTAATTTTTTGTAAAAAACAAAAACAAAAAACAGTGCAGCCATAGACTCTGTATGGACAGAACAAACCCACTACTCTACTTTACTTACACCTTATTTAATCCTACCTGTACCTTTGTATTTTATTATATTTTATTACATATTTTTTATTATATTGTTTACCTTTTCCTCTGCACTTTTTGCAACACTTTTTTACCATGTGCTATTATTGCTGTTATTAGTACTTCTGACTATCTTAGTGAGTCAACAGTTCTTCTGATCCTAAGCATTTCATTGCATTGTTGACCTTGTGTTGATCCTGCATATGACAAATAAACAATCTTGAATCTTGAATCACTAGCTGCTGCGTTAAATAAATGGTCACATTTTTATATAGCACTTTTCCACCTTCAAGACACCCAAAGCGCTTTTACAACAAGGAACCCATTCACACACCAGTGTATGCAGACATGATTCTTTTATTTAGGGACAGTGTATATTAATGAACATCTACAACATTGGAGTGTAAATACTTGGGATGTCCCGATCTGATCACGTGATCGGAAATCGGCCCCGATCATGTGGTTTCAGACTCGATCGGAATCGGACGTTACCTCCTGATCAGGATCGGATATACTGTATATGTATATATATTCTTATTATTTTTTAACATATCATAGATTAAATCTATGGTTATGCGGTGGCACAGAGTGAGACAGAAACATCAACGCCTGCGGCATGACACGCTATTGGTTAAATGCACGGAAGCAGCTCGAAGCGCAAAGAGCGAGTACAGAGAGGAGATAAGAAGAAGAGCGCTATAATGAGCGCTATAAGAACGCTATAATGTTTGGCGAGTATGTCTGCAGTCTGGAAATACTATAAAGTTGATGACAACAACATTGCCACAGCAAACTGTGGGATATGTAAACTTGGGATTGCAAGGGGTGGAAAGGAAAGGGCTACATTTAAAGGGATATGCCACCCCCAGGTCAAACTTGGGCATCTCCCCACAGTCCAGAGACTAAAATAAGTGGTGGAAAGCGTTTTTCTGGTGACCCACCATGCTGCGTAACAGGGGAACTCCCTTCCTGGTGCGTAACAGGGATTCCCCTGGCAGCGTGCTGCGTGATTCGGCTTTATTCTTCCGCACTGAAAAATAGTTCCCACCCAAAATGACCAAGTCAAGCTCTCCGTGTTGATTTGCACATTTATTTGCACTCGATATGAATGCGCACTACACAGAAAGTAATTGGGAAAAGCATCAAGCAAATTAATTCCTTTTGGCCGAAATCTTTCTCTGGCGACGTTAATCTCTAGTCTAACGCGGAGTAGCTGCAGATACCGCCGCGATCAGTGCTGACAGACCTGAACAATGGCTGGGTCACCAGAAAAACTCTTTCCACCACTTATTTTAGTCTCTGGACTGTAGGGAGATGCCCAAGTTTGACCTGGGGGTGGCATATCCCTTTAACACAACAATCCAATACGGCACCTCAAAAACAAACACCCGACACAATACAGCGAGTTACAGGGAACTCAGCCAAAGACGAGTCAGCTCACGCTGCAGGAGAGTTTGAAAAAGAGAGAAAAAAATGCCCCTTGACAGCGCGAAGGCCCAGGAGAACACAGCCAGGAGCACAAATGATCGCAATGAGTGACTTACCATTCGCCTTTGTAGAGAACCCTGGATTTCTGCTTATGGAGCACGTCGGACCTCGATTTGAAGTGCCATCTCGCCACTATTTCACAGAGAAAGCTCTGCAGCTCTTTATAAGAAGATTTCTGACAAACTACATGTCCTGTTATCAGATGTACCCCAGGTTTCGTTCACCACAGACATCTGGAGTTCATCCGTGACACCCAGAAAGATAAATAATAAGTAATACTTAAATAATAATAATAATACATATAAGTGTACTTAAATAATAATATTTGATTTCGAGTATCTGCCGATACCGAGTCCCAATCCGATACTTTCATAATACATAAAAAAGAATAAAGAAGAGCGAAGAAAAAGATCCAGGATGTTCCTTATTATTTTTTATTTATCTCATCGGATCGGAGGGCCAAAAAACCTGATCAGGACATCCCTAGTAAATACGCCAGATTATAGCAAAAATTCTCATTTCCATCTGTAGTCCCTGGGCAGGTGACACCACAGCAAAAATAACAAAAACACGACAAGTGACAATAACAGCAGTTAAACATTAAAAGTGTCCACAATCTGGTTTTCCTTTAGCCGCTGTTTCAAATGTGATTTCAAAGTGGTCAGTGTTGGAGTCTCTCTTACTGATAATGGGAGAGAGTTCCATTCTGATCTTACATGATCCTGGTGTTTATTTTGCTATTTTGTCCATAAATCAAGATATGAACATTAATATTAGAACAATGTGGTGCTTTGTTTTCCTCAGGATGCTCCCTCTAGAGTCCATCAACAGGTTTGATTGACAACAAACCAGCGATGTAAACAGGAAGAGTCATTTTAAACAGTAAACAAATGTCCTTATTCACTTACCTAACGCATTCAGGACATCCTAAATAATCATTTTCATTTTCATTTTCAGAGACCAAAGCGGAGTTTAGTATCACAAAAAACCTACAAATATTAGCAGGTTAGGCTTAGACAAACTTTATTGATCCACAAGGGAAATTATTACACAAAAATCGATATGTATTAACCAAAAATAACTCCTTAACTCAGTTAACTGAGAATCTGGCATCTCCTGGTCTTGAGGCGTTTTTCGATGGTGTTGCTTTATGAAGTTGCCTGCAGAGCTCCAGCATGTGTTTCAGACAGATCCGAGCGGAGACAAAGGCTGCAGGAATCTCCACATGGCCCATCTTTATTGAGCAGAGGTGGAGAGGCCGGGGGAGACTACAGAGAGTGACGGACGGAGCCTGCCAATGTTCGGGTTCACTTCAGTTCAAAGCACCACCAAGGACAAAATACAGGTCACAATTTAACAAACTTCACTGGACTGTAGTCTGCTGTAATATCTGATCTTAAACTAAAGCGTAGGTATTATCATTATATTTTAGATTTAGCTAAAAATCTTCCATTGTTTCCCCTAGTTTGAGAATTTTTAGGGGAGGCTGATAATGTTGCTTCCTGTTTGGACATGGTCAGTATCAGAAGAGGTATTTCCATATACTGTATTTTTCCTTGCAAACTTACTGTAAACAAAGACCAAAGCTTGTTTTGGCCGTGGTTGGTCGCTCTTGTGGCTGACTGGCTGCCACATTCAGCAGCTTTTAAACGTTCTATTTTTTTTCTTACACTTTTAACTTAATATCTGGGGATTTTGACCAACTAAGAAGTGCATCATGTACACTTCAAAGGCTGAAAGTAAAGTAAGTTTGTTTGTAAGTTTGGTTTTCCTGTATTCATGGAAACTCTAGCAGCTAGCTCTGAAATGCCAGAGACTTTTTACAAAGATGCACCCGGCTTTCTACAGCAAATATGGCAGAGGAGGGATCAGCCCGTCTCATCACCGACCGAAACATCAGAGCCCAGTGAGAGAGGCTTAGAAGAGAGAGGCTTTTCCTGTTGTGTGTCCAGATTTCACCTGGCGTCCCATGGAGGCTGCTGTGATGTCCAGAGAAGGGATAACTTTGTCGTGAGGACAGTTACTTTCCTCAAACTGCACACAGGATCTGATGACCCCACAGAGCAGCACTGAGACTTTAGTTTGAGCTTTTCTGTTATTATTGTATGTACTGTATTATTGTATTGCCCAATTGACTGAAAAATGTTGATAATGATCATAATAAATCACATAATATTTTTAATTTGTGTTTAGAAGGAAGGGTGCCCAGACTGATATCCCTCTGTATAAGACAGATATCATAATCATGGACTTGCCAGGTAAATAGAGTATTTCTTCTTATAAAGAAAATTCTAATTTTGCCTCTTTGTTGGTTAAAACTTTAGTAAATTAGGCATGCACTTAGCTACTGTATCAACAAATCCTTTTGTATGATCCATAAAAATCCTGTAAAGTACAAGATGTCACGCCCCTGCCTGTGACTGGAGTCTTCTCTGGGTGGTGTGGGTGGAGTGTGCTGGGAGCACCTGCACACAATCTTCAATCAAGCCTCTGCTACAAAGGGCCAGCTCTCCAGCCAGACTCTATCAGATCGTTCAGTCTACTAGATTGTGATTTTGCACTCTTTATTCTCCTGTTTCCTGCCTCCCAATCCTTTTTACTTACCACTTTTTTTGTTCCTAGAACCTGAAGAAGACTCTGAATTCCAGCTGCCAACTCCTCCCCTACAAACCACCTTTTTTTCCCCCTTGGACTATAAATCCTGGTTACTTTTTGCATCTTTTCTCTTTAAGTCTATTATTTTGGTCCAAACTTTCGTAGCCTTAACACAAGATGTGTATAGTTGCTACTTTTGTCCCTTAGTTGCAATGTCTGAAATAATAATATTGGTGCAGATTTGACAGTTTGGTTGTGTCCATGTGAAAGTTTGTTGGGTAAAATCAATCTGACAAAAATAGTAGTAGAGATTACAGTGTCTCCCTGTTAAAATACTGGATGATGCAAAATGCACATCATGATGTCCCTGGTTACTGTGATATGGCTGGTTCATTCAGAAAAGGCGTCCGGGGAAAAAAAAAATCAATTGGTCTACAACGTCAAACCCTCTCACAAAAAGGATTGACGATTACTTTCTTCTTGTTACCTTCTTTATTTAACAAACAGAAACTGAACTTCACCCAAACTGATATGTACCTGTATTGGTTTCTCTTTTATAAACAGAAAACTGCAAAAAAGCTCGTCTCAGCACTTTCTGACCACCCCAGGCGGAAGGATTTGTGGTGACAATTAAGCCCTGCTCCCATGGGTGCAGTGTTTGGGTGTCCCTGTGATGGACTAGCCCGACTCGTTAACCCCGCAACAGTGGTTTCACACATCAATCCTGAAATACACCACCACGAACTTATGCTTAGGGGCTACAGGGCAAGATGTTTTAAGAAAGCTGTGATGAATTCAAGTTGTAGAATCTTTAAATGCTGAAAATGGCACGCGAAAAGCCATTATATAGGATTGTGTTTTAGTTAATCAACTTGAAAGGAACTTGGATATAATGAAAACATAAACATTTCACTCAGAAATGGCCATCTATAGTATCAGAATCAAATTAATCTCAATCATATGTTTGACATTTAGCATGTTGTTTCTACTGCTTAAAGTGCACATGGCAATTTTCATGTCTTTCTAATTATTACTTGATTTGGTGGGATGGTACCTGTGGGGATGATTTTTTTTTTTTTTTTTTTTTTTAACCACATTTGCTGCAGAGTTCTTGCCTGGAAGAATCCATGACTCATCGCTGTAGCAGCGGTGAGTCTGGTAACGCTTGGTCCATAATGCGCTGCGGTTGCGCTTAGACAGACAGCTAAGTGAATCAATCAGAGATTGCACCATCTTGATTCAAAACTGAGGAGGAACTTCCGCTGCCTAAGAGTGACTTTGCGGGCAAAGGCGGGTGCACTGACATCACCATCTTTGAACGAATCAGAATCGCGGAGTCCGTTTTTAACTGGAGGAGCGAGGGTGGAGCGAGGGTGTCCAAATGGTATCTCGCTGTATAGGAAATACAGAGAGATATCATTTGGCTGGCCAGGTAAGCTGAGTTATAAAAATAAAATCCCTCTACCTACATCATCAACACCTAAAACTCCATCCAAAACGCTGGGACAATTAATGCTCATGTTTTTCCTCCAGTTTAAACCTTAATTTTTCAAAAAAACAGACATTGTCCTTTTTATTTTGAGTAATCATAACTGTTGTGCTGTTTAGACGAGTTTTAGTTTGAGATGCATCGATCTGATACTATACCGGTATCGGATTTCTGTAATACTGAAAAATTTGTTGTCAGCTTCCAACTATTGCTGATATCTTGGTTGGATGTAAGTTCTTGTCATAAGACTTATTTTACTGGTCCGGAAAGTCTCATAATGCTTGAACTTTTTATTTATACAAAATCCTTCTGTAGCTACTTGAACAGCTACAAATCTGTATCAGTTTTGTCGCAGTTTATTTATGTTTAAAGGTCCCATGGCATGAAATTTTCACTTTCTGAGGTTTTTGAACGTTAATGTGAACCCCCCCCCACCCCATGGTTAAAAGTTGCGAAATGTCTAAACTGAGCATTTGCGATCCTTTTCTGCGTTACAAAAAATCGGAGCTCAAACGGGCGATTTTGAACAAGGCACCTTATTGACGTCAGATCGAAAAAAGAAATGCAAATGCAGTTCCACCCCCGTCTGTCTGTACTCAGCGTCTCTATAAATCACGCCCAGAGAGTTTGGACTGCGAATGCGCTAGGCAATGCGAAATGCGTTTTTTTTATTTGCCTGGAGGCACGTCCGAGTGTTTCTAGGCTCGGAAGTCCTTTATCTGAGCCTCTGGACCTTTGAACAGCAGTGATTTAATTTTATTTTCTGTGGAAATGTGTTTATTTTTCAATGGAACGCTTCAAATCTCTCCCCCGTGCAAAAACACGGAAATGGATCAGCTGAGAGCGGAGAGTTTGGCCACGCCCCCACCCTCTACTATTGGCCATCTCTTTTCTCCTCATTTGCATTCAAGCAACAACGCCCATTATGGCCTGTTCAGAGAGAAAAAAAATACTCTCTCATCTTATCTCTGTTTCTCATGCTCATGAGTGTTGATTTTGAAGAAGGATTCATTTACAGTATTAGGGAACCATTAAGGAGCCATATAAAAGCATCAAGAAGTACCATGTCATGGGATCTTTAAAGGAATTAAATGGTGTTTTGTTTGATATTGGCTATAGTATTAAAATCTGTAACAGAACTGAAAAAGCTGGATCCGTGCATCCCGTGTTTTGGCCCTCGTTTGCGTTATGGTTGCCTGGAAGTAGAGTTATAAACTAAAAACTAGGATTTTAACTATGTTTTTGGTGAAAATGAGTAGTCTAACCTGTCACTTGAATTCTCCTCAGATAGTCCTTAGCTCCTCTGTGCTGCAGGAGATATTGGCTGGAGTTGCAGGTTAGAGTTGGGGCAGTCTGTTTGAGCCGCTGAGTGTTCTGTGTGAGGATTATCTGTGGTTAGTCCCTCCACCGTCAGCAGGCTGTCTGTCTGAACTCAGAACATGATCACTCCTCTTGGCACAGAATGGCTGACCACAACAAACTCCAGTGAAAAACACCTTGTTACTGTGGATGAGTTTGGTTTCAGGATAGAATTGGACCTGGATTTGTATCGTGTAAAAGATACATGGAGATGGGAAGTTGCACATACAGTTATCCAGTGTCTTCCAAACTTTTGTGAATTTTGAATATTTTGATGTGCATTCTTGTGAGCATTTAAGACATAATGCTGCTGTCTTGGTGGCACGGTAGCTGAGTGGCCAGCGCTCATGCTTCACAGCAAGAAGGTTCCGGGTTCGATCTCCATGTGGCACATTGGTACGTTGTGTGGAGTTTGCATGTTCTCCCCGTGTCTGGGTGGGTTTCCCCCATCAACCCAAAACATGCACCAGGTAAAATCCTGACCAAACCAAAGCAAGAAGATCATGGAGATGGTCCCCGGGTGCAGTAATGTGCTGCTCACTGCTCCTAAATAACCGGATGGGTTAAATGCAGAGAAGAATTTCTCCTGTGTGAGATCAATAAAGTCACTTCTTCTCTTCTCTCTCTCCTCAAAAACAAACCTGGGTTGGGTTTTGTGTGAATGAAACAAAACACAACTCCAGGTACACCCTGTGCCAAGAGGGGGTCTACTGAAGAATATTTTCAGCTGCTCAGTGCGACCATGAAGCAGCACGGGCTGAGGGAGAAAACCCCATCACATACAACTGTAATGAGACAGGGTTTCAGCTGGACAGCTTTCACCACAAAGTAATTGTGCCTTGAGGGACGAAGCAACATACAGGGAGGCCCCTGGAACTAGAGGCCACAACACCGTCCTGGCCTGCTTTAATGTTTGAATCCATTTGTCCTCTATAAGGAGGGATATCCAGGGGGGCCCCACAACAATGCTCTCGATGGAAAGTCTCAGTCGGGGTACATGTATCCTCCTCCACCACCACCCCTCTCCTCTGCCTCCTCCCTCTCCCCGCTGTTAAATAATTAGATGTCTAAATGTGACTGTCTCTTCTGTTCTCACATACTCCTTTTCCACCTAGAAGAACCAGGTGCTGGTTCTGGGCTGGTGCTGGTGCTGCCGTACCGATTATCCAAGAACCGGCTCGTTTTTCCACCAGCTGAGTGCTACATCGCTATGCCACTGCACGCGCTACCGTTGTCGTAGCAACATCTGTCAAAGCGCAAGAGTCCAGCTGTTATCACCAACTAACTACGACTACAACTATAATGGACAACTACGTTATTCTGTTGCTATTAATTATACAAACCTTTTTGTCTATCCAAAGACGCAGACAAGCAGCTCTTCAGCATTGTCTTCGGCAAAGGTTGCGTTCCCGAAGTATGGTTCGTATTTTTTTTCTCTTCTAACCAAAATTAGACGTAGCCCGCTTTGGCTATTTAAAGACGGCGGCCAAAATTTCTAAATTTCAAAGCTCGGAACGTCAGTATAACCCCGCCCCTAGTGCTATACGTCACTGGTTCTTGTTTCTGGACCAATTTTACATCGGTTCTGAGATGGAACCAGTTTTCCAGGGCCAGAGCCAGGCTTATGTGTATGGGAAAAAAAAGAACCGGTTTGAGATTTGGCACTGGCTCCGAACCAGCACTGGAACCGCCTTGGTGGAAAAGGGGTAACAACAGTGGACAGTAGAGTCCAGCAGACTGAGGTGTCCACAGCCTTGAAACCTATCAACACTGAGGCTTCTGTCGCTTCACCAGGCTACAGCAAGTACTGGTACAAGTACAACGTGTATATTTATTAGCTTTATATTATAGACCAACTGGTGTAGAAAATGAACATTCTTTGCTGTAATATACATTTAATGTAAGGTCGTTTTCACACCAGGAAAGTCCGATAGTTCACTTGCTTTGGTCCGGACCAAATGTTTTTTTATTTTTTATTTTTTGGTGCGGTTCGCTTTCACACTGCAGTTTTCCCCAAGCGAACTAACATCTATAAACAAAAGCACATGTGCTGAGGTCGCTCAGCCATTGGACAGAAATGAGCCCTGTCCAAACCCGGAAGGAGGAGAATAATGGCGTTACGTGCTGTTTTCAATCTAGCTTTAGCGATATGGTTTGCTCAGTTTTTACAGTTCGCACAAATGTTTGAGCAGCATCGTGAGGTTTACACTATTTTACAATCGATGTCTAAACGACGACGTCACAGGGCAAGACGACAACGGAGGACAGCGCTCATGGTTCACTCTCCATCCTCCTCCTGCTAGACCTCAGTGCAGCATTTGACACCATTTCACACTCCATCCTCCTCGACAGACTTTCCTCCATTGGCATTTCTGGTACTCCCCTCTCCTGGTTCCACTCCTACCTCTCACACCGCTCCCAGTTTATTCAGCTCAAGTCATTCACCTCACACCCCTCCCCTGTCACGTCAGGTGTTCCTCAGGGTTCTGTCCTCGGTCCTCTGCTATTTTTAATCTATCTTCTCCCCCTTGGTTCCATCTTTAGAAAACACCACATCCACTTTCACTGCTACGCGGATGACACCCAGCTCTACATCTCCGCTAAACCCAACTCCACACTTCCACCCTCCTCTCTGACAAACTGTCTCAGAGAAATGCAAACCTGGTTCACCTCAAACTTAATGGCAATAAAACAGAACTTCTCCTCATCGGCACCAAATCCACCCTAAGCAAAATAAATCCTTTTTCCATATCCATCGATGGCTCCTCTGTCTCACCTTCCCCTCAGGTAAAGAGTCTGGGTGTCATCCTCGACAGCACACTTTCCTTCACCTCCCATATCAACAACACCACCCGGTCCGCCTACTTCCACCTCAGAAACATCCGCTGCCGCCGTCCCTCACTCACCCCACACACCACCGCCATTCTCATCCACAGCCTGGTCACTTCCCGTATAGACTACTGTAACTCTCTCCTGTTCGGTCTCCCACAGAAATCACTCCATAAACTCCAACTGGTCCAAAACTCAGCCGCTCACATTATCACACACACCCTCCCATCACCACATCTGGCTCCCCATCACACACCGCATACACTACAAAATCATACTCCTCACTTACAAAGCCATCCACAACCTCGCCCCTCCATACCTGTCTAACCTCATCCACATCTCCACACCTGCCCGCTCCCTCCGCTCCTCCTCCTCCCTGCACCTCACTGTCCCTCCTGGCCGTCTCGTCACTATGGGAAGCAGAGCCTTCAGCCGCTCTGCTCCCCAGCTCTGGAACTCCCTCCCCCATGCTCTCCGCGACACACACTCACTCTCACACTTCAAATCTCAACTCAAAACTCATCTGTTTAGAAAGGCCTTCTCACTCTGACCATAACTGCACTGTTTTTTAATCTGTTTTTTTTAAGTATTTTTACACTGTTTTTATTTTGTTTTATCTTGTTTTATTATGTACTGTATTATTTAATTCATGTATTTATTATCTTGATGTACGGCGACCTTGAGAGCCTTGAAAGGCGCCTAACAAATAAAATGTATTATTATTATTATGTGTGCGCGCATCAAGTTCTGACTCTTGCTCTTCACGCAAAACGTATGTAATCCTCGTAAGTTTCGTTTTGTTTCGTTCCGTCAGCCTCGGTTTCCCATAATGCTCGACATACGACGGGAGCTCGTTAAGTACAAAAAGCCAACTTGTGTCGGATCGAGTCCGGTCTGCATTCTCACCTCAAACGAACCGCACCAGAGTTCGTATGGAACCAGACCGAGACCGAGCTTTTTAGGTGGTCTCGGTCCGCTTGTTTGCTCCGGATCGAGATTTTTGGTTTTTATTCACACCAGCCCAAAAGGTCCGAATCAAAGGAGCAAACGAACTCTGGTTCATTTAAAACGAACCAAACAAGGCAGGTGTGAAAACGACCTAAGTGTCTGTATTTTTCCCACACTGGAAACCTGAGCAGCAGACTTGACCACAGCCCTGAGCTCCGGACTGACATGTCTCCCAGCAGCCGATATTACAATAAAAGAAGAGTTTGGTTTGGTTTGGGGAAAGTGTCACTCAATGTAGGTTACTTTAAGCTTATGCCGACATGCAATACATCTACTGTAACAGACTGTTGATAATAAAATGTATTGATCACTTTTATACTTTTATAGAAATAAAACTGTTTAATACAATTGCAGTATTTTAATTTCAATGTGCAAATGTATCTGATGTCAATGTTTTAATCATATTTACATTATGTGTACATTTGTCTAATTCTTAAAACATAATTATGTTGAAATATATAAAATGGAAAAGCTGTTTAATACTTTCAAACAGCTAGTACAAGAGGATAGGAAACTGTTTATATTGGACCCAGTGTTGGGTTATTTTAAGAGTGTATGTTTGTGATGAGAAAACATAACATGGGTCAGAAAATGGCGTAATATACAGTATATATGCCCTTTAAAGGAAAAGTAGGCTACACAATTTTTTTCATGTGATGTAATAAACTACAGTCACAAAAGACCGTGGTGTGCCGTCTGCATCGAACCATAAAGCGCTTTTATCCTCTGAATCAGTTGTCATGGGAAAACTCTGAAAATAAAATGTACTGTAATTTCATTGTATCCTTGTCTGTCTGGCTTCATTGTGATGGTGAAATTGGAATTGAAAGTATTTGAATGGTCCATTGTTGCCTCTTTTTTTTATTACATCTACATAAACAGATGATTTGAAAGCCTCTCGGTAAATCACTTTAAAGTTGCATCATTATGTGTGGTTATACAGTACAATGTTTCTTTTTAATTCCGAAATAAGGTCACTTCTTAAATAGAGCTTGCAGTTGAAACATCACAAAGAGACCATTATTGACTAAATCCAACATTTTTCAAGCGGCAGTACAAAACGTAAATAAAGATGCATTAGCCAAAACGAAATAAATAGAGCTGTTTAGCAACTGGGTCACTGCTGTAAATACACTCTAAAAGTCAGAATACTTTTGAATGAATGCTATGATTGAAGTTCAGTATTTCACATTCCAAGTATTTACAGGTCATATATTCTGCAAAAAATGACTCTAAAACATACCTAGTGTTGTTTTTGTTTCATTCACACATGTTCACAAATCCGAGGCCATGGTTCTCGACCGGAAAAAGGTGGTTTGCCCTCTCTGGGTGGGTGGGGAGTCCTTGCCTCAAGTGGAGGAGTTCAAGTATCTCGGGGTCTTGTTCACGAGTGAGGGGAGGATGGAGCGTGAGCTTGACAGGCGGATCGGTGCGGCGTCGGCAGTGATGCGGTCGTTGTACCGGACCGTTGTGGTGAAGAGGGAGCTGAGCCAAAAGGCGAAGCTCTCAATTTACCGGTCAATCTACGTTCCTACCCTCACCTATGGTCATGAGCTTTGGGTAATGACCGAAAGGACGAGATCGCGGATACAAGCGGCCGAAATGAGTTTCCTCCGCAGAGTGGCTGGGCGCACCCTTAGAGATAGGGTGAGGAGCTCAGTCACACGGGAGGAGCTCGGAGTAGAGCCGCTGCTTCTCCACGTGGAGAGGAGCCAGCTGAGGTGGCTCGGGCATCTGTTCCGGATGCCTCCTGGACGCCTCCCTCGGGAGGTGTTCCGGGCATGTCCCACCGGGAGGAGGCCCCGGGGAAGACCCAGGACCCGCTGGAGGGACTATGTCTCCCGGCTGGCCTGGGAACGCCTTGGGGTCCCCCTGGAGGAGCTGGAGGAAGTGTCCGGGGTGAAGGAAGTCTGGGAGTCCCTGCTTAGACTGTTGCCCCCGCGACCCGGCTCCGGATAAGCGGAAGAAAATGGATGGATGGATGGATGGATGTTTGAGTAACTCTGCATTATTAGTCTGTCCACATCTTCAAAGCTCAAAATGCTACGGCTACCTTTTACCTTTAATTCATCAGAAATGGGCAACTCCAGGGTTGAAATTATCATGTAGATCAGACAAAAGTGTAATATGGGCCCATTAAACTAAGCAGCAAAAAGCAGACAAGAATTACGTGATAGAGATTGTAATTCGCTTTATTCTTGCAACAAACTCTTCTACTTATTTTATCTGAGCTAGGGCCAAGGGAAAGCGTGTATTTTCATGCCAAGGGCTATTACATGAGCAGTAAGATAAGTATACACTGAACAAATCCATTCAAGTTTAATAGAACTATAGAAGTAATGTATATTCAGCTACTGTGTGGAGTTTGCGTGTTCTCCCCGTGTCTGGGTGGGTTTCCTCCAGGCACTCTGGTTTCCCCCACCAACCCAAAACATGCTCCAGGTTAAATCCTCCAGCTGAGGTCCTGACCAAACCTAAGGAACAAGATCATGGAGATGGGTCCCCGAGCGCCTGAAAGATGAGCTGCTTACTGCTCCTTAAAAAAAAGGATGGGTCAAATGCAGGGAAATAATTTCCCTACGGGGGTAAATAAAGGATGTCATCTTCTTCTTCTTCTTCTTCTTCTAAAGGTCCTGTATTACGCAAAATGAATTCTTGTGAGCTTTTAGCAATAGACTGTTATGTTTTGTTTCATTCACACATGTTTGAATAACCCTTTTATTATTAGTCTGTCTACATCTCCAAAGCTCAAAATGCTCTGTTCCACCTTGTGACGACCTTTTTATTCAGTAGAGATTGGCAATTCAAGGGTTGAAATGATTCTAGTGAAGGTGTATGGAGTTTAAAAACACAGTGGAGAACTCAGCCTACATATCCAGGTATGTTTGTGATGAGGAAGCAATATTATAACGTGGGTCAGACAATAGTGTAATATGGGCCCTTTAAACTAACCAGACGAGAATTATGTGACATAAATAGCAATTAACTTTATTATTTTTGTTGCTCGCTATTCTACTTTTTCTTTTATCTGAGCTAGGGCCAAGCAAAAGGACTATTACATGTGCAGTAAGATATCTAGACCTTGAACAAATAATCAGTTTTATAAAGTACTCAATCTGCCGTACATCTCCACCTAGAAGCCACGGGCCACTCCTTTGAGGACAGTGAGGTACAGATCTTGGCCAGAGAAAAGAACTGGTTTGAGAGGGGAGATAAAGAGGCTATTTTTGTCAAGAAAGAGAATCCTTCCTTGAACAGAAATGGAGGTCTCAGACATCATTTGTCTCCCGTCTATAACTATCCTCAAACCTAAATCAGAACAAACCAAGAAAACAATAGGACAGCAGGTCAGGTCCAGAGGTGTGAAAACACCCATTATGGCCCTGAATGGTGCTAATAAGACCCCACACTCCACTCCCACTGCAGAGCTAATAGGCCCACCTAACTAAGAGAAACTGTAAACAAGTAGGTGTGGTAGTTTCAGAGTTATTTCATTGTAGTTAGCTCCTCCCTTCAGGCAGATATAGGCAGTGTCCACCAGTGTCTGACCAGAACTGAAGAAGAAGAAATAAACTTTTGTCCAGTTGACAAATTGAATTTCTCCTTTTGCCTAGTGAAGTACTTTAAATTCAGCTATTAAGTAACAAGGCACTGGTCTGTCTGAAGCTCTGTTACTCAAGTTAGGCTAATCTCAGCATAAAGAACTACAACAGGTGAGCTGATTTGTACCATTTGTTTGAAAATCAAACACCTTAAAATAAGTTAAATCAAGTTTGATAAAAGGAGAAGTTCAATTTGTCAACTGGACAAAGTATGTTTGGTTGAAAACGTTTCGCCGCTCATCCGAGAGGCTTCGTCAGCTCTGGTTCTAGTGCTGGTTAGACCCTGTTTATATCTAGCTGCAGGGAGGAGCTCCTACACTGAAATAGCTCTGAAACTATCCCCACTAATCTGTCTCTTTGTTTTTCAAATTACTCTGACGACTAGTTTCGCCTCCCTATTCACGCCTAACGACCCTCTCCACCCCTCTGCCCTGGATTGTCTGCCCTAATGTTTCTTTGTCTGTTTTGACTTGGTTTAAGAATCGAATTATAAATGGGAGACAAGTTATGTCTAACTCCCCGATTTCTGTTTAAATCAAGTTTGTTTGTTTTTTTCCCCCTGCTAATCTGTGCGTTGTGTTGCCATGGAAACATTTCGCCATAGAGACACATATAGAACACCCCCAGCGTGACGTCTGTGCGACTGCAAAGTATCAAGTGGACACATGATTTATATTTCTCAACGACACAACAGCGGTATAGTCTTTGGAGTGATTTGAAGCTCACCAACTTTTACTCCAGTACTAAAAAACACGAGCTCTTGTCCAATTGGCTGTTTGTCATTTCTTTATCCTTCTCCGCTATTGTAAAACACATTGACTAGCAGTGGGCCCTTGTATCAGATTTTTTTCTATCTTAAATGAATTTACTAATTATGTTTTTAATATTTTTAAGTTATTTTCAGTGGTCCAAACCCGCTTACCTTATGCGTTCTTAGCATCCAAATGATTTTTATAAGCGTTTATAAGTGTTTTTCATGACTTCCAGACCGGAGTGGAGTTTACTGGTTTTTAAATGTCTTAATGGTCTTGGGCCTTTGTATCTTTCAGAACTGCTTTTTCCTTACGAACCTTCACGGGCCCTGCGCTCCTCCGGCAGCTCCTGGTCATTCCCAAAGTCAGGACACACACTCACGGAGAGGCGTTTTTTCAGTACTACGGCCCTCGTCTATGGAACTGCCTGCCGGAGGAGCTCAGGGCTGCAGAGAACGTTCATGTGGGCGCAAGACTCACCTGTTTAGCTTGGCCTTTGATTGAATTTGTTTGTCTGTTTATTTGTTCTTTCGCTTTTCTTTTGTCTGTTTGTTGTTTATTCGTTTTGTTTTTTTCTTCCTGTTGGCGGCATGATGGCTGAGTGGCTAGCACTCATGCTTCACAGCAAGAAGGTTCAGGTCGCCCAGGCCTTTCTGTGTGGAGTTTGCATTTTCTCCCCATGTCTGGGTGGGTTTCCTTTGGGCACTCCGGGCTCCCCCACCAACCCAAAACATGCACCATTGGTAAAATCCTCCAGCTTGAGTCCTGACCAAACCTAAACAACAAAATAAACTATTTCTCCTGTGTGAGATCAATAAAAGTCAATCTTCTAATCTTCTAATCCTTAATCACTGTAAGGCGCTTTGTGTTACACTTTTGTATGAAAAGCGCTTTGTAAATAATGTTTGAATGATTGACTTTATAATTAAATGCAGATAGCACACAGTGGACTTATTTAGACTTCAAGAGCTGCTTAAATGATATATCTGTACTGGAGCAAGACTTCTGCAGCAGTGCTCCAGTTGTATTAAATTATCCGGGTTTACAGTGGAGCAAGAAAGTTTTGATGTAACTGATTACATAAAAAGTTTTGAGTACATGAACTGTATTTTTTAAGTAAAGTTATCTTTACAAAATTGAGTAAACAAACTATATACTCAACTCAGATGTTTTGATGTAAGAGATTACATGAGCATATAGCACTCAGCACCCATACCCACACTGGAAAAATGACAAAACAAGAATTTACAATGCATAACATCTTTTTCTTTTTTTTTCTGAAAAAAAAACAAACCCTCACGCATTTAACATTGTAATACAAAATACTGAAATAACAAAATAAACCAATTACGAAATAATAACATACCAATAATACAAATAGTATTTCCTGCCAGGTTTCTCTCAGAGCTGCAAGAAGCAGGCAAGACTAAATCTTTAACAGAACAAAGATGTGAGAGAGTCTACACATTTACATCACAGTGTTGTGAGTGCGCATGCATGCGCATTTGGATATGGGACCGAAGCTCCTGGTGTGTGTGTGTGTGTGTGTGTGTGTGTGTCTAGGTATTGTCCTAAGGTCCTTGCTCATATACTCATAAAAATGTGAACATATCAGGTTTAGGCCCTTTACGAACAATACCACATTTCTCACAGTGGGCGTATTATTTGCAATACACAAAGCTGTCTCCAACTCAAATCTCCTATAGGTAATATTATCAATGTACAACACAATAGACTTATAAAAGCACATGACAACAAGAAAACGCAGTAATAAAATAAATAGTATGTGTATATTGTGCTCGAAACTGTGAAGGGCATCTGCCTCAAAGCCTGTAAAAACATTTTATTGCCCGTAATATTGAAGATTTAACAGCAGGTTAATTGGTTTTCTTGTGACTTACGGTCTATAGATGCAGGGGTGTTCTTTGACGGGGGCCACCTGGGCAATTGCCCCTAGCGGCATCGGGGGGGAAGGGGGGGGTGCTGCGGTGGCGTGAAGCAAAAAAAAAAAAAAAAAAGCCGGTGCGGTGCGCGGATCCTTGCGCGGGGGGTGGGGGGCTGGTGCTGGCTCGTGGTTGCGTGAAGACAGAGTAGCGCCCCCACCGCACGCACGCACCGGCCGCACCGGCCGCACCTGTGCAATCCCCTGTGTTGCTATGTTATTTTCATATACTTCAATTAAGGGGTCGAAATAGTCTACATTTCATTACGTTTCATTCCGTATTGTTGTGTATGATCCGTTATGTTACTCTATGGTAACTCAATGTGCACTTTTAGAGTACTGACTGATTTTGCAATATTGTGACCACCAGGGGGTGCTGGAGTGCACTTTTGCTTTCTTAAATAGCTGTAGGCCTACATGACTATAATGTGAAATAATTGCGCCTTTGGTCTTTTTTATGTTCAAAAACTTTTTTTGTAATTATCGTTTATATTTTTTATTGCAGTACTCATTAAAACTGTACATTTGTTTTTGAAAGTAGTTGTTGTGAATTGAGTTTGTATGGACAACGGTCTTGTTTGTTTTTGGGTGGTGGGGCGGATGTTAGGGTTTGGTCGGAGGGTCGGCAAGAGTGGCTTTCGCCCAGGGAGTAAATCACTCTAGGAACGCCACTGTACGGATGTAACCAACGCATCGGTAGCATTTGGTGTTCTGTATCGTTTTCACTGAAACTGCAAAGAGGCACCCCACTTTAGCTCAGTCGCTGATGGCTACCATGTTGAAAATAGCTACATTAATTTTTTTAACACAAGACAACAACATGTACTGTAGTGTGTGTCAACAGCGGCATGGAGGGAAACTGCTGGTGGGAGTGCTGATATGAAGAAAATGTGTGTGTTTTTTAAGCATTTAGTTGCCTGCCAGGCAAGATTGTGTTCTGAAATTCCTTTAACGTTGAATTGGGTGTTTTCATGCTGAATTAACCTTGAGCTGCAATATGAACTCTTGCAATACAGCTCTGGAAAAAAATAAAAGACCACTGCAAAATTAACAGTTTTTCTGATTTTACTACTTATATAGTAAAATGTATATGTTTGGGCAAAAGGAATATTTGAGTCTATAAACTACTGACAACAAATTTCCTCCAAATTCCAAATAAAATATCGTTTAGACCAGGGGTTGGCAAACTTTTTGACTCGTGGGCCACAAAGGATTTTAAAATTTGACAAAAGGGCCGGACCAGGAGCAGCTGGATTTAGTGTTTTGGTAAAAACACTAAAAATAACATGGGATATGTAGAAAACATGCTTTATTTCAATTAAAAATTAACAAAAGCATTACAACAAAATGTCCGTCTTTCAAATTCCATGGTATTTAGCTATTTACTGAAATGATTCTTAAAACACAGAAAATTTTATTAATAAAATACAGCTTTTTTTTTTTAAATTACTAAGTTACTATTTTAAAGCACTAAAAGTTCTGTTCTCCTTCAGGTTCTTTCGTTCTTTTGTTGACTGCTTGCTAGCATATTTTGTGGCAAAGTGACGGCTGATATTATATTCTTTAAAAAACGCTACAGTCTCCTGGCATATCAGGCATACAGCAGCTGATAAGTATTCGGTGAAAAAATATTTACTTGTCCACTCCTTATAAAACACTCGACATTCTCTGTCCACTTTTCTTTTCTTAGAGCCGCTCATCATTACAGGAGGGCTGAGGGGTCAAATAGTAAAGCACAAACGTGGAGCAAAACGCCGCACCTCAACAAAGGTCAATGTATGTAGTGCGCCAGCTATTGGAAAACGCCAGAACTGCAGGAAAATTAAAACATTAACAAGGTTTAATAATATAATTTCTTCAAGTTTCGCGGACCAGATTAAGAAGCTTAACGGGCCGCATATGACCCACGGGCCGTAATTTGCCCATGCCTGGTTTAGAGCATTTATTTGCAGAAAATGACAAATGTTCAAAATAACAAAAAAGATACATGTTTTCAGACCTCAAACAATGCAAAGGAACAAGAGGAAAAATTCATTTTAAAACAACATAATACTAATAATGTTTACACTTAAGAAGAGTCCAGAAATGGAGTTAATATGATTAACTGAAATTCAGGAGCAGGACCACACCTCAACCACCTTCTCCTCCTCACCAGCAAATCACAGTTCACCGTAACCACACCTCTAATTTCCCGGAAGCTATTTGTAGCTGCTCATCCCATCAAACCAGTTCGTCTCGTTAACTCGACCCCTCACTCCCACCCCCTATCTCGCTCGTCTTTCAGCCATAAGACATCTCCAAAAAGGGGGGGGTCCTGTTCCGGCTGGGCCAAACAACGATTGAAACGGAGCCTCCACACTGAGTCTCAACCCAGCCATCTCCGCCTTATTCATCCAGACATCCACCGTCATTCATTAATAAATATCTTTATCGCAATATGTTGATGGCGTGGTCCTTGCTAATGAAATCAATATTTGGTGCAGTAACCCTTATTTTTAACCACAGCTTTCATGCGTCTTGGCATGCTCTCCACAAGTCTTTCACGTTGTTCTTGGGTGACTTTATTCCACTCCTGGTGCAAGAACTGAAGTAGCTCAGCTTTGTGTTTGTGTTGGAATTCAACAGACGCTGGAATGGAATGGCTGGAATACATGTAGAGATGCTGATTTCTGGAAAAAAAAATGCAGTGGTCTCTTTTTTTTTTTTTTCCCCAGAGCTGTATTTGTGACCCTCAAACCCTCCTGCTTTCAAAACTCTGGGACCCTTAATTAATGAACATACTAATCCTTGCAAGTGTCTCTGCAAAAGTACACTATATTAGAGTATGTATGTATGTGAACAAGGGCAGGGGGCCAAACGAGCCACTACTCAGGCACTGCATATGCTCTAACTTTACCAGTAAGATGAATTCTCACAATTTTCTGAGTTCACAAACTTGAGGATCTTGTTAACGGATAACCTTATGCTCTGTCAATCAGGATGTTATTGCACTGCCGTTCTTGTCTCCTGTATACAGCTGTGATTTGATATTTTATTTTCAGTGGTCCAAACCCACTTACCTTATGCATTCTTTGCATCCTAATTATTCACCATGATGAGTTTATAAGCGCTTTTCATGACTTCCAGACTTATTTTCTATTGTATTTTGATTTGTACATATACACTTATTATTTTTATTTTTATAATTATGTCTCATTTGACACTGGTCTTTTCCTTTTTTCTTTTTTTTTTTCATCTATTTTTTGTTACCTTTTGTTATATATTATATTATGATGACTGAGCTACTGTACCCAAATAATTTCCCTTGAGGATCAATAAAATTTGTCAAGTAAGTAAGTTAGGCTCCAGTTAAAGATCCCATGACCTGGTACTTCTTGATGCTTTTATATGGCTCCTTAATGGTTCCCTAATACTGTAAATGAATCCTTCTTCAAAATCAACACTCAGTGCATGAGAAACAGAGATAAGATGAGAAAGAGTATTTTTTTTCTCTCTGAACAGGCCATAATGGGCATTGTTGCTTGAATGCAAATGAGGAGAAAAGAGATGGCCAATAGTAGAGGGTGGGGGCGTGGCCAAACTCTCCGCTCTAAGCTGATCCATTTCCGTGTTTTTGCATGGGGGGAGAGATTTGAAGCGTTCCATTGAAAAATAAACACATTTCCACAGAAAATAAAATTAAACCACTGCTGTTCAAAGGTCCAGAGGCTCAGATAAAGGACTTCCGAGCCTAGAAACACTCGGACGTGCCTCCAGGCAAATAAATAGCACTTTGGTGTCATATGGCGCACTTCCAGAGATGTTTTAGATTTGCGATCTCGGTAATGTGAGTTCTCGGGGCACATGTTTGCGGTCTCCAAATAACACAAACTTTAGCACTTTTCAAATCATAGAAGCTCAATGTCTTAGTCTATACCTTCGTTTGAGTCAAAAGTGGCCTGTAATCCGAGATTTAGCCATAGTTTCGAGGAGATGAGGAGGACAGTGCGCATGTGCGGAGTCACAGCTTATTTCACTCTCAGCTCTCGGGACCCAAACATGAAACGCAAAGCTGTAAATTATGGATAAATCACGGATTACAGGCCACTTTTGACTCAAACAAAAGTGTAGACTAAGACATTGAGATTCTATGATTTGAAAAGTGCTAAAGTTTGTGTTATTTGGAGACCGCTCGGGGCATATTACATGCCCCGACAACTCGCATTACGGATATCGCTAATCTAAAACATCTCCTGAAATGCTTCATATGACACCAAAGTGCTATGGGTGAGTAAAACAACTTGTTTTATTACCAAAA
The DNA here is from genome assembly GCA_036785185.1 of Paratrypauchen microcephalus. Taxonomy (NCBI): domain Eukaryota; kingdom Metazoa; phylum Chordata; class Actinopteri; order Gobiiformes; family Gobiidae; genus Paratrypauchen; species Paratrypauchen microcephalus. Next base: position 1,351,388 of record JAVJIX010000197.1, on the reverse strand, counting down.
TAAGGCTCAGATTGTAAAAAAAACGTTAATTATCCTTTAAGCATTTGTGATGGGTGGCGGTGCAGAGACGGACCAATCACAAAGTGGCGCTGTGGTTTGTGCGGAAGCTAGCGGCGAACAACTGAAACAAACATGGCAACGCCTACTGTACTGGCTTCATAGAGTCCCATTTCTAATATCTAGGAGTTAAACGCCTCCACACAATGAGACTGATGCCAGGATGGGTTTAGACTATTCTTTATATGGCAGGTGTGAAACTGTAATAAAACAGTACAGAACACACAAATAATTCAACAATTTACAACCAAGTAATCTACAAAGCTTGTTCAAAATGAGAGAGAACTCATCATTTAAGAGGGGATGGAAATTTCAAATTGCCAAATGTTCGAACTACCCGTAAATGCTTCTGTGTGTCGACATGTGGTGTAAAACTCTGGAACAGTCCGGATACACGTCTCAAGCAATACCAAAATATCCATAAATTCAAGTTGTTCTATAAATATAATAAACATATGGTCTGGTCACAGTATATATAGAGAGGGTCTGAATATTAGAACAAACTGCCTTCTGTAGTGCTATTTTATGCTTGTTGTTTCCTTACTTTTGCTGGAATGTTCTATTCATTACATTACTTGTATCTGCGTCTGTTACCATTGTTGGTATCCTTAATTTCTTTAACGTTGTTGATATTCTTTTGTAAATAGTTCAAGTCTAATATAAAATGTGCAAAGAATGCAAAAGATAGCTCATTATGCTAAATTAGAAGAGGGGTGGGATTAAATACATTTTCTTCTTCCCACTCCTTTTTGGGATTTTTTTTCTTTTTTTTGTATTATTTCTGTTTATCGTTATTTCTTTTATTGCACTTTTAAAAGAATTTAAATTGCGTACTTGCCCCCCCCCCAACCCCCCCCCCCCCAAAAAAAAACAAAAACAAAAAACAGCAAACCAAGTTTTTAGTATGCTAATGCTAACCCAAATACACTCTAATACTCAATATATTAGCATGTAAAATAGCTTGTAAATAGTGATGCCTATAAAATAATCAAACACATCTTATTTATTGAATACCTTTAGAATGTATTAATTGTTTATATTGTACTTGCCGTTACTTACCGAGTAATTAACGCACGGCAGCCAGCGGAGCTTTTTCTGCTTTCCTGCGTGCACTACCACACATGACCTTTAGGGGCAACTTCCTGTTTTCTATTAAAGGGCCAGCGCAGCCAAACTAAAATTGACAATAGTCAAAATAGACAGGTCAGAATACCGACAAACGTACTGCTGCCTGTTTGAGCAGAAATATACTTTTTTTTCAGAAATGACAAACCTGCAAATGGAAGGGCTTTGTGCATTTGTGAACAGGTAAGATGCCTGTACTTTTCTCTCATGTTCTGCTATTGTGACGCTTCGACCAATCAGCATGAAGTATTTGTTTGAAAGCTCCAATTTGTTCCATGTATTTTCAGCAGGAGCTTTTACAGGTTGATGCATAGAACTCTACTCAATCCGGTGAGAGGTTACATATGCTCCAAATTGTACTAAATTTGCCCTTAGCAGATAATGGGACTATAGACCATGTAACATATAACAGGACCTCCTCGTGGTTAGAACCGTTTTCAGCACGAATTCACCAAAGATATCTGGAACATTCCCTGCCTTGACTTCAATGATAGCTCTGATATATATATCAATGCCATATAGATAGTGCCGCGATAAAGCCTCCTATATGCACTGACAGCTACCACATTCTAATTAACACGTGCGCTGGATTTACTGGGGTCTAAAGGCGTTTGGATTTAACCGCAGCAACACACAGCACATGCCAGCACTAAATATACCAGACCAGATTAAATCCACACATTATGAAAGGAAATTATTTCAGAAAAGACTTGAGATAGAGCGGCGCTGGGAAATATCTTTTGGAGATTGAATTAAGACGTAATGTGTGACCCGGGACTAATGACTAACCAAAAGCTCATATTGCTCTGTGGCCGCCCAAAGAACGCAGAGAAATGATTTATCTTCTACATAACTGTGATCACCCACATCATTAAATCATACTAATGTATAATAGATCTTCGGGGGAACCTCATTTGTCATGCCCAAATTTGAATATGACTGGAGTCTCTGCATATATTTGGTAAAGATTCACAAAGAGGTGAGATTTCTTCATTTAAATGCATGGCTGCGGAAGAGGTGTGCAATCATAACTGGTCTCAAAGAAAAGTAGTATAAACGCTGAATGAACATGAATAATAATGAAGTGAGAATAGTGTAAATTGAGCTGGAAGACAGGTTAGAGTTCTATATAGTGGAATGTGCTGTTTAACTGTCAGATTGCAGATTCGTTAGCCTGCTTTATGGTTCATACCTCTGTAATTACCGGGCCTATTCAAATTAAACAAAAACTAGTGCGAAGTTCACTGTCTTATCTGTTAGCGTAAATTAAAAAAAAGTTAAATTATTTTTTCACGACAGCTTCAGAAAGCTATCGTGAATGTAATGGTGCCATTACAGTATTCAAGCCTGAAGACTTGATCGTTGTCAGTTGAAAGGACTTAAAGGAAAAGTAACGTTATTTTACAATCTGAGCCTTCTTTCGGTAATAAAACAAGTCGTTTGACTCACCCATAGCACGTTCGTGTCATTTGGAGCTGTTTGGTGAAAGTTATGTTGTAGCGTATCCGTTACCATGAGTATTTGGGGCATTACTTTGCGGTCTCCAAATAACACAAACTTTAGCAGTTTTCAAATCATAGAAGCCCGATGTCTTAATGTAAGATTTCGTTTGAAGCAAAAGTGGCCTGTAATCCGAGATTTAGCCATAGTTTCGAGTAGATGAGGACGCCAGTGTGCATGCGCGGACTGTGCTATCAGCTCCCGGGACCCAAACATGAAACGCAAAGCTGAAAACTATGGATAAATCTCAGATTACAGGCCACTTTTGCTTCAAACGAAATCTTACATTAAGACATCGGGCTTCTATGATTTGAAAAGTGCTAAAGTTTGTGTTATTTGGAGACCGCAAAGTAATGCCCCGAATACTCATGTTAACGGATACGCTACAACATAACTTTCACCAAACAGCTCCAAATGACATGAACGTGCTATGGGTGAGTCAAACGACTTGTTTTATTACCGAAAGAAGGCTCAGATTGTAAAATAACGTTACTTTTCCTTTAAGATAATCCCTAACAAATAAGATTCAACATTCTCTTTCATAAACAATGTAATTTACCATTATATAGGACACCTGAAATTATGGTGTGATCAAATTCTAGAATGTAAACAGTTTTGTAGTTTTGGTTGCTCTTTCGTCTCTACTATATAATGTTGTTTGGCCCCCAGAATGCACACGAAGTTAGAAAGGGCCCTGCATAGTTTCCGATATTAGCCGTGTCTCAATTTGCAGTGTGCACAGTTTGGAGTGAGGTTTTAAGGGTCCGCGGACCGCATGGGCGTCAGCGAAATGGGGCAGGTCTTGCAACTACCAGATGCTGCCGCCGACTCTATTTTCTCCCGTAGAAGAAGTAGTGCGCGGTGCATACTGAGATATATGACTGTGCGAAGTTTGCATCTTTACGCAGTTGGTCCACGCCCCGATTTCCATGGAAATGACTGCGGTTTTCAGACCACATTTTAACTGTGCATGGGACAAAAACGAAATGGGACAGCAGTTGTCGCGCCGGAAGTGACGTATGCGCCATTAAAACCACACTCCGAACTGTGTTTTACAACCTCTATACCCTGCATCATATTTTGATGAACCTTTGCTAGTAATGAAAGGAATTGACCTTCATTTGGTCATATTTTAGAAAAAAGTCCCCCCGGACTCAAAATGAAGTTTTCATAAAGCCTACCAACAACCAGAAAAATACCATTAGAAGGTTAAAATCTATTCAATCATAAAATAACCAAAGGCAATTTTCTCTTTAATAACACAGAAACAAAACACATAACCAGGGTAAAGATAATATAAAATAGGCCACTAAAAGGCAAAAAATGATTATCCCAGAATCATTGGATGGCTTTAGGCCTACAACAATATTTGGGGCAATAGCCCACTGTGTGTCATTGTGTGTGAGACCAAATAATCTTAATCTATCACTAGTTGAACAAAACAGATTTCCCCAACTCTACAGTCTACATGGCTTATACAGTGAAAGTGAAACTGAAACTCCAGGATTGTGGGAAAGCTGTAGGCTACAGTATATCACTACTACACGAGACAGATTTCCCCAAATTTACATGTCTTATAAAGTGAAAGCAAGAATAGAAACTGAAAGTCCAGTATATTATGATGGCAGTACAACTTACCATTGATCCATTTTCAGTCAAATTGACTTGTAATGGCCCTTGTGAGAGTTTAGCACAGTTTCACATTTCATATCATTGGCTGTAATGTGTACAGTGGTCCCTCGCTCTATCGCGGTTCACTTTCCGCGGCCTCGCTGTTTCGCGGAATTTTTTTTATTTTTTAATTAAAAAAATAATAATTATAGTGTATCAGCGGAGACATGAGTCTGAGACCGGGACTAGTCCGGAACTAGACCAGGACTAGACCAGGACTAAACGTGGACTAAACCAGGACTAGACCAGGTCTAAACCTGGGATGGTCACGCAGGGTGGTAGGGACAGAGTCTATGATGTCCTTCACGAGAGTGCCTGGGTGACAGGAGGTGTGGCCTTTGTTTACTTGCATGAGCCGGACCAAGGAAGAGCCAAGAATCTGGGGGAGCCGCAGCGGGGGGAGCCGCATTCGAGGGAGCCGCAGCGGGGGAGGACACTCGCGCGCAGAGAGGGGACAGTGGGTCTTCCCCCCCTCACGCCTTGCGGACGAACCCGACCCCGTCCTAGAGAGCAGTGGAGTATTGGCGACGCATTGATAGCCATGCCCCGAACTCCGGGGCGGTCTGATTTTGGAGCCGGGGTGAAATGCAACCAACCCTTGTGAGCACAGGTTAGTGGGGGAAAATCCTCATGGTCCAGGATATTGAATTTATTTGACAAAGCTACTCAAGTAGAGCTGATCGGGGCTTTAGACCTAGCCCCTCGCTGAAGTGTTCGTACCTGGTCGGGTGGTGAGGGCTGGTGCTCAGAGGCGTCTTCGGAGCAGTGAACCGTGTCAGCCAGTTCGGCACTGTTAGCGGTGGCTTGAGTCTTGCCCAAAATGATATCCAGGTCACTTTCCACTCGACTTTCGCACATGGCATGGATATGTTGTTCCAAAACAACGCATATCCATGTGCACGTGTCCGTGCGCACGTGTCCGCGCGCACGTGTCCGCGCTCACCCCCCCACCCCCCACCCCCCCACGCTTCACTATTAATACATTTTGTTGAAAATCTACGAAAGTTTGAGTGTTTAAACTAGAGAGAAATGTGAGAAAATGTTAATACCAGTCTGAGAAAAGTGTATATAATGTGTGTGGTGAGGCGTTTACAGCCTTAAAGGTCCCATGGCATGAAATTTTCACTTTCTGAGGTTTTTGAACGTTAATGTGAGCTCCCCTAGCCTGTTTACCCCCCCATGGTTAAAAGTTGCGAAATGTCTAAACTGAGCATTTGCGATCCTTTTCTGCGTTAGAAAAAATCTGAGCTCAAACGGGCGATTTTGAACAAGGCACCTTATTGACGTCAGATCGAAAAAAGAAATGCAAATGCAGTTCCACCCCCGTCTGTCTGAACTCAGCGTCTCTGTAAATCACGCCCAGAGAGTTTGGACTGCGAATGCGCTAGGCAATGTGAAATGCGTTTTTTTATTTGCCTGGAGGCACGTCCGAGTGTTTCTAGGCTCGGAAGTCCTTTATCTGAGCCTCTGGACCTTTGAACAGCAGTGGTTTAATTTTATTTTCTGTGGAAATGTGTTTATTTTTCAGTGGAATGATTCTCATCTCTCCCCCCGTGCAAAAACACGGAAATGGATCAGAGGGCAGAGCTGAGAGCGGAGAGTTTGGCCACGCCCCCACCCTCTACTATAGGCCATCTCTTTTCTCCTCATTTGCATTCAAGCAACAACGCCCATTATGGACTGTTCAGAGAAAGAAAAATTACTCTTTCTCATCTTATCTCTGTTTCTCATGCACTGAGTGTTGATTTTGAAGAAGGATTCATTTACAGTATTAGGGAACCATTAAGGAGCCATATAAAAGCATCAAGAAGTACCAGGTCATGGGATCTTTAAAACATGTGTAATACTTAAATATAAAAGTTATAAAGTTGTCCTACTTCGCGCATTTCACGTATTGCGGGTTGTTTCTGGAACCTAACCCCCACGATAAACAAGGGATTACTGTATTTAATACTTTTTTTAAATTTCAGGGTGACTTTTTTAAAAGACTGTTGAAAATGGAGTTTGGTTTCTTCAATTATACCAAAAAGTTCATCCAATGAAGGACTATGATTTTGGAAAAAAAGTTCAAAAAGTTATAACCCTACTGTGCACACTGCAAATTGAGACACAGCTATTGTGTAGGTCCAATTTTGTATCACTACAGGTTAAAACTGCTCTGGCGGTTATTGACCAGTCAAATGGAAAAATGTGCTAGCATGATGTGCAGCTATCCATAGGAGGTGCCAAGTCTTTGTTGTGATGAAGTTTACTGCGGCATCAGCAGGACTTTTATTAAGTCATGGAAATGTGTCCCTGGGTGCACCACGCACTGCCTACTGCTCCTGAGGAGATGCCCCAGTGGCATTAAAGGATGGGTCAAATGTAGGGGACAATAAAGTACATTTCTTGCTTTTCACAACAGAGTGGGGTTTTGTTAAAAACCACTAGCATTCTAATGCCCAATTTTTGATCATTGGCCTATACAAGGCTTTATAATTAGATGCAGACAGTACACAGACTTATTTTGACCTCAAGAGCCACTTATAAAATTATCTGTACTGGTGGAAGACACAATTTGCCCAAATACACTAGGAAAACTTGGGTACACTTTCAATTTGTATGTATTCATTTTTCTTTTTTCTTTTTTTAATCACAGTGGAATTCATTGCAAAGACCGATGTGCACATTGTTGCTGTCTCTCCTTTTATTATTTTATTTATTATATAATAGTAGTAGTTTTGTATAGTTGAAGATTTTATAGCAGCGGCAGATGAAAGCTGCTAAAAGGCCCTCAGCACATGCACAGGGCTTTTGAAAGAAAATGTACTTAAAGGTCCAGTGTGTAGGATTCGTGGCGCATAGGTGGATAGTGGCTATGCACTTCCTGTTTTAGCTACAGCAAACCTCGAGGGTCACCCGGACGCGCCGTAGCGGACAGCTCGCTTACCCGCGCGCGCTCCCGTGCGCGCACCCGCCGCGCACCCGGCTGACAACAACGGTATTAATAAAACGCGGTCTCCCGTTCAGTTTTTTTTTTCTTTTCGCATGAAAACACATTCCCGATCGTGAACCATGATAATCTACACATCAAATGAAACCTTACAGTCTCCTCTTTTTGACTATGCAATTCATTTCCCAGCACAACAATCACTGCCTGAGCACATGGGGCTTTTATACGGAAAGCACAAAACGAGGTTTGTTACTTAGCTTTGAAGGCTCTGCACAGGTCAAACTCTGTATTTCACCACAAGCTTGGTATCAATAGTTCCGTAAGGATCCAGCGAATAAAATCCAGTAAAACAATTTAGTCCAAAACATGTGTTAGATCCAATACAACGTGTGATACAGCAGCAAAACCACGAGCCTCCCCCCACCCCACCCGCACCTCTCTCCTTCTCTCCTTCTCTCTTGCGCAGCGCGCCGGAGCCGCCTGCTGCTTTGCCTCCGGTGCTACCATGAGCCTTGCCGAAGGCGAAGGCGGAGCCCAAATGTCCTTCTGCGGCTCTCATATTCAAAATGGCTGCCTCTATATGGGGAAGATCCCCCTTTTATGTGACTATATCTAAGTCCAAAAGAATACTTTGATTTCATGATGGAAGTGAAAAGGCTTGAAAAACAATGTATTTTTGAATGGGTATCTTCAATTTCAGTAATTAACGGGTAAAAATCTTACACACTGTCCCTTTAAGAAGTGATAAAAGAAGAAATTCAATTTGTCAACTGGACAAAGTTTGTTTGGTCGAAAACGTTTCGCCGCTCATCCAAGAGGCTTCGTCAGTTCTGGTTGGAGTGCTGGTAAGACACTGCTTATATCTCGCTGCAGGGAGGAGCGAACTATACTGCAGTTTTTCCAAAACTATCTCTGTTTCTGTCATTTGTTTCTCTGGCGTCTAGTTTAGCATACCTATTCATCCCTACACAAATGTTTTTCACACCTCTGGTTCACACCTCACACCTCTGGTTAAGAAGTGAACCCTAACAAGAGTGCACTGGGTTTAAACTAACTCTCAAGTGAAGAAGCAGCACAAAGGTGAGAGCCTCTTACTGGGACACAATCATCCAGATCACACTAGCTTCCATCTATCTTTATAGGATACTGCTGCTGTTGGAAACCCTTTTATACAAGTTATAGTCTCCAATATACTCTTATATCTCCTACATAACCATCAGAACTAAATATATAAGAAAGATTGTAACCAAGGATAACAGCATGGTTACACATGAAAAACACTTTTATAGCTATTCTAAAACAGCTTTAGTAAGGCCTGAAAAAGACTTCATTTATAATGAACAAATAGTTTATTATGGAATAGCATAGTAACTAGTTAATTGATTAAAAATGGCAGTTAAGATTAGGGTATTACTTGTTATGAATTACACTGGTCTACACATTTTTGGACTCGATCTGCTTCTGAGATAAAAGTGGCTAAATCTCATTTATATTGATAAGATGAACTGAAAATCAATTGATAACTGTGCTGGTTAGCTAATGTATTCAAGATATTTTATGATTTTGTTTTTACATCAAAATCACATCTGTTCATACAATAGATTTAGGCATTTTTGCTTAAAAATAATATTTATATTTCATCCTGGACAGCACTCTTTCATTCCAGTCACACATCAACAATATCACACGCACAGCCTACTTCCACCTCAGAAATATCAACCGTCTCCGTCCTTCACTCACCCCTCACACAGCCGCCATTCTTGTCAATAGCCTGGTCACCTCTTGCCTGGTTTACACCAGACCATATCACAAGTGAGATATGGTCTGGGAGCCACCTTCGAAATATCTCGTAGCGGAGGTGTGGTTTACGATCGCCAACGGCCGTTTATTGGGCGTTACGAATGTCTATCATTTGGCGTATACGTAGCCCATAGCCAATCATGTGAGTTGTCAGTTCTAACTACAAGCTCCCGTTTGTCACGTAGTACCCGTCACCGTCTTGCCACCCCTCCCCGCTCTCTGATTGGCTCCCAGAATTGGGAGAGCTCGCTTGCCATAGTTGCCAGGCTGTGTTTCAGATCGGAATGAACGAAAGCAGCCTGGGATTTCCCAGGTTAGGTCACCTCACGTCTTGACTACTGCAATTCCCTGCTGTATGGTCTCCCCCAAAAAACTATTCACAAACTACAACTTCCCCAAAACTCTGCTGCCCGGATCATCACCAGAACTCCCTCTATTCACCACATCACCCCGGTCCTGCAGCAGCTTCACTGGCTCCCCATTCACTACCGTATTCAGTTCAAAATCCTACTCCTCACATTCAAGTCCGTCCATAACCTGGCTCCTACTTATCTCACAGAACTCCTTCATGTCACCACACACACCCGCTCACTCAGGTCCTCCTCCTCCATCCTCCACCTCATAGTCCCTCCCGCTCGTCTCAGCACCATGGGGAGCAGGGCCTTCAGCCGCTCTGCTCCTCATCTATGGAACTCACTCCCCCCAGACCTCCGGAACGTTCAATCATTACCAATTTTTAAATCCAGACTCAAGACCCATCTTTTCAAAATAGCTTACCCCACTTAATAATTTTCTCCCTGCTGACTGTTTCATTTTACTTGTCTTGCTTTGTCCATTCCTCTTTGTTTTATTCTGTATATACTGCCTGTTTTTAACTGTTTTCAGTTGTTTTTGATTGATTGTATTTGTGCGGTGTCCTTGAGTGTCTAGAAAGGCGCCTTGAAATAAAATGTATTATTATTATTATTATTATCATCATTATTATTATTATTATTATTATTATTATTATTATTATATAGCCTATATATAATACATATATTTATTATATATATTTATAATTTTGGCCACGGCACCCCCCCAAAGAATTATACCACCAGCCACCACTGCTCTCTATCAAAACCCTCCAGGCTCATTTCAGGAGTGTAGGTAAACATTTATACTGCAGATATTATAGTAAAGAGGTAAAGAGGTTAATGGTCGCCTGTGTGTTTTTATGTGAGTTTAGAGTTAGACCCTGGGCTGAAAGAACTGTAAGGTAAGGCTTATATCAGTGTTTCTTTGTTTTTCTTTTTTCTTTTTTTTACACTCTGATAACCCCGCAGTGCACTGGTGTTGGTGTTAGTACATCCACTGCTGGCTCTGTGCTACAAAATCAACTGGAGAGCTCATGTACAGGGTGTTTTACCCCAAAGAAGGCAAAGCGCATCAAAACTGAGGCTACCTTTCGTAAATAATTAATGCCAAAAATTACCATCACAAACTATACAGCACTCTGCCGCAGATCCTTCATCCCCACCGCCATCAGACTGTATAACTCCACTATACAGTCTAAACGTGCGTTTTTTCTTTTCTTTCTATATTCTCTTATTTACTTATTTTATTATTATGACTTATCTTGTCGGCATGCACTTTCTTGTTCAAACTTTCTTTTGCACTAAACTGCCTGGAGCTAATGTGGCAAGTGAATTTCTCCTATGTGAGATCAATAAAGTCTTATCTTATCATATGTACAGTATTTTAATGACAGCTAAACTAAAACAATGAACATCACACGTCACATAAGTTATAAAGTAATAATAATTTTAAAACAAATTTACCATAAATAAAATATAGTTCTATAATCTTGACTCCAAAGGTCCCATGGCATGAAATTTTCACTTTCTGAGGTTTTTGAACGTTAATGTGAGCTCCCCTACCCTGTTTACCCCCCCCCCCCCCCCCTTCATGGTTAAAAGTTGCGAAATGTCTAAACTGAGCATTTGCGATCCTTTTCTGTGTTACAAAAAATTGGAGCTCAAACGGGCGAGTTTGAACAAGGCACCTTGTTGACGTCAGATCGAAAAAAGAAATGCAAATGCAGTTCCACCCCCGTCTATCTGTACTCAGCGTCTCTGTAAATCACGCCCAGAGAGTTTGGACTGTGAATGCGCTAGGCAATGCGAAAGGCGAAATGCGTTTTTTTATTTGCCTGGAGGCACGTCCGAGTGTTTCTAGGCTCGGAAGTCCTTTATCTGAGCCTCTGGACCTTTGAACAGCAGTGGTTTAATTTTATTTTATGTGGAAATGTGTTTATTTTTCAATGGAACGCTTCAAATCTCTCCCCCCGTGCAAAAACAAGGAAATGGATCAGCTGTGAGCTACAGCGGAGAGCGGAGCGTTTGGCCACGCCCCACCCTCTACTATTGGCCATCTCTTTTCTCCTCATTTGCATTCAAGCAACAACGTCCATTATAGAGTGTTCAGAGTGAGAAAAATTACTCTTTCTCAGCTTATCTCTGTTTCTCATGCACTGAGTGTTGATTTTGAAGAAGGATTCATTTACAGTATTAGGGAACCATTAAGGAGCCATATAAAATAATGAAAAAGTATATACATAGACGTTATAAATAGAATATTTTAAACTTTCAATAAACAGGAAAAAATAACAGATGATGGTCCATTATTGCCTCTTTGTAGAAGAGGTGTTTTCAGTCCCAGCTCCATTTGTCCAGGAGATGCTACAGATCCCCATTCCACCGCCGCTGTCCACTGCGAACCCCCGTCCAGACGAGACAACTGTCGTCTCTCCTTTTAACTCCCGCTTTAATCCAGCGCCGGTCCGCAGCCCACGTACTGCCCCTCTTCATTTGGGAACTTCAGAGGACGACACAAGAGCCACACGATTTCTCCGACCCAGCCATCCCCAGCACCACGACACGAAACATCTGCACTTATAACTACTGAAGCACATATAGAACTGATTAGACAGCGCGCAATAATTCTTCATTTATTCTAGCTATTTATGTTTGTGTTTTTGCAGTTGTTTCTTAGCTGTGCTTGACAAGAAGCCATACTCCATACAACTGTACAACAACACACCCTTATACTGTAGATAATACTCCTTACAACTGTATATATTTGTGATTGGATATCTTATTTGACATTGTATTTTATTATTTATTTTTCTATTTTATTCTGATTTGTACATGTACACTTATCTTTTTTTTATTTTTATAATTATGTCTCATCTGACACTGGTCTATTGCTCTTTGGTTGCTATTTCATCTATTTTTTGTTACCCTGTTAGATATTATATTGTCATGAGTGAGCTACTGTACCCAAACAATTTCCCTTGTGGATCAATAAAGTTTGTCTAAGTCTAAGGTGAAACAGAAAGTATACAATAACTTAGTGTGTGCCTGTGTGTGTGCTTGCCTTGAGACTAAAGTAAAAAAGAAGTCATACAGTGTGTAATAAGTATTATGTGTTTGCAGTGTTAGTAAAGTACTTATGTGTTTATTGATACAGTGTGCAGTACCATGTGAGGTGAGGTGTGGTACGCACTAAACAAACTACGTATACAAATGTGGTTTATGTATCACATTTAGTCATAGCTGGCTAGAAATGCACCTTTGTTAGTGTATAATTACAAGTTAACCGACTAACCATTGAGAAGCGTTCATTTCAAGTCTAGATTCCAAAGATTCGTCTTGTTCGGCGTCTTCGTGCTCCAGGTCAGATTATGGTTCAAACATGTAGGGATGGATTTGCCTGGTTTACGCCAGACCATATCACAAGTGAGATATGGTCTGGGAGCCACCTTCGAAATATCTCGTAGCGGAGGTGTGGTTTACGATCGCCAACGGACGTTTATTGGGCGTTACGAATGTCTATTGGCGGCACGGTTCTTGCTTCACAGCAAGAAGGTTCTGGGTTCGATGCCCGGGTCGCCCGAGCCTTTCTGTGTGGAGTTTGCATGTTCTCCCCGTGTCTGGATGGGTTTCCTCCGGGTACTCCGGTTTCCCCCATCAACCCAAAACATGCACCAGGTAAAATCCTCCATCTTAGGTCCTGACCAAGCCGAGCAATAAGATCATGGAGATGAAACATGAAGCTGCCCACTGCTCCTCATGGATGGGTCAAATGCAGAGAAATAATTTCCCTACGGGGATGAATAAAGTCTGTCTTCTTCTTCTTCTTTATCATTTGGCGTATATGTAGCCCATAGCCAATCATGTCAGTTGTCAGTTCAAACGACAAGCTTCCGTTTGTCACGCAGTACGTGTCACCGTCTTTCCACCCCTCCCCGCTCTCTGATTGGCTCCCAGCATCGGGAGAGCTCGCTTACCATAGTTGCCAGGCTGTCTTTCAGATCGGAACGAATGAAAGCAGCCTGGGAATTCCCAGGTTAGGGATGGATAGTAAACTTCTCTCATTGTGCCGTTTTTTAAATCTGTAGTTAAAAAGTGATCTAATTTCAGCTAAACTTCACACCCCGCGATTCTGTTATCTAGTGAATTACAGCAATTGCTGCAGGGGGTATAGCGCAGGTGGGGAAACACTCCAGCTGCCAGGAGGGGTGTGAAGTTTCTCATTAGCATTTAAAGGAGCTAGCGCAAAAGGAGTCATGGGCAGACAGTGCTCTGAGAAAAGAGAAGGGCTCTGGCACACATAATGAGAAATTAAGACTATAGGATCTAATATTAGTTATTATACACCATACATACATGTGTTGGTATGTTATTAAAGCAAATATTTCGTCTTTAAATCTCACAAGAGTTAATTTTGAGTAATATGGGACCTTTAAAGGGATATGTCACCCCCAGGTCAAACTTGGGCATCTCCCCACAGTCCAGAGACTAAAATAAGTGTTGGAAAGCGTTTTCCTGGTCACCCAGCCATTGTCCGAGTCTGTCAGCACTGACCGCCGCGCGCAGCTGCAGCTACTCCGCGTTAGACTGGAGTCTAACGTCGCCAGAGAAAGATTTCGGCCAAAAGGAATTAATTTGCTCGATGCTTTTCCGAATTACTTTCTGTGTAGTGCGCATTCATATCGAGTGCAAATAAATGTGCAAATCAACACGGAGAGCTTGCCTTGTTCATTTTGGGTGGGAACTATTTTACAGTGCGGAAAAAACATAGCCGAAGCACACAGGGGAATCCCTGTTACGCACCACGTTGGGAGTTCCCCTGTCATGCCAAGACGCATGAAAGCTGTGATTAAAAATAAGGGTTACTGCACCAAATATTGATTTCTGAACTTAAGTGTAAACATTAGTATTATGTTGTTTTAAAATGAATTTGATCTTGTTTCTTTGCATTGTTTGAGCTCTGAAAACATGTATCTTTTTTGTTATTTTGACCATTTGTCATTTTCTGCAAATAAATGCTCTAAACGATAATATTTTTATTTGGAATTTGGTGGAAATGTTGTCAGTAGTTTATAGACTCAAACAAAAATGCTCCTTTTGCCCAAACACATACCTATAAATAGTAAAATCAGAAACACTGATCATTTTGCAGTGGTCTCTTATTTTTTTCCAGAGCTGTACATGTTTTGGTATGTTATTAAACTAAAATATTTCTTCTTCAAACCTCACAAGAGCTAATTTTTAGTAATACGGGACCTTTAACTATTTGTAATATCGGTCAAGGACCATTCAAACTGAAGTCCACCCACCACCATCTCCTCAGCACCGCCTGTGCCTCTGACCGGAATAAGCAGTTGCAGCAAATGATGTGTTCAAAATGGCCCCGCCGTACACCCCCCATTGGCTTTCATATCGAACCCACTCATGATAGGACATACCCGGCCCCCGCTGATGTCGACCGGCCAGCCTGCACCGCCATGTTATCTATTACCTCCTATAAATTCCAATTATCTGCGTGGTCAGATAGCATCACACCCCCGTCCGCCCTCATGTCACCACGGCAACACACACACACACTCACATGCTCTACACAGCAACAAGAAGATCCACCTATCGTCCTTGGATGTAATCTGACCGCCTCCATCCAAGATAAACTCCAGTGAGCCATAATTAGGTCTGTTTTAGCATGATCCAAGCTATAGGCCAGATAAAATAAACATGATTAGACTGGACAAATGTGCAGGTCAATACTTTTCGGGGCGCGGAAATTAATAAAACATTTGGTATAATAAACACTTGCATGCAGAGCCGTAGGTCGAATGTTAAGTAGGAGCGGAGTGGAGCATGGTGATAGGGCCCCCTGCTGCTCGGGACCAGATGCAACGTCCGATAATTGCTACTAAGGCAGAAGGGAAGAAGGGCGCGTGGGGTTTGTGCTGAATTTGATTTGTGTAATGTCAAATGATAAGTATGGTAGAGGATTGGTGTATTATATTAGTAAATTCAGTATGATCTGTCTGTCAGGCCATTTTTACCTTATAAAATGAAGGGGAAAAAAAGTGTTGATATAATTCTGTACAAAATTAGGATTTTTGATTGAGGGTCAGTCATGTTTGTTAAAATTGTCAAGTGGTTGCCATTGATCCAGAACACACTTCTTCGATACTTCGATACAAAGACGTGGGTCTGGTGACAGAGTTCAGATGGGTGTGATTGACAGGTGGACATCTGGGACATGCATGGTCTGTCTGTAGCAAAACAAATATGGCTCCTCACGAGGAAAAAGGAAGGAGAAAAAACTACAGAGGACTGAAAAACATTGCAGATTTCTGCAGAGTCAATGAGTGAAGTATTAAACTGAGATGGCAGAAATGTAATTTTATTCAAAATGATGGGCAACCAGTGAGCTCCTGTGTTTCGCATGCATCACTGAAAAATAACAAAACATGATTGATTGCCTGATCATGTTTGGTTCTGGCTCGAGACGTGGATGCATGTGGTGACCAGTACAGGATCCCTCTGTGTAAAAAAAACAGTGATATTATTTTAGACTTGCCAGGCAAGTGACATATTATGGTGCATTATTATATAAAATACTGCAACATGAAAATATGTAAAATAATAAGTCTATTGTAGATTATAACTAAATACTATATGTGTCCAACTGCAGGAAAACCAATACCAAGTCGTCGCGGAGGTGTTTTGAGTTATTCACAGATTCTGAAAGTACAGGTTCTAAGCTTTCCAATGATGTCTTACATGTGAAAATCTGACAATATTTTAAAAAGTTATCTCTATTTGAATGCAGCCATAGCAGATCCCAGAAATTCCAGAAACAGCCTCTCAAAGTTTGGTCTCTTCAGCCTTCCTTGCCTAACAAGCATTTTTGAAATTAAAAATGTATGTTTTTAATGTCACTAATGCTGTTATCTGAAACATGGAGAGGCTTCATCATGATCTCAACTAGCACATTATGCAAAAAAACAAAAATCAAAAATTTTGAAAAAAAAACAAAACACAAAAAACGCATTTCCTGAGAATCTGTAATGCCGACATGTGCCCTCAGCTTCCGTGGTGGGACACATATTATTCTATTTCAATATAGAGTAACTGGTAAAATGATTTTAATAGTTATGTAAATGTAGTTATATAATGATCACATTCTTGTCTACCCAGTGCTTAATCGTATAATAAAAGTACAGTGGTACCTCACCTTACGAAATTAATTCGTTCCAGAAGTGGTTTCGTAACGTGAATTTTTCGTAAGTTGAGTAGCTATTTCAATGGAAAAGGCCTGATTCGTTCCAAGTTTTTTTTTTTTTTTTATAGAGTAACATTTTTTTTTATACTGTAACATTGGTTCTGCGTCCTGATTGGCTAAGAGACTAGACCAGGACTAAATGTGGACTAAACCAGGTCTAGACCAGAACTAAACAAGGTCTAGACCAGGTCTAAACCTGGACTGGACCTGGACTAAACCAGGACTGGACCAGGTCTAGACCTGGACTAAACCAGGATTAAACTACCACATGCCGCTCTTTGCTGGTTTCGTGTGGCTGGTTTGTGGCTCGGGCTCCAGAGGACCCGATCCGGGCGGTGCCGTGCTCCTCGGGCGGTGCCGTGCTCCTCGCGCGGTGCCGTGCTCCTCGCGCGGTGCGTTCATGTCTCCGCTCTGCTTCCGGAGTCGTGTCTCCCCCCACACTTCAATATTTAATACATTTTGTTGAAAATCTTGCGTGTTCGGCGCTAGAGCTAAGAGGCCGAGAAAGGTGCTTTTTGAGCGGGGATAACAGCGGGGCGTGCATCTGAGCGCGCATTATTCAAATTTTTGAGATTTCGCGTTTCGTAACTTGAATTTTCTTTCGTATCTAGAGACCAAAATTTTACGTGAAGGCATTTCGTAACTTGGATTTTTCGTATGTAGGGTCTTTCGTAAGGTGAGGTACCACTGTATTATGAAATCAATCCATGATTGGGTTCATGTCTGGGATAAGTTTGAATCTTTCAGTAGATGTTTTTTTATGGTGCTCAGAGAAAGTGTGGTTTCATCAGGTTTAAAAGTATAGGTATAAGGTATAAAAAGTGCACTGTACTGTTCTAAACTTACAACACATGTATATTTTATGGTAGAAAATGGGCCCAGAGGATAAGTCTGACCGCTGAACAATGACAGGATATCTCTGGGTTTTACTATCTAATAACAAACAGTGACATTTTAGAATGTTCTTGTCAAAAAGCTGTTCATACTTTTTTTTGTTTTTTTAATTTCTCCATGAATTTGTCCAGCTGATACACAGACTCAAATACTACATAACCAGATGTGTCAAACATTTGTTCTTAGCAATTGTGTGAACAATGACGACTTTTTATATCCTTCAGCACTAGAGCTTCCAGTAATCCAGTCTTATTTCCCACAATATAATCAGGGCCGTTTCTAGTCTTTTGGGGGGTCTATGCAAAATATCTTTGGGGGACAGTAGTAGTAGTAGTAGTAGTAGTAGTAGTAGAAGTAGTAGTAGCAGTAGCAGTAGCAGTAGCAGTAGTAGTAGTGTGCTATCTTATTAACATCAGGCATGAGGAGAGTGAAGGGGATGTGAAGTTAGACCTTCCAGGCTGAATTGATGCTTTCTGATTGATACATTGATTTAAAATGAATTTGATCTTGTTTCTTTGCATTGTTTGAGCTCTGAAAACATGTATCTTTTTGGTTATTTTGACCATTTGTCATTTTCTGCAAATAAATGCTCTAAACGATAATATTTTTATTTGGAATTTGGTGGATTTATACAAAGTGTTGATCATGGGCTTGTCTAAAATTGTTAAGCATTGCTATATTCTCCTGTTTTCTGCTCTAATTACATAGTACGCTTGTTTGCAATGAATCTTTAATGGCCACACTCGTTATTATTTGCTACAATTTGAGATGAGAACAACATGTATAACGTGAACGTGGGTGAGGGGGATTTCCATTGATACCTATTACCGGGATTTATCTTCGCGAACAAGAAAGTAGAATAAAGGCACATAATGTTTATTCAAGAAATTACTAGTCAGGTTATGTGCGGGGCAACAAAATATGATAAAGCAGGTAAGTGGCATATGAGGCCCAACGGTACAACTTCATAATGTCCAAGCATGAGTAATTAAAGCTGCATGACCCATAAAGTTTTACGATACAGACAGTGTGTTGTAAAAGTTGAATGTGATGTTTATATTTTGCAAACCTCGTAAGAAAGAGACATAATGTATGACACTTTGGGATGAATGCTGATTGGTTCTGGTCTACTCTGCTTCACTTCTGAAAAAAAACTGTTCTGAAGCTGTGCTAGTGGTTAAAAAAATAATGCATGTGAATATTATCCATGTGTCCAAGGGTTTGTGAGCGCTAAGAACACTTTTTATTTGATTTTTTGATTCTCAATTTATGACTTTTTACAATCTGAGCCTTATTTTGGTAATAAAACAAGTTGTTTTACTCACCCATAGCACTTTGGTGTCATATGGAGCACTTCCGGAGATGTTTTAGATTAGCGATATCTGTAACGTGAGTTCTCGGGGCACATGTTTGCGGTCTCCAAATGACACAAACTTTAGCACTTTTCAAATCATAGACGCTCGATGTCTTAGTCTACGCTTTAGTTTGAGTCAAAAGTGGCCTGTAATCCGATATTTATCCATAATTTACAGCTTTGCGTTTCATGTTTGGGTCCCGGGAGCTGAGAGTGAAATAAACTGTGACTCCGCACATGCGCACTGGCGTCCTCATCTACTCGAAACTATGGATAAATCTCGGATTACAGGCCATTTTTGACTCAAACGAAAGTGTAGACTAAGACATTGAGCTTCTATGATTTGAAAAGTGCTAAAGTTTGTGTTATTTGGAGACCGCAAACATGTGCCCCGAGAACTCACGTTACGGATATCGCTAAACTAAAACATCTCTGGAAGTGTTCCATATGACACCAAAGTGCTATGGGTGAGTAAAACAACTTGTTTTATTACCAAAATAAGGCTCAGATTGTAAAAAAAACGTTAATTCTCCTTTAATTTGGTGGGATAATACCTGTTGTAAATATACACTGTAGTTCTACATCAAGAAACAATTTGCGAAAATAAAAATTTTTTTTAAAAAGTTGAGAGTTCTAAAGCATCTACAGCTCTGGAAAATTATCAGTGATTTTACTACTTATAGGTATGTGTTTGGGCAAAAGGAACATTTTTGTTTGAGTCTATAAACTACTGACAACATTTCCACCAAATTCCAAATAAAAATATTATCGTTTAGAGCGTTTATTTGCAGAAAATGTCAAATGGTCAAAATAACAAAAAAGATCCATGTTTTCAGACCTCAAACTGCAAAGAAACAAGATCAAATTCATTTTAAAACAACATAATACTAATGTTTACACTTAAGAAGAGTTCAGAAATCAATATTTGGTGCAATAACCCTTATTTTTAATCACAGCTTTCCTGCTCTCCACAAGTCTTTCACATTGTTCTTGGGTGACTTTATTCCACTCCTGGTGCAAGAACTGAAGTAGCTCAGCTTTGTGTTTGTGTTGGAATTCAACAGACGCTGGAATGGAATGGCTGTAATACATGTAGAGATGCTGATTTAAAAAAAAAATGCAGTGGTCTCTTATTTTTCCAGTAGTAGATGACACACTAAGGAGAATTCTAACTTTGGGACAATTTACACAGAAGAAACATATTTTTTTCTGATAACATAAACATGATTTTAACCAAATAAAGTTGTTTTCTGATTGTATTTATTTGTCAGAGTATACATCAGAGGAGTTTTGCTTTGTCATGTTACAATTTGTGCATTTAAAATCACAATATTGAAGACAACTTAATCAAAGAACTCCAGTTACTAATGGGTTGGAAAATTGCAATGCCCAATGAGTTATTAGGAGCTGATTCCTACCCGCCCTTCACAGTATTCACAGTATTTTTGTGCCAATGTGACTACGTGATGCTGCCAAATCCTACGTGTATCACTGATTAAGAAGCTAAAACTGGAATACAGGAGAATACAGATGTATGAATCACTCTGAATGTGTAAATGAGAAGAGGAGACAGTTATAGCATGACTAAAAGCTCTTTAATAATGATTTTATTCCAAGTATCACATGAAAAAATCTGCTTCAAGGTGCAACTTTTTTAATAGTGTAACATTGTGTTCTGCGTGTTTCCTCACATTTGTCTCTCGTTTAAACACTCAAACTTTCATAGATTTTCAACAAAATGTATTAACAGTGAAGTGTGGGGGGAAGCGGAAGGGGGGAGAAGACACGTGTGATAGCGCAGCATGACACGGCGCAGGGCTGACAGCAGGTCTAGACCAAGGTCTAAACCTGGACTGGACCTGGACTAAACCTGGACTAAACCAGGACTAAACCTGGACTAAACCAGGACTAAACCAGGACTAGACCAGGTGGATTAAAGCAGCGAGGAGGGGACTGCACGCAGTCTGAGCGCATGAACACATGAACGAGACCCATGCAAGAGCCGCGGGCTCCTCCTGGTTTAGTCCTGGTTTAGTCCAGACCACCGCGGCTCCTCTAGACCTCCTCTAGACCTGGTCTAGACCACCGCGGCTCTTGCATGGGTCTCGTTCATGCGTTCATACGCTCAGACTGCGTGCAGTCCCCTCCTCGCTGCTTTAATCCACCTGGTCTAGTCCTGGTTTAGTCCTGGTTTAGTCCTGGTTTAGTCCTGGTCCAGTCCAGGTTTAGACCTTGGTCTAGACCTGCTGTCAGCTCCGCGCCGGGTCATGTGCACTATCACACACATGTCAGAGCGCAGTCTTCTCCCCCCTCCCCCTTCCCCCCACACTTCACTGTTAATACATTTTGTTGAAAATCTATGAAAGTTTGAGTGTTTAAACGAGAGACAAATGTGAGAAAAGTTTAAATCCAGTCTGAGAAAAGCGTATAATGTGTGTGGCTGAGCGCGCATTATTTGAATTTTTGAGATTTCGCATTTCGTAACTTGAATTTTCTTTCGTATCTAGAGACCAAAATTTACCGTGAAGGCGTTTCGTAACTTGAAATTTTCGTTTGTTGGGTCATTCGTAAGGTGAGGTACCACTGTATATATTACGCGTCATTCCGTCTTACGCGGTTTAGCGTGGTAAGCGACGTAAACAAACGCGAACGGCGCGCGGCGCATGGCAGAAGAATAGGCTTTGTTGTGGTTGTAGGGCGAAGAAGACAACCTCGTGTGCGTGCCCAATGTGGGCGGAAGTACCTGATGTGGGCTCTGATCTGCTCCTATGAAAGCGACAGTGATAACCAAGCAGCGTAGTGGTCTAATTATTGAGATGGAAAGGTTATTGGTGCTTTGGTTGGAAGATCAAACTCAAATTCCGACTTACGACAAAATTACGACGCGTCTTAAGAAAGGATCAACATCGTAACCCGAGGACCCCCTGTATTACATTAAACAGCTCTACCTTACATTTATTCAATTACAGGTGGTTTTATTGCTCAAAAATGCAGCAGAACTGTATATACACTCAAAAGTTTGGACTTACCCCCTCATTCAGTGTTTTTTTCTATATCTTTACTACTTTCTACATTTGATATACAGACAAAAGCCATCAATTTTATGAAGACATATGGAGTGATGTAGCAAAGAAAAAAGTTAAATGTTTAAACATCCATCCATCCATTTTCTTCTGCTTATCCGGGGCCGAGTCGCGGGGGCGACAGTCTAAGCAGGGACCCCCAGACTTCCCTCACCCCGGACACTTCCTCCAGCTCCTCTGGGGGGATCCCAAGGCGTTCCCAGGCCAGCCGGGAGACATAGTCCCTCCAGTGTGTCCTGGGTCTTGCCTGGGGCCTCCTCCTGGTGGGACGTGCCCGGAGGCGTCCAGGAGGCAACTGGAACAGACGTCCGAGCCACTAGCCTGGGAATTCCCAGGCCGCTTCCGTACGTTTCGAACTGGAAGGCGGCCTGGAAACTCGTCCAAGCGAGAGTCCCAGATTTAGGGCCCCAATCAGAGAGCGGGGGAGGTGTGGCAAGACGGTGACGCGTACTACATGACAAACGGAAGCTTGTAGTTTGAACTGACAACTGACATGATTGGCTATGGACTTACGTATATGCTCAATGATAGACATTCATAACGCCCAATAAACGGCCGTTGGCAATCGCTAACCACACCTCCGCTACGGGATTTTTCGAAGCGAGTTTCCAGACCCATATCTCACTTGTGATATGGTCAGGTGTTAACCAGACTACCGAGCCACCTCAGCTGGCTCCTCTCGACATGGAGGGGCAGCGGCTCTACTCCGAGCTTCTCCCGTGTGACTGAGCTAAATGTAAATGTTTAAATAGCACCTGTTAAAAGTTTGCACTTTCAATGTTTGTTTGACAAAAACACTCTCTTTGAATATTTTCATATATTATGTTGTTATATACGGAATTATTTAGTAAGGAAAAAAAACGTAATATTTATTGACAAATCAAAAGTTATTTTGAGGATTTGATTATAAAATGTTTGGGGTTATTTACCTTTTTTCTTTCTATCCTTTCTATTACATAATTTATTTGATGTCTTCTGTATGTATACTGTATCAAATGCAGAAAATGATACACACAGATAAAAACATTAACTGGGTGAGTCCAAACTTCCGAAATTTTGCGACCATTTTCCAGGCCTGTCAATTTCTGTGATTTCCAACAACAAAACCACCTGCTGTAGATTGAACAGTAGCAAACATGCACTGGAGTTAACTGTGCCAAATGTGGCTCCTGGTGCTATCTGAAGATCTGTTTTTTACAGTAACTACCACCTGAAAGAGGAGCCGCACGCAGTAAGAGGAAAAATAATGGGTTCTTTGTGCCCGTCTTATCACCTGTACTCAGCTCTGTCAGCCTGAAATTAGCTTGTGCAGCTCTGGCAGTCTGGTGCTGATGAAACACAAGAAGAGGACATGAGGAGGAGCCATTCACAGTACAGAGCTGTGCAGAACAGTGGTCAATACAAAATGTACGTAAGGACAAGGCAAATATTACAAAGCAGTGATGGAAGAAGTACTCATGTTGGTTACTTAAGTAAAAGGTACTGGAGCAAAAACACTCAAGTAAAAGTAGCAACTGAAAGAATCTACTTAAGTAAGCGTATTAAAGTACTAGTTTAAAAATGTACTTAAAGAGTAAAAAGCAAACGTACACGATCCAAAAATTTTATCTACTGAATTTTGTTCAACAGAATCAATTCTTTTTTTCTCCCTTTTTCAAGGCTAGCAACAAACTGCATGAATCAAAGAAAACACTTGTGTTGAGTGTCCTACAATCAGTTCTTTTAAAGCTCAAATGAAAAATTGGTTAAAGGAAAAGTCACGTTTTTTACAATCTGAGCCTTATTTCGGTAATAAAACAAGTTGTTTTACTCACCCATAGCACTTTGGTGTCATATGGAGCATTTCCAGAGATGTTTTAGATTTGCGATCTCCATAATGTGAGTTCTCGGGGCACATGTTTGCGGTCTCCAAATAACAGAAACTTTAGCACTTTTCAAATCATAGAAGCTCAATGTCTTAGCCTACGATTTCGTTTGGTCAAAAGTGGCCTGTAATCCGAGATTTAGCCATAGTTTCGAGTAGATGAGGACGTGTTAGGGATTATTCTTTAACAGGACGCCAGTGCGCATGTGCGGAGTGTGCTCTCAGCTGCCGGGACCCAAACATGAAACGCAAAGCTGTAAACTATGGATAAATCTCGGATTACAGGCCACTTTTGACTCAAATGAAATCGTAGACTAACACATTGGGCTTCTATGATTTGAAAAGTGCTAAAATGTGTGTTATTTGGAGCCCGCACGGGGCATATTACATGCTCGGGGAATATATTATATGCCCCGAGCTATGGCTAGAAGTCGCGCTAGGCTAACGCTAATCTAAAACATCTCCAGAAATGTGTGAAAAGTCCCTCAGTCGTCCAGGTAGAATCCATGATAAAAGGAGAAGTTCAATTTGTCAACTGGACAAAGTTTGTTTGGTTGAAGACGTTTCGCCGCTCATCCGAGAGACTTCTTCAGTTCAGAAGAAGAAGAACTGAAGAAGTCTCTCGGAAACGTCTTCAACCAAACAAACTTTGTCCAGTTGACAAATTGAACTTCTCCTTTTATCATCTCCAGAAATGCTCCATATGACAGCAAAGTGCTATGGGTGAGTAAAACAACTTGTTTTATTACCGAAATAAGGCTCAAATTGTAAAAAACGTTACTTTTCCTTTAAGGTCACACCAAACATGTACTCATGTATAGTGGCGCTGATCTGAACTGGTACTGATTTGAAGTCTTGTATGGAGACATATTTGGATGTATGTGCAAAATATGTATTGACTGTGTGGCCAGATTGGCTGCAAAATAATAGGAATCGTGGACTGACTGTGCAATATATTGGACTGTGCAATGAAGGGAATTATGCAATGAATGGAGAGTGTGTAAAATTCCTCAGTCGTCCAGGCAGAATCCATGGCAAAGGGAAATTAAAATGTTCAACTAGATAAAAATGTCCAGTTGACAAAATGAATTTCTCCTTTGCCAATGAGTGTGCAGTACAGTGGTCCCTCGCTATAATGCAGTTCACCTTTCGCGGCCTCGCTGTTTCGCAGATTTTTTTTATTCCAATTTTCTTTATAGTGTATCAAAGCGCATTGTGTTCTGTGTCCTGACTGGCTAAGGGACTGTAGACCTTTGCTAAGGGACTGTAGACCTTTGCCGATTTGTCCGTCATTCTCCTCCTTGCCGTGTCTCCTGTACAGTACAGAATACGTTCAGCCAAACTTATATAAATGTTCAATCGCTCGCAGTGTGACTCTGAAGTGCTGTATGTTTGCAAGTTTTCTCCCTGACAAAACCCACAATGTCGACAAAACATTCTCAAATATAATCGAAGGTGGCGTGTCTGTTAATAAGAATCTTCTCGCCCAAAAGAAATAAGAGCGCCAACAATTCCCCATAACCATGTTCTTCACTCGGAAAAAGATGCCTGCACCGAGGCGGAGCG
Source organism: Paratrypauchen microcephalus (assembly GCA_036785185.1). NCBI lineage: Eukaryota > Metazoa > Chordata > Actinopteri > Gobiiformes > Gobiidae > Paratrypauchen > Paratrypauchen microcephalus. The sequence goes on along the minus strand of JAVJIX010000197.1, from coordinate 1,325,931 downwards.
GCGCCAGGACGAAGAGGCCCGGTCAGAGGAACTGTGAAATACACGTGTGACTATTAATAGTTTGAGTGTTCAAACAAGAGAGAAATGTGAGAAAATGTCCATGCCAATCTGAGAAAAGTTTATAATGTGTGTGGTGAGGCATTTACAACCTTAAAACATGTAGAATAACTGTAAAATATAAAGATGACTACTTCACGGATTTCACTATTGCGGGTTATTTTTAGAACGTAACCACTGCGATAAACGAGGGACCACTGTATTTTATTGTTTGGCCCCCTGTGACCCCAACCCTTTGGGACAGCTGATGGAAATTAGCCTTAGTCTACAATCTGGTGTGTTTATATTCATGTTGTGTCATGTTTGTCCATTAACATGCTCTGACCCAATCATAAATAAACAAACAATTAAATACAATTAAAAGTAAATAAAGTGACTAGTGATGAGGAAAAACCATTATAACATGGTTAAAAGCTCATAAAAGCACATTTGCATCATAATGCATCCCCTTTATTGTGGTTACCGTTCTCACCTCATGCTGAGGCAGGTTCAGCCACAAAGAGCGCCTCTGTATATCTGTGTTGCCAGAGGTGCAGATAAGAATCCTCCCGGGCCAAGAGTCCACACACTCTCAGATACTCTGTTGCACACGCACACAATTCAGCATGACTGGGGGGATTTTTGGCCCCGAGAGATTAAAGATGGGCCAACACACCACACCTCTTACCCAGCCTGCTCCAGCCACATATCACCTCCACAGCTATTCTAGGGCTCTCAATTCAATTACATGGTCGTTCTGAAGCCAGAGGTGAGCCCCGGTGTTTACGTTCTGATAAGGCGCTAGCGTGGCGAAGTGTGGGGTCTGCAGTTGTAGCAGCGGAATTATGGAATTTACTGTGGTGGATTTGGTGAGGTTTTTTTCAAGTACAGTTGGATTTTTATTTAGGGTATAATGATACAGGGTATGTATTCCTACGCCTGTTTTGTCGGTTGAGTTTTATGCATGTCAAATTTCAACTATGGTAGAAGACCTGGATTTATGCAATTCTGGCCCATCAATAATAAGTGAATGATTAATAAGACAAAATACACAAATAAAACGTTGCCAGAATGTAGTGATCCTAAAAGTTGCACTATGTAACTTTTCTTGTTGTTCACAAATATATGCACGGTCTTGATGAAAAAAATCTTGAATGTCCTTGTCAAACTGTTGTAGCCATAGACTGTACGTATAATAGAAGTGGTCTGAGGGAGTGTGACGTCACCTGTAGCGTTCTGTTGCAACCAGTAAAGTAAAAATCTGAGCATGAAAGCAAAAGAGCCAGTCAGGACTTACGCTGTTGAAGGTACACACCTCTTCCCGTCCTCACCAATAGTTTGGCATGGGGGGGGGGCGCCTTGTAATGAGGCAGTCAGTCAACCTGTCGGGGAAAGAAGGCACCTTATTGTTCATAACTTGATCTACGTACAGTGAAATTAAAACAGCAGGATCATGTAGAGTGTGTGATTATGGCCCACTATTTTTGGTGCCTTATTGTCTAACACAGTGCTTCCCAATCTTTTTTGTCTTGTGTACCCCCTGAGCGTTTTTGTCATACCTCCAGTACCCCCTGACTCATACGTGTTGATAATTCTCCAAAAGTAGAGCGTGACACAACGGATTATTAAATGAAAATCATTTTATTTCATCTCCTTAATTTGAAAATTTAATTCTCAGGCATTTTCTCTCTTGTCTTTAACTCAAATTTACTCAAATTAGAATTTAAAAATTCAAAAAAATCTCCCCCTGCGCCTGGCAGCGACACTGCCGAGTACCCCCTGCAATGTGCTTGCGTACCCCTAGAGGTACTTGTACCCCTGGCTGGGAAACACTGGTCTCGTATAACATGAATCAGATGGATGTTTGCATGTACTGTATGTTCATGTAAGTGCTAATCGTTAATGGTAACAAGTGTATGGAAAACAACGCTGTACGGGGTAATATTTTCTAACAAGGCTCCGGTGTTACTCACATGTGGTTGAATGGTTGTTAGTAGCCAAAACATTTTCTATAGTTTGCAGTATTTGGTGACTAATGCTAACCCAGCTATAGAAAAAGCATCACAGCCAATATAAAATGGCGACGGTCTCTAGAATGTAAAACAGAATCACCTCCATTGACTCTAACAAACAGTGGAAGGGTCTGTAAGCAGCTTTATGAACCAGAACTATCCTGACAAAACATAAGTGCTTATACAGTGTGTAGAACCCCTCAGTCGTCCAGGTAGAATCCATGGCAAAAGGAGAAATTCAATTTGTCAAATGGACTGAAGTTTCTTTGGTTCTGGCTAGAGTGCTGGTGGACACTGCTTATATCTAGCTGCAGGGAGGAGCTAACTACAATGAAATTACTATGAAACTAACACACCTATTTGTTTTCAGTTTCTGTTAGTTAGGTGGGCCTATTAAAGGGATATGCCACCCCCAGGTCAAATTTGGGCATCTCCCCACAGTTCAGGACCATAATGGGTGTTTTCACACCTCTGGACCTGACCTGCTGTCCTATTGTTTTCTTTATTTGTTTTGATTTAGGTTTGAGGATAGAGTTATAGATGGGAGACAAATGATGTCTGAGACCTCCATTTCTGTTCAAGGAAGGATTCTCTTTCTTGACAAAAATAGCCTCTTTAACTCCCCTCTCAAACCAGTTCTTTTCTCTGGCCAAGATCTGTACCTCACTGTCCTCAAAGGAGTGGCCCGTGGCTTCTAGTTGGAGATGTACGGCAGTGTGTTTGTAACCTATAACTTACAGATCACCAGACCATGACAGAAAGCCCTAAAAAAAAAAAAAAAAAAAAAAAAAAAAAAACCTACTAGTGTCAATTAATAACACATCTCCTTTACCAGAGGAACACTGGAGCTCGACTCATCACTGGTTTTAACAGACATCAACACATTATCCGTGTTTTAGCTTCCCTTTACTGGCTGCCTGTGTGTTTTGGAATTGATTTTAAGATTTCACCGATCACTTTTAAAGCTCGAGTGCAAATAAATGTGCAAATCAACACGGAGAGCTTGCCTTGGTCATTTTGGGTGCGGTTCGCTTTCACACTGCAGAAGCGAACTAACAGTCTATAAACAAAACCATGTGTGCTGCAGCCACTGGACAGAAATGAGCCCTGTCAAAACGCCGTGTCCAAACCCGGGAATAACGGTGTTACGTGCTGCGTAATATAACACACACACACACACACACACACACACACCCTGTTGAGTTTGGTGTTTGGTTTTCCATTTATTTTTTCTATTTTATATTCATTTTATGGTTCATTTTCAGTGCCCAATTGTATTTTCTCTGATGTTATTTAATGTTTACTTCTATAAATTGTTGTTAGACACTACTTTGAAACATTGTTCTCAACTAAAGAATGTTTAATAAAAAAAATTGGTGGTGAAAAAAAAAAAAAGTGCTAATTTAAGAGCAGTTAAAACAGACCGGTCAATTTTGACCGGGAACACTAACGTAGGGGGCTGGAGGCGAACACGACCGGAGGGTTAAATCACTTCTTAAAAGCCATTTTTAACAGTTGGCCTTCCTTTGCCTGGAGACATTCAATTTGTCAACTGGACAAAAGTTTATTTGGTCGAATATGTTTCTCAGCTCATCCAAGCTGCTTCTTCAGTTCTGGTCAGACGCTGGTGGACACTGCCTATATCTGCCTGAAGGGAGGAGCTAACTACAATGAAATTACAATGAAATTTCTTTGAAACTACCACACATACTTGTTTACAGTTTCTGTTAGTTAGGTAAGCCTATTAGATAGATTAGATTTGCCATGGATTCTATGTGGACTAGTGAGGGATTGTACACAGATCTTATTCCTTTTTATTCTATTTCTGCCTTTATGCCTTCTGTATGCTATTTTTATTCATTTTGTATTGTTCTTTGTGACTTGCACAGCACTTTGTAAACCTTGTTTTTAAAAGTGCTTTATAAATAAAGATGTATTATTACTATTATTATTACTACTGGACACCATCACTGTGCAGTCATCCAGAAACATGCCGTGCGAATCGTGTATGCTTTTTGGCCATATAATACTTACCCTATACAGCGTCGTTCCATTAGCCAAAATGACATTTACAACAAGAACCACGTATGGAAATGTCATGAGCGAAAACAACGGAATCCATCACTGCCACATCCACAATTTATGAATCCACAGAGAAAAATACGCCAGCACCGCACTTCCTTTGGCCTTGATGGGGACCCAGCAGTGCGGTTCTGAACACGAGTGGGTTTACAGCATCAAGGCAATATCAAAAATGAATGAGTATCTGCAACAAACACAGTGGCCCTTGAATGATTCATAGGTCATGTAATGGGAAAGTATGAGAGCAGGGATGACAAGGAGGGGTCCCAGACTGGTCCTGACAAGGAGTGAACATCAGGATTCTGAGGAGCAGGCACCTGAGAAGACCTGAGTGGATTTGGTATGCAAGGGTCAGAACATAAAGGTGGACTAGATAACTTTTTAGGAAGAGGGTACAGCACCTGCTTGTCTCTTTGGAAATGCTGTTGCTTTATCTAGAACTTTTCACATTACAGAGGGAGTATTATGCAAACTCGGCTTTTTGAGCTTGAAGTGCTTTTGTATGTCATCCATGCATGTTTCAGTTGGCCTAATCTTACGTTATCTCTCAGGTACTACTTATGGTTAGTAGTACGAGCCCACACCTATTGTACAAGGCTCCACCCTTATTCTACATGTTTTAAGGCTGTAAGCGCCTCACCACACACATTATACACTTTTCTCAGACTGGAATTAACGTTTTCTCACATTTCTCTCTTGTTTAAACACTCAAACTTTTGTAGATTTTCAACAAACTGTATTAATAGTAAAGCGTGGGGGGGGGGGGAGTGTGCGCGCAGACACGTGCACCCGCTCATCATCGTCAAATCCGTGATAGAGCAGCATGACTGGCGCAAGTCCGCGCCTCCCACCCGGGGCTGCGAGCACGAGACCGAGGCCGGCAGTGTCCGAACCGCGCCTCCCCCTTGGGACCGCGTCCACGGCCATCGATACAGTCCGAGCCATGAAGCGAACACGCACATCAAACCTCGACATGAACGCAAGAGCTGCACGAAACCAGGCAAAGAGTGGTTTAATCCTGGTTTAGACCTGGTCTAGTCCTGGTTTAGTCCAGGTTTAGACCTGGTCTAGTCCTGGTTTAGTCCAGGTTTAATCCTGGTCTAGTCCAGGTTTAAACCTGCTTTATCAAATCAAATCAAACCAAACAATATTTATAAAGCGCTTTTCATACAAAATTGTAGCACAAAGCGCCTTACAGTGGTCAAGGATTAGAAGATTGACCTTTATTGATCTCGCACAGGAGAAGTTGTTTCTATATTTGACCCGGGGACCATCCCCATAATTTTGTTTTGTTATTAGGCTTGGTCAGGCCCTAAGCTGGAGGATTTTACCTATGGCGCATGTTTGGGTTAGTCCTGGTTTAGTCCAGGTTTAGACCTGGTCTAGTCCTGGTTTAGTCCAGGTTTAGTCCTGGTCTATTCCAGGTTTAGACCTGGTTTAGACCTGGTTTAGTCCACGTTTAGTCCTGGCCTAGTCCTGATCTAGTCCCGGTCTGGTCCCGGTCTAGTCTCGGTCTGGTCCCGGTCTGGTTCCGGTCTGGTCCTCATGTCTTAGTCCCGGTCTAGTTCCAGTCTGGTCCCGGTCTGGTCCTCATGTGTCCTAGTCCCGGTCTGGTCCTGGTCTAGTTCCAGTCTGGTCCCGGTCTGGTCCTCATGTGTCCTAGTCCCGGTCTGGTCCTGGTCTAGTTGCAGTCTTAGTCCCGGTCTGGACTTAGTCCCACTTCCTACGGATTCAGTGACTCATGTCTCCGCCCCTCGTGCCTCCAGCCGTACTCCTGGATCTGCCCCCCCGTGTCCCCCCTCTATAACATCTATATAAATCTGGCAAACTGAACACATTCTGTACTGTACAGGAGACACGGAGAAGAACGACTGACAAATCGGCAAAGGTCTACAGTCCCTTAGCCAATCAGCAAGCAGAACACGATAAAAAAAATCTGCGAAACAGCGAGGCCGCGAAAAGTGAACCGCGATATAGCGAGGGACCATTGTATACAAAAGCATGACACAAAACAATACAATACAACTTGACAAACCTGATGTCATGAGCAGTATTGTCATTAGTAGTAGGGGGTTGGGTACTCAATAGCATCAAAAAACGCTAAAAGGTAACATGGTGATCTGTTAACAATTTATACCCCACAGAAATGTAATACCCCTTCTTAATCATCTCCATGGAGACAAGCAAATCACACCTGTTCAGATTCTGGTGTTGGTTCAGCCTTAATCAGTCTAAAAATGCATACAAATATAGACAAGTATTCAATTATTAAAAAAAAAATTTGATCTGGTTCCAGCTGTTCACATTAAAGAATCGTTCAAAAGAGCTGACTCGTTCATGAAGGTCACATCCCTAGTTTGAGAAGTTACATATTGTTCGTAAACTGCCTTGTCTGTCTTGTCTCCATGGAGATGTTAATGACTGGGTTTAACTTGTCCACAGTATTAAACTAATCTGTTTTGCATTTATTCAATTACGGGTGTTATTTATTGCTGAAAAATATCTTTAAAATGAATTCTTACTGTGAGTGGGGTCGCCTCTCCACAAATCTAACGAGTAATTTGGCTTGCAGGTCTCTTAAGATTCTTAAGTTGTGGCTATACTGTGAGATATTCTAAATTTGAATTGAATATATTTGTTTAATTATCAGGGACAACGCACATAAAAACATTGAGCTACACAAAGAGGTCATATGTTTGTGCCAGGTTAGAGCAGAATTGTTAATTTCCACCTTCAGTCCCTGGACAGGTTGATGCCATAAATGGCGTACATGCCAATAAAACAAATCTAATGTATATTAATACAATCATTCATCCAGTCAGTCAATAAGTAAAACTAGTTCCATTCAGTCTCAGTCACATCCACCCACACTATTTACATATTTACAGTTCATGTTGCTGCATTGATACAGGGCAAATTAATGCATACAGGTTTGTTTGGTTAAAAGCCGTTGTCTGGTCAGGCAGGTAAATGTTTTATAATTTGTACATGATATGGGTCTGTAGGAGAATGACAACTGACCAAAAGAGGTTCTGCGTCTTGGAACACTGCCCTCTCCTCTGGCAGGTCTTCTCTGAAGTGAGCACCACAAACTTTCTCGAGCAGGAGCAGCTGAATTATGAATGATTTTAAATAAGGTTAACATTTGATTAAATTTAAGCAAGTTATCAAAATTTTACCATTTATATTTGACAAGTATTGAGCAGCGGTGGTACAGGTGAGACTTTTTATCATGGATTTTTACTGCTCATTCATACAATGTTTTGATAGGCTTTAGAGATGTTTTACACGCCTGAGACCTGCTCGTAATACAATATCGAAGGTGTGAGGCATTAAAATATGTATATGAAGCCTCAGTTGTTAAAGAATTTCTAATATGTTTAAAATTCATCAAGTTGAACTTTAGTGTGTTTCCAAGTTTTTTAATGTGACTTTTAAAATTAAGTTTTAAGTCAAGTATTAGACCTAAATATTTAAATTCATCTACATTCCGGATGTTTTGTCCATGTATTAAAATTTCATGAGCCTGTGGGGATTTACGCTTATTGGTAAAAAAAAAAAAAAAAAAAAATACTGAAAACTACTTATCTATATTTGCAACCTTTTCCATTTCCCTTGTAAATTTTTCTGTTACCTCCACTTCATTTTTCCCATAAGTAAAAAGCACTGTGTCATCAGCATACATTATTATATCAGCATCAATACACAAGTTAGAGAGATCAAGTACTAAAGAGCAGAGGTCCAAGAATGGACCCCTGGGGCACTCCCATAGAGGTGGCTTTAAAGGGTGATAGAGTGTTATTCACTCGGACACACTGATGATGAACGCGCGTGGAAAGGTTGTAGTCATTTAGTTTGTTGAGAAGTATGTGGTGATTAACTGTGTCAAAGGCTTTGCGCAGATCAAGGAAGACTGCCCCAATTACTCTTCCCTGGTCTAAGGTAAGATAAGACTTTATTGATCTCACATAGGAGAAATTCACTTGCCACAAAAGCTCCAGGCAGTTTAGTGCAAGAGAAAGTTTGAGCAAGAAAGTGCATGCAGGGAAAAAAATAAAATAAGTAATAATAAAATACAGTAATAATAATAAAACAGTAAATGAGAGAGTATGGAAAAATATTGCACGTTTGGACTATATAGTGGAGTTATACAGTCTGATGGCAGTGGGGATGAAGGATCTGCGGTAGCGCTCCTTCTCGCACTGAGGGTGCCTCTATTGGCTGCTGAAGGAGCTGCTCAGCTCCTCTACAGTCCGGGGCAGGGGGTGAGAGGTGTTGATGGTTATGATGGACGTAAGTTTGGCCAGGACCCCCCTCTCAGCCACCTCCTCTACAGAGTCCAGAGGACAGCCCAGGACAGAGCTGGCCCTCCTGACCAGCTTATTAAGTCTTTTTCTGTCCCGTCCTGTGCTGCTCGAGGCCCAGCAGACGACAGCGTAGAGGAGAGCAGAGGCCACCACAGAGTCATAAAAAGTCTTGAGCAGAGGCCTGCACACTCCAAAGGACCTCAGTCTCTTCAGGATGTGGAGGCGACTTTGGCTTCTTGTACAGGGTGTCGGTGTTGTGGGACCAGTCCATTTTATTGTTGATGTGAACACCCAGGTACTTGAAACTGTCCACAGTCTCTATGTCCTGCCCCAGGATGTTCACCAGTGAGTGAGGTAGTGGTCTTCTCCTGAAGTCGATCACCAGCTCCTTTGTCTTACTGTTGTTGAGGCTCAGGTGGTTTCGCCCACACCAGTCCACAAAGTCACTGATGACCGAGCGGTCTTTCTGATATTTTCCAGGAGGTAACAGCAGGTTAAGTCTAGTATTTTTGTCTAAATCCAAATTGCATTGGATGTAAAAGCGAGTTCAAATCAAAATATGCAGTAAGTTGCTCTACCACAGTAAGTTGCTCTACCACAACCCTCTTAAGCACTTTTGAGGCAATTAGGAGGAGGTTTATAGGGCGATAATTGCCAACATCTTGCCTGTCACCAGATTTAAATAGGGTGACTGGCAGGCAGGTTTTAGGGCTCCAAGAAACACACCTTCATAGATAGATTTATTTATCATAGCATTTAAGGGACTGGAATGTGCCTCTTTGCTTTTTAGAAAGGTGGTCCCAGTCAGATCAGGGTTCCTCCTAATCACCCATCGCCAGGTGTCACTGTCATTTCCCATGTGGGTCTTGAAGTCCACCAGCAGAACAATGGAGTCCCCGGTCGGTGCTTGTCTTGGATACTCGCGTGAAGAGAGGGTCAGAGCTGTCAGCTGATCTCCCCCTGGAAGGAAGCTGGAAATACCTGGCAGACCCATGCGTATAATGAAGGTCTGTTGGGAAATCGGAGGCGGACTTGTCTATCACCCTGGCTGAAGTCACTGATGTGATTGGCAAGTTCCTTGATGGCAAGGCTCTGCTATATGAAAATTATAGCCTTTGAAGCACCCCATACTTTTCATTAGAACTATTATGCGGAACATTTTTTTTACTTCTTCACTTACAGTTTCCACAGTAATTGCACACCAAAAAATATATAAAACTCTTTGAGCTGTGTAACTTTATCAAGAGATGAGTCACCAGACCCTTCGTTTCTTAGAAATTCGTCTCAACTCTTGACAAGAAATTATTAACACTGGAACCATTCAACTGATGTTTGAAACTGAAACTTACCAGGTCAGTGCTAGCTTTCACCCAGGCAGTCACATGGCAATACAGTGGTCCCTCATTTAGCTCGGTGGTTACGTCCGAAAAATAACCCACAATCTGTGAAGTAGTCAGCTTTTATTTTATTATTATCCATGTTTTAAGGCTGTAAACGCCTCACCACACACATTCTACACTTTTCTCAGATTGGCATTAACATTTTCTCACATTTCTCTCTTGTTTAAACACTCAAACTTTCATAAATTTTCAACAACAAAAAAAGCACAGTATTATAGAATTAAACCAAAGATCAAAACCTGTTTTCAGGCCCTAAACATATTTGTTTGAGAAATCAAAACATAAACATTTTCCTATAAAAAAAAAGAAAAAAAGATAGCTTTTAGAAATAACAAATTAAATTTTAATGATCAACCTACGAGCATGGTAACCTGGGAAATCCGAGGCTGCTTTCGTTCATTCCGATCTGAAAGACAGCCTGGCAACTAGGCTAAGCGAGCTCTCCTGATTTTGGGAGCCAATCAGAGAGCGGGGAGGGGTGGAAAGACGGTCACGCATACTACGCAACAAACGGAAACTTGTAGTTTGAACTGACAACTGACATGATTGGCTATGGGCTACGTATACGCCAAATGATAGACATTCGTAACGCCCAATAAACAGCCGTTGGCAATCGTAAAGCACACCTCCGCTACGAGATATTTGGTAGGTGGCTCCCAGACCATATATCAATTGATATGGTCTGGTGTAAACCAGGCAAGGAGCATGGACACATGGACACACAATTATTAACAGTGACTCACACGTGTATTTCAGAGTTCCTCTGACCGATCATCTTCATCCTGCCACATTGTGGGTTTTGTCGGGGAGAAAACTTGTAAACATACAGCACTTCAGAGTCACACTGCGAGCGATCAAACAGTTATATAAATTTGTCTGAACACATTCTGTACAGTACAGGAGACATGGCACAGACGAGAAGGACTGACAAATCGGCAAAGGTCTACAGTCCCTTAACCAATCAGGACACAGAACACAATGTGCGTTGATACACTATAAAGAAAATTGGAATAAAAAAAATCTGCGAAACAACGAGGCAGCGAAAGATGAACCATGTTATAGTGAGAGTATTTTAAATGCACTGCCAAGGAAAATCAAAGAAGGAAAATAACTTTTGTTGTGTTGTTGCTGTGATTTGTCTGCTCAGCCAAGAGTGAACGTTACTCCAATATTTTACAAACATGTGAGTCTGGACACTGGTTAGTCTCATTCAGATGTGTGTGATTGACAGGTGAGCTGGCCAATCATGTACATGCATAGTCCATTCATATGAAAAATAACACTGTAGACAGAAAAACAGCAGATTGGATCACTAACCTCTCTTAATATGAAGTGAGAGAAGTTTGATTTTGTTCTAAATAGATTCAAGATTCAAGATTGTTTATTTGTCATATGCAGAATCAACACAGGGTCAACAATGCAATGAAATACTTAGGATCAGAGGAACCGTTGACTCGCTAAGATAGTCAGAAGTACTAATAACATGCAATAATAGTACATGGTAAAAAAGTGTTGCAAAAGTGCAGGGGAAGAAGTAGACAATATAATAAAAATATGTAATAAAATGTAATAGAAATACAAAGTACAATGTACAAAGGTGCAGGTAGGATTAAATAAGGTGTAAGTAGAGTATTTCACAGATTGCACATAATATGGTGTAGTATAAGTAAATAATATAAATAAATAATAGAACAATAATCATCTCCCACCCGCAGGAGGTGGTGGGTCCTCCCATGGACCCACCACCCGCAAGAGGATCCATGGGGGCCAGTGCTTTGAGATCTGGGTGGCAGATCTTTTTGGACTGCTGCCCCCTCAACCCGAACTCAGAAAAAGCGGAAGAAAATGAATGAATGAATACTGGATGATTAATGTTTGTTTCTAATATGTCACTGAAATAATTGAAATTGAAATAAATTATCGGACAGCTCTGAGTTAGGCTGAAAGGTCGACTGTAGAATATGAGAACCGGTTTGGATCCCAGACTGATGGTGAAAAAATCTGTTCATTAGTTGTTATTGCAATGGTTTAACCTAAAGGAGGTATTATGCCTTTGACTTTGAAGCTATTTACCATGTTATAACAGTGTTCCCAATTCAAAAATCTACCTAAAGAAATATCATAGGTCTTCCGTGCATATTTGAGTATTCTTGTGACCTCTCACAAGCAGTATTCAAACCCTCTTTACGCTTAGCAGTACGAGCCCATACAAGACTCAGCCCACAAGCCTACATCACCCACACTCCTGCACAGCCGTTTTTCATAAATATACAGAATATACTACAACTTCACAAACCTGAATGTGCAGTATTTTCATTAGCGGAATGCACACTGATTGTGTTGTGACATTTTCTGAAGACTGAGTGACAAGGGCAGGAGCCTCAGCAATGAAACCGAAATTAATTAAACATTTGAATATGTTGTTTTTGGTGAATGTAGCATTTTCAAAACAATAAAAGATAACATAAATAATAGCCCAAAGAAGTGCAATACCCCGTTTTGTGATGACTTAGGATTTCTTAAATTGGAAAAGATTAATGTTTTTAAGAGTGGGCTCAAGACTCACCTGTTTAGCTTGGCCTTTGATTGACTTCCGTCGTCTGTTTGCTTGTCTTTTGTTTGTTCTTTTGTTTGTTTGCTTGTATATCTGTTTGTTGTTTGTTCGTCTGCTTGTTTGTCTGTTTGCTTTTTTTTTTTTTCCTGGCAGGACGGTGGCTGAGTGGCTAGCACTCATGCTTCACAGCAAGAAGGTTCGGGTTGCCCGGGCCTTTCTGTGTGGAGTTTGCATGTTCTGCCCGTGTCTGGGTGGGTTTCCTCCGGGCACTCCGGTTTCCCCCATCAACGTAAACATGCACCATAGGTAAAATCCTCCAGCTTAGGGCCTGACCAAGCCTAAATAACAAAACAAAATCATGGGGATGGTCCCCGGGTCAAATATAGAAACAACTCCTCCTGTGCGAGATCAATAAAGGTCAATCTTCTAATCCTTGACCACTGTAAGGCGCTTTGTGCTACAATTTTGTATGAAAAGCGCTTTATAAATATTGTTTGATTGATTGATTGATTGATAATACTGCAACTAAGGGCAATGAAGAAAAATTTGAAAAGAAATGGGGTTCGTTTATGAAATATTGCAAATCATTAAAAACTCTGCCCCCCCCACCACACACACACACACACACACTTTCTTCTCTTCTTTCTTTACTTCTCTCTCTTTACCTTTTTGATTTTATTTTTTCTTTCATCATCACGATTATTATTGCCTTTTAATTGTTTGCCTTTATTTAATTTTTGATCATCTCTGGATTTGACACTTATTATTATTATCATTTTTTTGTTTGTTTGTTAAAAATGTGAAAAATGTAAATGGAAAAAAAATATGTGTAAATCAGAGGTCTTCAACAGGGGGGTCGCACCGGTACTGCAGGGGGGTCACGAAATCTTTTGATTTCACTTTAAAATAATATAATTTTATATTTTATAGTGTAAAATACAGTATTAACCTGTGTATTATTTCCTTGTATTGGATGTACCATAACAGAGTAGCAATGTTTATACATGACACTAAGCTCAAGTTAATATAAAACACAATTCTATGCCGTATATATAGTAGGGGGTCCCTGGCCCAGTTCGCCATCTGTTTGGGGGTCCCTGGCCTGAAAAACGTTGAAGACCCCTGGTGTAAATCAATTTTGTATGAGTAAACTGATTCCTTGATAAATATATATATATATAAATCTGGGAAAAAATAAGAGACCACTGCAAAATTATCAGTTTTTTCTGATTTTACTACTTATAGGTATGTGTTTGAGCAAAACATTTTTGTTTGAGTCTATAAACTACTGACAACATTTCCCCCAAATTACAAATAAAAATATTATCGTTTAGAGCATTTATTTGCAGAATTTATTTATTTTTTTTCAAAATAACCAAAAAAATACAATGTTTTCCGACCTCAAACAATGCAAAGAAACAAGATCAAATTAACTTTACATCATAATACTAATGTTTACACTTAAGAAGAGTTCAGAAATCAATACTTGGTGCAATAACCCTTATTTTTAATCACAGCTTTCATGCGTCTTGGCATGCTCTCCACAAGTCTTTCACATTGTCCTTGGGTGACTTTATTCCACTCCTGGTGCAAGAACTGAAGTAGCTCAGCTTTGTGTTTGTGTTGGAATCAGAAAAAAATGCAGTGGTCTCTTTTTTTTTTTTCCAGAGCTGTAAAAAAAATAAAAATAAAAGAAGAAGCGCAGCACCCCCTCTTTAACAATTCTTGAGCCTTCTGCTATGGCATTAGCCAAGACGCATAGTTAATTTAGCTTTTCCGCTCCAAGGTCATAACTCATTGCTTGGAAGTGTCAAAACAAGTACATGGCATACATACATAATCATATACGATAGCTGACTGTAACTGGGATATGGGAAGCATCACACTCAAAGTCTTAAGTATAAGCCAGAGTACATTGCATTACAGCATCTATTTACACACACACACACACACACACAATCATCTTCTGTGCAGTTCTGCTGATGGAGCTTGTCACTTTAATAGAATTGCATTACTTTCTTCACACACCATTACTGTAAAAACACAACTCTCATCAGATACTTATAATCTTCAGGACAACTAACCCATAATTTGCCTTTCTGAGTGTACCATTTGTTCAAATATCTGTAAACAGAATTAAACCAGCATCTGTCAAAGCTGCTAGCATTCAATTAGCAATTAACACTCGGTAATGTTAAAGCCTAGGGGTGTAAAGATTAACCGATTTGGATCGGTTATCGGTCTGTGACCTCTGCGATCTGAGTGTACCGATCAGCGGAGCCCGGATCGGTCCAAATTCACTACGAAAGGTCCGATGCACCGGATTTACGGCCAAGAATCGGTTCTCGGCTCCTGAGCGGTCTCTCTCACGGCGCAGCAGCCGCCTGTGTGTGTCTGCGCTCTTTAGCAAACGGTGGGTGGTTCACTTACCTGGGGTTGAAGCTTATTGGCTGGTTAACTGCCAATCATGCGAGCGGGCGCGGGCTATATGCGGAAGCGAGCACAAAATGTTTGCACTGTATAGCCGTGTCTCAATTCGCATTGTGCGGAGGGCGGGTTTCCCGCCGCCTCGTCTCGTCAGGAGCTCTACTCTATGGGTAAGCTAAGATAAGTTTCCTTTTATTGAGCTGTTGTTTAAGTTAATTTTGTGCGCTACCGCTATTTATGGACATGGTTCCTATACGTGGTTAACTTTTGTGCCAGTGTTGTGTCGCGTTGATAAAACTTTCACTGTCGGTCTGATGTTTCACTGTAGTCTGCATGGCAGCTATAGACCATAACAATTGTATGATACTAGCGTTTTTATTGTCACGGTTAGTGGATTGGGTGATTTATTTAGACAACATTCATGTATTGGCAATGTATATTTGATTTGGGCTAAAATTGACTTGGTTAATTTACTTTTGTGTGGAAAATACAATGTATAATCAGAATTGGTGCATTTCTGTATTAAATACTTATGATTTGTGTGTATAGAAACATACTTCACACACAGATGATTTTTGTCTCAAAGGAGACTGAGGTAATGTTATGAGATGGAGAGAAAGTATTATTCAGTGTTAAGAGCTCTCTCTGATTTTCTTTTTTTTTGTTAAGAAAAGTTAATTACAGGCATAAAAAGACATGTTGGATTTAACATGCTAGTGTTTTCTATAACTGCCTAGTAATATCTATCTTCTTGTCAGTGATATGTTGCACTTTTATACAGTTACTGAAACTGTGACTGAAGCACTAATTCTGATTCATTCAGATTTTTGCCTTTAATAGGCAACTTGCTTGTTTTATAACTACTTTTTTTATTTTTGATATCTACCTTATCTACCTTTGTACTGAATCGAAATTAACCGAACCGGATCGGATCGAATCGTATCGAATCGAATCGTACCGGATCGTTTACTAATTTTATGAATCGTCCCTGAATCGAATCGTAGCCTGTGAATCGAGATTCGAATCGAACCGTTTTGTGAGTGAAAGATTCACACCCCTATTAAAGCCACACCATGTAATTTTCTGGAGGTGGCTGATCACCCGCGTGATTCCGTGGAAACAGAAAGTTTGGTAAGTTTTACGCTATACTGTGGAATGTTATAGCCAAAGGAATGACATTTCCTCCAGGCTAGATATGAGTAAGGTTTGTGGAGATGCAAGCTTGCTCACAATGCAATAAAACATCAGAAAAATGTTAAGGTACTTCAGCAGTAGCCACATCTGCCTTTGTGGCATTGCCGGTCATCAATCACAGTCACTGAAAAGATAATTGTACAGGGGGTCCTCGGGTTACGACGGTCTCGACTTACGACATTTCGTGGTTACGAACGCGCCCCCATTAAAAAAATAATAATAATATTACGCGTCATTCCATCTTACGCGGTTTAGCGTGGTAAGCGACGTAAACAAACGCGAACGGCGCGCGGCGCACGGCGGAAGAATACGCTCTGTTGTGGTTGTAGGGCGGAGAAGACGGCCTCGTGTGCGTGCCCAATGTGGGCGGAAGTACCTGATGTGGGCTCTGATCTGCTCCTATGAAAGCGGCAGTGATAACCAAGCAGCGTAGTGGTCTAATTATTGAGATGGAAAGGTTATTGGTGCTTTGGTTGGAAGATCAAAGGCAAAATCCGACTTACGACGAAATTCGGGTTACGACGCGTCTTAAGAACGGATCAACGTCGTAACCCGAGGACCCCCTGTATATCTTTAATGAAAGCTAGAATGGAAGTTTAAAGCAGGTCTTATTCAAAATATTACATTGTACTTTTGTATTTTATATTTTATTACATATTTTTATTATATTGTTTACTTTTTTCCCTTGTATTTTTATTACATGCTATTAGTACTTCTCGACTATCTTAGCGAGTCAGCGGGTTCTTCTGATCCTAAGCATTTCATTGCATTGTTGACCTTGTGCTGATCCTGCATATGACAAATAAACAATCTTGAATCTTGATTCTTGAAAACTAAAACACCTCCAACACCAAAAGTGTAAAAAGTCAGGAAGTTTATGCCTTCACAGTAGGGCTGAACAAGTCAAAGTCAAAGTGAACTTTATTGTCAATCACACCATGTAACAAGCATTACACAGAGGGGATCGAAATTGTGTTTCCCCAAACTCCAAATGTGCAAATTAACTTTAAAAACACACACACACGGAATATGAATAGACATCAGTAATAAATAAAATAACACAAAATATACAGGCAGACACACAAGAAACATATATATTGATATAGGAATAGATGTTGGATGTAGAGGTTATCATGTTCATAGAATTTGTACATTGAAGAGCCTGATGGCCTGTTGGGAGAAGTTGTTGCTTAGGCTACGTCCACACGACAATGCTCCTGGATTTTTTTTAAAAATGCGGGTTGGAAAAAATACGCGTCCACACACGTGTCAGATCAGTAAATATTTGCGTCCAGTCGAAAACGGAGCGCTGAGTGAAAACGATGTAATTCATATGTCACACCGATATGTGGCGCTGTAAACAGGAAACAGCCAGAGCCCCCAGACACGCAATACTACAAAGAGCGCATGCGCATAAAGTCCTTTCTCTTCTGTAAACAAGCAAACACGTGTATGTTAGGGACCGTCAACAAATGCGAAATTATTTCGTCGCCCTGCTCCACCAACGTTGCAGTGACTCACTCCATTACTGTGAAGATCATTTGTTGACGGTCCCTAACAGATGGTAGTGCAGAATGAAGGAGCTGCGTGAGCGGAGTTTTTGCCTATAAATTGATAGTATTACTTGCTATCATTTTATTAGATAGATATTAACAAGTAGAACACCTTGGTCGTGTTATTTAGGCAAAATGCTTGTTTGGATCTTAATACGGGTTAAACCCCGAATATCAGGTGAATGTCAAACATCAAGCCTTCATTACGCTGAGTCCTGCCCAAGCATACTCGGACATTATGTTGGCTTTTCGGTGATAATATACAACCGGGGACCATCACAAAAGGGCAGGTATATAGTTGTGTGAATTTGTGTAAAGAAAACAGAAATGCTTTTATATATTTTTGTGTGTGATACTGCATGTGCCTGTTTGTAAAAGGTACATTTTCATTCAATAAAAAAAGACAAGAAATGGTTGCTCTTTTGCTCTCAAATTGGTATGGGCTCCTCATTGTCCACTATCTTCCTTTTCACTGATGGGATCTTTCCAGTTTTGAAATACGCATTTACCTTTGAATTGGCAAACACTCGTGCGACGGCATCGAGACGTCATCGTTTTCCCAAAAGTCGCGTTTTGCCCACCCACGCGACAACGGGACCCCGATGTTTTCAGATTTCTCCACTCTGGAACCCGTTTTTAAAAAACACCATTTACACCCACCCAAAACGCCGGCGCCGTGTGGACGACAGGCCCAAACGAACACAAACTTCTCCGTTTCCACCAAAAAACGTTGTCGTGAGGACAGGGCCTTAGTCTCGTAGTGTTGCACCCCATGCTGCGGTAACGTTTACCGGATGTTAGAACAGTTTGTGTGCTGGGTGGGTGGTGTTCTTGATGATATGAATGGCTCTATTACAGCAACGAGATGTGTTCAAGCCCTGAAGATTCAAGATTCAAGATTCTTTATTGTCATTATGCAAGCATAATGAAATTTTGATGGACTCCAGGCTACAGAAGAATAAAAATACAACAAGCATAAAGACAAAAGTATCATAAATAGATAAAAAAAGCATCATAAATACAGTTCCAGTAGTGTAAAGTGTCTGCAGTGTAAAGTGAATGTTGTATTAAAGTGCACTTGGTCCCAGCCAATTTAGTAAAACCCAATGTCCATTTTAGCTTATGCCCTATGTCTGTGAGATGATGAGGGGGTGGGGGCCAGTTCTGTGGGTGCGCTCGAGGGGATGGGATGCAGTGGGGTGATGGCCTTCACAGCTCTGGGGAAAAAACTGTCTCTGAGCCGTGAAGTGGTTGTTTTAATAGTCCTGTACTGCTTCCCTGATGGGAGAGGTACAAACAGTCCATTGCCAGGGTGGGTGGGGTCAGTCGCTATGCGTCTGGCCTTCTGCTGAACCTGGGAGCTGTAGACCAGTCCAGGTCTGGCAGACGACAGCCCACGATCCCCTGTGCAGTCCTCACCACCCGGGCTAAGTCCTTTTTGTTCTGTGCGGTGCAGCTGCCATACCACACCGTCATACTGAGAGACAGGATGCTCTCAATAGTGGCTTTGTAAAAGTTCAGCAGTAGTTGGGAGGAGAGTTCAGAGCGCTTCAGCTTCCTGAGGAAGAAGAGACGCTGTTGGGGGAACGCTGAATGGGTGGTTGGGGTGATCTGATGATCTTTTCTGCGGTCTTCACCACCCTCTGTAAGGCCTTTTTGTACAGCCGAGACCAGACTGAGAGGCTGCTGGTGAATGTGCTCTCATTCGTACCCCAGTAGAAGATGGTGAGTGCATAAGAGTGGAGGTCAGCTCTCTTCATCATCCTGCGGAGGAAGTGTAGGCGTTGCTGCTCTTTCTTGACCAGGGAGGTGGTGTTAGTAGTCCAAATTTGAGAAAAATATTACAATTTATGTTTTAATAATATGATTCTGTTTAAAGTTCACATTTTAAACAGAAGAATTGACAAAAGGACTGAAATAAAAACATGTTATCCAGGGTTAGCCATGCAGAAATATTTACATATTTTTTTTGGAATAAATTATGGTACATAATTGCAAAGGCTGCAATTTGGTTGATGTACCGTAATTTATTCAACAAAAAATGGTACATCAACCATGTTTTTTTTTATATTTATATGCCCCGTGCGGTCTCCAAATAACACAAACTTTAGCACTTTTCAAATCATAGAAGCTCAATGTCTTAGTCTACGCTTTCGTTTGAGTTAAAAGTGGCCTGTAATCCGAGATTTATCCATAATTTACAGCTTTGCATTTCATGTTTGGGTCCCGAGAGCTGAGAGCAAATTAAGCTTTGACTCCGCTCATGCGCACTGGCCTCCTCATCTACTCGAAACTATGGATAAATCTCGGATTACAGGCCACTTTTGACTCAAACGAAAGCGTAGACTAAGACATCGAGCTTCTATGATTTGAAAAGTGGTAAAGTTTGTGTTATGTGGAGACCGCACGGGGTATATATTACATGCTCGGGGCATATATTACATGCCCCGAGAACTCGCGCTACGGCTATCGCTAATCTAAAACATCTCCGGAAAAGCTCCATATGACACCAAAGTGCTATGGGTGAGTAAAACAACTTGTTTTATTACCGAAATAAGGCTCAGATTGTAAAAAACGTTAATTCTCCTTTAAGATGACAAAAACAGCTGTTGAAGAAGTTATTTCACTTTTACTCGTACAACTTTCCACCTCAAACTTGGGTCATCGCTGCGGCTCAGTTCGCTGGTCAAAATGAAAGAGCTCTTGTTCAGAAATTGGCCGAATATAATTCATCTCACCAAAGCCTAAACGCTGGAGATTAGATCATCATAAAATAAAGATGGCTGCATTGAAAAGATGAACACTCGCACACCAAGGACAGCGAAAAGCTTTGGATCGCTTTAAATCTCACTCAATTATCATAGTCTAAATGTTACAGAGGATTCAAGGTCCTGGGATGATAAAGATGTCAGTGTAAGAATAGCATAAGTCTTTGGGAATAATGAACGTGTATGGGGCTTTTTTCATGGTGCGATAGAGCAAAGAGTCTGCATTTCTCAAGGTCGTGTTTCATACAAAGGATAAGGACGTTCAATACAAGAAGTCAAGAGTGGAACGTCAGGAAGACTTGTTGAGCTATAGCATATTGTCCAACTCAATATAAAGGATTAACTACTACAATTGCAATTTATACTAGAATGCCATGACATAGGCCTAGTATATATAGTATATATTGAGGACTTAAAGGGATAGTGCATTTTTTTTATGTTAATCTGTATGGGTTTCCTTCTAAAAGTTACGTGTGTTGACAACGGCTTACCTCTTGACAGTCTCAGCTGATCCCGGTTCGGAGCGCGTTCTGGAGCCCAGGTGGGGAGGTCCGGTAGCTTCTCTGGAACATTAAATATTGCTTGTTTTTCTTCTCAAAACAAAACATTTGTCCGAAAGGTGATATATTTGCGTCCCAAACAGTTGTCAACGAAACATCCAGCAGCGAACTTAGCAATCGCGTATTGTGTCTGCCGACGCAAATATATCACTTTTCGGACAAATGTTTTGTTTTGAGAAGAAAAACAAGCTTTATTTAATGTTCCAGAGAAGCTACCGGACCTCTCTACCTGGGCTCCAGAAAGTGAGCCGAACCGGGATCAGCTGAGAGTGTCAGAGGTAAGCCGGCGTCAACACACGTAACTTTTAGAAGGAAACCCATACAGATTAACATTTTAAAAAAAACGCACTATCCCTTTAAATGCAATCTGGTTTGAAGCGGCCTAAAGTAAGAGTTACATTCTGTATTCTTGATTGTTTCTTCCAAAAAATGAGTACGTAAAGTAAACAATAGCAATATTTGATTTAGATACTTTCTTAGCCATAAGAGCACTGTTTTCAGCATACCAAAATGACGGCACCAGAGCACAAAGCAAGACCCATAAAGACATGGATGACAGAGTTTGGTGTGAATGAACTTGACTGGCCTGCGCACAGTCCTGACCTCAACCCGATAGAACACCTTTGGGACGAATTAGAGCGGAGACTGAGAGACAGGCCTTCTCGTCCAACATCAGTGTGTGACCCAGGGCTCTCAAGTTTTGAGCGGGGTCGTGCGTGAGACTGCGTAATTTCCGAGGAGCGATGGGGGGGTGCGAGTGAACAATTTTTCCCGAGGGGGGGGGGCTTGAATTGCGTGAGAAATGCCGTGTGAGCGCGTCGAATTGTCTCTCTCAATGAGTGAGACTTGAGAGTAGGGTGACCACTGGCATGAAACAGGAAAGGAGGACACTTGTGTCCAAAAAGGAGGACAAAGGCCCTAAAGTGAGGACACCTTGTTTTTTTTTTGTTGTTGTTGTTGTTTTTTCCCTGTGTTGGGGAAAAGAAAAACAACCTATGAATAATGTATGACGTCAACATATATTTATTAACATGGAACACCCATCAAAAAGAAAAATGTGGCAAATTATGGTCAAGATGATATGAACAAAAAACAATATCATCACTAATTCACTGAAAAAACACAGTCTTTGCCATGCCATCATATGCCATGGCAAAGAAGAAAGAAGAAATGCAGAACTAGTAGTTCTGCATTTCACTTTTAAGAGGTAAGATCTCGCTACCTGGATTTGTGTAATTCGCACAAAATCCCCAAAATATTATTTGCAATTATGAAAGCCGTAATGTAAATATTGTAACGTATTTTAAGCGAAGCGTAAGCGAAACCTGTTACGCACGGCACTAAAGAAAACAAAATTTTAAGGGACAGTAATAAGGCGATGAAGATGGAAGAAGGAGCCAAGTTGCACCTCAAAGAGTGGCTGATAGCGCAGATAGAGAGCGGACAATACGAGGGGCTGACGGGCTGTATCAGAATGTTTGCATACGACACAACATCGCAGAGTAGCAAGTGTAAATAATGGGTGGGGATTTATGACGATTTATGCAAGGGTGGCCGATGAGGGTCCGAAAGGAAGACAAAATGTAAAAAAGGAGGACACGTGACAGACGGCCGGACAGACAGCTCTAAAACCGGACTGTCCGGACGAAATCCGGATGAATGGTCACCCTACTTGAGAGCCCTAAATGTTTGTCTAAAGAGCAAACTTAAACTACAAAGCAACTAATGACAGTTATATAAATGAAGTTATTACCTGATGGTTCTCAGTTTGTTTTATCATCACTGCAGTGTGCGCTTAGCAGCTGGAACTACACTCTACAGTCTGCCCAACAACAGAACAATCTATTTTCTGATTGGCTGATTTTTTTCCGGGGAGCGGGACGGGGAGGAGGGGGAGAGAACGCGCGGTGGATAAACTGAGCCACACAGACCGATTTTCTGGGCATAAAAAAAAAATAATAAATCAGCGTGAGAAATGCCATGTGTGGCATGTGAGCGTGTGAACACGTCGAATTGCGTGTGTCACACTCTCAATGCGTGAGACTTGAGAGCCCTGGTGTGACCTCACAAATGCGCTTCTGGAAGAGTGTTCAAAAATTCCCATAAACACACTCCTAAACCTTGTGGACAGCCTTCCCAGAAGAGTTGAAGCTGCTATAGCTGCAAAGAGTGGACCGACGTCATATTAAACTCTATGGATTAACATACTACATATTACATCTCTTACATCATATTTACATATTCCATCTCTTACTTTCTCTGTTCTTATGAAAGACTTCAACCATGTGGGTGACTGAATAATGTACAAACATTTTAATGCGACTTTGAGCACTATGTGAGACTAATATATATTGCGATCTTAAATGACCATATACAGATAAGGTAAACCTTTATTTGGGAAATGTACAGTTGTAACACAAAGGTCAGGACTTACAGGAGAATAGGAAGCATGCAATTAAAATCAAGATAAATAACAACAATAGACATCAAATCTAACACAACACTGTGCCAGTTTAGTAGACCTCTGAGGCTATAACACCATTATGTAAATAAATGTCTGACTGTGGTTATGTACAGTGCAGCATATGGACAAGAATAAATAACAGTTAAAGGGACTGTAGTACTGTATATTATACTGTTATGTACAGTAAGTGGCAATAACTACAGTTATGTACAGTGTTGCATATGCACAGAATAAATATACAAATCCTTTCTTACTATCATATTTACCTGGCATATCCAGAATAATAAATCACTGTATTTTTATTCAGATTTTCATATTTATTTCATATATTTATATCACCTCCGAGTTAACAGAGTTTAGTGTTTCGCTCATTGATACTGCAGAAATACGTCGTGTTTTTCAGCTCACCGTGATATTTGGGCCATGTGTGTCCCTAATTGGCTAATCCACCTGTCAATCACGGCCATCTGAAAACAGGGAGATTCAGCAGTGACCAGACTCACATCAACAGGGAGATTCAGCAGTGACCAGACTCACATCAACAGGGAGATTCAGCAGTGACCAGACTCACATCAACAGGGAGATTCAGCAGTGACCAGACTCACATCAACAGGGAGATTCAGCAGTGACCAGACTCACATCAACAGGGAGATTCAGCAGTGACTATACTCACATCAACAGGGAGATTAACAGTGACCTTACTCACATCAACAGGGAGATTAGCAGTGACCAGACTCACATCTTCGTAAAGTGTGAAAGAATTGTGTATTCTCAATCTGGGGCAAGCATAAGATAGCATTATAGATAAAATTAATGAAAAATCCTGTTCAACCCTCCACTAATTTTTGTGGTGGAGGGTTGGACACACGCGTGTCTCCATGGAGATGTTATTGCTTTGTCTGAAATGTTTCACAGTATGACCATAAACATCATCTATCGAGCATTTATTCATTAGGGTGTTTCTGTTGCTCAAAAATGCATGAACTCCATCTATGAGTCGAGGTGCCTCTTCACAGATCTGACTTGTAATGTAGTCTAGTGGTGCAACCTGCTTGTCTCCCGTGAGATAGAAACGTTTAATGCTATGCCATGGAACATTCTAAACACCTTTAAAAAATAACAAATAAAAGCTTGCCACGATAATACAAAAGTACTCTACTGTGATGCTATCTGTCGACCTCTGCGTTAGTCAATTCCCTGTTGGGACTGTAATCTCACTTATAAGTGTTTCAAAAAAAATTGCAAACCATTTTCTGTGTGGATTCCTCCCCACAGCTTCCCCCTACAGTGCATCAAGACTGAATAGAAGGTTCAAATTGTGTTTAGAGAATGTTCTGGTTGGCACAGCTTGCACCGCCTCCGTAATGGCGGCCAGAAAAGATCACTGAGTTCTGAAATACGGGTTCCACTCATAAACACGTTGATTACACAAGATCCCATGCAGACATCATCCTTTCAGCAGCTTTTATGAAAAATAGGACAGTGATTTAAAAAACACATGCTACCAACATCCACTCCAATCCAAAGACCGCATCTCTCCCCGGATAAGTGATAGATAAAAGCTGCACCGCATGGAGAGAAGACCATTCTAACAGCAAAACCTTCTGTTCCCATCCTCGCTGTTGGAAAAGCTCTCATAGTTTAACATTACCTATAATCAAATCCACCCAATGCATTTGCTGATATTTCTGAACATCACGCATAGAATTCCAGAATCGCTCGAATGTGAATGAGTTGCTGCTGTGCCGGTGATGTTGGAGACGACTACCTGAAGAGAGAAGAGGGCTCCGATTGCTATCTCCGTGATGGATTGCCTTGTGCGGCTGCTTTAAAATACTATTAGGACATAGTCTGAGCACTAAGGGAAAGCTTCTGTTGCTGGTTGGTGTTGGAGTCTGCTCCAGCTTCGAAGTTTGGGATAAAAGAGGCTCCTATACAAATACAGAGTGGTTCTTAAGAAGAAAGTGTGAAAACTAAACAAGCTGAAGTGAATAGTGAAGTTGTTGTTACGCTATGTTTTGATCTGTTATAATGGCAAAAGCAGAAATTCAATTTGAAGTTTATTTGGTTGAATACGTTTCGCAGCTCATCCAAGCTGCTTCTTCAGTTCTGGTCAGACGCTGGTGGACACTGCCTATATGTGACGCACCACGGACTTTGAGGGCACAACTCGGCTCAGTTAGGCAATCTTAGATACACGCATTTTTACAAAAAAATTTCAAAATTTGTGATTTTCGTTTTTTTGCAGAATGTGCTAGTTGAAGAACCCACTCCATGTTTCAGATAACAGCATTGGCTGCTTAAAAAGCATACATTTTGTCTGTGAAACAGGCTTATTTTTTTGGTAAGAATCGAGGAGACGTAGCTGAATTTTTCATACATTTATGTATATAAGCTCATTTGTTATATCCAGTTGAGAGAAAAGCAGACATCTTCCCTGTCAACCAATGCACTCGCCTTAAATGCACTTCTGCATGTTTTTCACAAACAAAATATTCAATATTTTTGCTAAAGTAGGCTGAAGTACATCTGTCGACATCACCATGTTTGTTTCTCAATGCCGCTCTGTGATTGGTATGATTTGAACCTTACAGCAGCAGTACCTCAAGATGGATTCTTGTGAGTTTGTGAAGACAAATATCACAAGAATCCATGTTGATTCCCAGATTTACTTGTAATGCAATATGCTATTTTACATGAATACCGTTACATAACTGTTGGATTTTTACATTTCATATACAGTACTTAATAATAATAATAATAATACATTTTATTTATATAGCGCTTTTCAAGGATTCTACCTGGACGACTGAGGGACTTTTCACGCTTTTCAAGACACTCCAAGACGCTTCACAAATCATAAAAGAATAAAATATCACAACATTTACAACATAAAGTCAAACATTTAAAATATCACAAAATTTACAATATAAAATCAAACATTAAAAGCAATTTTAAACAGGTGGGTTTTGAGTTCTTTTTTGAAGGTGGGGAGATCAGAGCAGTCACGGAGGGGTTTGGGCAGTGAGTTCCAGAGGGTGGGGGCAGCGATGGAGAAGGCTCTGTCCCCCCAGGTTCGGAGCTTGGTCCTACAGGGCAGGGACAGGAGGTTGGAGCTGGAGGAGCGGAGGGAGCGAGATGGAGTGTGGTGGTGGAGCAGGTCTGTGAGGTAAGGAGGGGCCAGGTTGTGAAGTGCTTTGAAAGTGATGAGAAGTGGATGCGCTGAGGGACGGGGAGCCAGTGGAGCTTGTGGAGGACAGGGGTGATGTGTTCACGTGAGCGGGTGTGGGCGAGGAGCCGGGCAGCGGAGTTCTGAATGTACTGTAGTCTGTTGAGGGTTTTGGATGGTGTACCGTAGAGGATGCTATTGCAGTAGTCGATTCTGGATGTGATAAATGCGTGTACTTTACTAACAATGATGACAAAATCTTGATTACTGCAACTTCTGAGACCACTACCAGTATTCAACCCCACTTGCTACTCCCATCCCTACTACTACTACTACTACTACTACTACTACTACTACTACTACTACTACTACTACTACTACTACTACTACTACTCCGACCTTCCGCCTCTATAAACCAGCTCGTCTTTTGCTTTGTGCATAGTCTGGTCATATGCAATTAAAGCACATAAATTGATAGTGCAAGCAAAACAACAGCCCTAGTTTAATTCCAGGCTAATGACATTGCAGCTAAGCGGACACAGTCCTCTGGAGGTGTAGTACAGGAAAAAGCTCATTATCTTTTTTTTTTTTTTACTTTTTTTATGTGTCCCTCGTTATTATTTGTCCCAGCGAACAGTTCAGCCTTATCTGCAGAATGATTAGAAGTGCAATGAGGAGAAATTGGTGTACATATGTAGCACACACACACACCCGGCAGGACAGGCCCCGCGAGACATGCAAATGAGGCTGCTTTTCCTGCGCGAGACGCCAGCTAAATGATCGAAGGAAACAGCAAAAACACCGGAGCTGTGCAGTGTCAGGGGAAAGAGGAGAAAGAAATCTAGGCGAAATGTTAGTCATAGTGCGGCCCGATAGTTATGGGTGAAGCAAAAAGTGGACATCCAGGCAGCAGTAGTAGTAGTAGTAACAGCAGCAGCGGCAGCAGCGGTAGTTGTAGCAGTAGTAGAAGTAGTAGTAGTTATATCAATAGTAGTAACAGTAGCAATAGAGTGGTAAGAGCTGTAGTAGTAGTGGTAGTAGTAGCAGCAGTAGTAGTGATATTGGTATTGGTGGTGATAGTGGTAGTGACGGGTAGTATTGGTAGTTGCAGCAGTAGTTGTAGCAGGAGCAGAATTAGTAGTAGTTATATCAATGGTAGTGGTATTGGTGGTGGCAGTGGTGGTAACAGGCAGTACTGGTAGTTGCAGTAGTTCTAGTAGCAGTAGTAGTAGTAGCAGTAATCATAGTATAGCAGTAGTAGTAGTAGTGCACAACACTCGCTAAATGATTGATGTAGTAGTAGTAATAATAATAGTAGCAGAAGTGGTAACAGTAGCAGTAATATTAGCAGTAGCAGCAGCAACAGTTGTAGTAGTAACAGTTGTAGTTGTAGCAGTAGTAGAAGTAGTAGTAGTTATATCAATAGTAGTAACAGTAGCAATAAAGTGGTAACAACAGCAGCAGTAGCTGTAGTAGCAGTAGTAGTAGTGGTAGTGGTATTGGTGGTGATAGTAGTGACGGGTAGTTGCAGTAGTAGTAGTAGCAGTAGCAGTAGTAATAATAGTATAGCAGCAGTAGTAGTAGTGCACAACACTTGCTAAATGATTAATGTAGTAGTAGTAGTAGTAGTAGTAGTAGTAGTAGTAGTAGTAGTAGTAGTAGCAGTAGCAACAGTAGTAGTAGTAGTAGCAGTAGCAACAACAGTAGTAGTAGTAGTAGTAGCAGTAGCAACAACAGTAGTAGTAATAGTAGTATCTGTAACAATAGCAACAGTATTAGTAATATTAGTGGTAGTTATAGTATTACTAGCAGCAGCAGCAGTAGTTGTACCATCAGTAGCAGTAAGTAGTAGTATTAGTAGCAGCAGTAGCAGCAGTAGCAGTAGTAGTAGTAGTAGTAGCAGTAGCAACAACAGTAGTAGTAGTAGTAGTAGCAGTAGATGTAGTAGTTGTAGTAATAGCCTGTAACAATAGCAACAGTATTAGTAATATTACTGGTAGTTATAGTATTAGTAGCAGCAGCAGCAGTAGTTGTACCTGTAGTTGCAGAGGTAGTACTAATAAAATTGTTGCAGTAGTAGGAACAGTAGCAGTACAATAGTACCATCAGTAGCAGTAAGTAGTAGTATTAGTAGGAGCAGCAGTAGTAGAAACAGTAGCTGTAGCAATACTAGTCGTATTAGCAGCAGCCGCAATAGTAGTAGTAGTAGTAGTAATAGTAGTAGTAGTAATGGTTGCAGTAGCAGTAGTCAGACACATCTCTCATCAGATCTGAGCAGAATTTGATGATATGATGATAATGATATTCAGCTATTCACTTTTCTGAATCAATGTGTTCAAGCAGGGCTCTCAAGGCTCACGCATTGAGAGTGTGACACACGCAATTCGACGTATTCACACGCTCACACGCCACACATGGCATTTCTCACGCTGATTAGTGTTTTTTTTTTTTTTTTTTTTTTTTGTGCCCAGAAAATCGGTCTGTGTGGCTTAGTTTATGCAGGCTCCGCGCGTTTTCAGCGCCACCCCCTCAGGGGATGGCGCGTCTGCTCGCCGTCCCCCGGGCACGTCCTGAGCCTCAGTCCCGGTGCCACGTCTCCTCTGAGACGCACCGACTCCGGTCCCAGTGTCTCCGTCTGTGCGTAACGTGTCCCCCCCGACAGCTTACGCGCGGAATACGCGGGGCCCAGAGCCAAACTGCCCATGGTGAGTCGCGGTGAGACGCGGTGAGACGCGGGCCCGGTGCATTGACCAGACTCTTACATGAATCCGTTAAAAATGTCCCGCTCCCTCCTCCCCGCCCCTCTCAGACCGCACTGACAAAGTGCAGTGATGATAAAACAAACTGAGAACCATCAGGTAATAACTTCATTTATATAACTCCCATTAGTTGCTTTGTAGTTTAAGTTTGCTCTTTAGACAAACAGGGCTCTCAACACGCAATTCGACGTGTTCACACGGTCACAGGGAATTTCTCACGCAATTCAAGCACCAAAAATTGTTCACTCGCACCCCCCCCCACCCCCCGGTCCTCGGAAATTACAGTCACACGCACGACCCCGCTCAGCACTTGAGAGCCCTGGTTCAAGTGTTATTTCAAACACTTTAAAACTGCAACAAAAAGCTATATTTAATATTTCCTCTACTTCCTCATTACAATGACGGCAAAAACACTTTGGTCTTCTCTGTGTGTGTGTACATTTTAGCTATTTCACAATCCATCCACGCTCAATAACTCAAGCATGACATCAATGATTTATGTTGGCATCATCTAAAAATCTTGGTTTCGGCGTGGTTCAAATATCGATCCTGGTATTGACTGTGGGTCGAGGTGTCAGCTCTGATAGAAAAACACCAGTCTGCTGCTTTAATGGCGTTTAGTTTGTTGCTCTTCATTAGACTCTGTGTGTTTTGACTGTGGTGGAACGGCGCTCGTGTGATGGGAGGGTTCATCGACAACACGAGGTGAAACAAAGCAGAGCGGACACAGAGCTGTTCGTTTACAGGAGACAAACTGAAGTGAATGTTTCAGATGTGGCGTTTCAGAAATCGGTCAATCGGTCAATCGGTTTTGGGTTAGAGCTCTGTTGTTGAGGTAAGTTGTTCTCAAATGGCAAATTGATGCATACAAGTAAGTAGTACTGTAACAAATATCCCTTAATTTGCCATGTTAAGGTTATTTTCACTGTCCAGATCAGGCCTATTCAACTTCAAAATATCTGATCTAGCCCGTAGCCTATCTCAGTTTTTTTTCCCTTCGCTTTTTTACTGGTTTAATTCTGGGTTAGTCCTAGTTAAATCCTGATTTTGTCCTGCGATAGACCTAGTTGGTAATTCTGGTTCAGTGTTGGTCTGGCATTTATCCATCCGTCCATCTTCTTCCGCTTACTACATTTCTGGGTCGCGGGGCCAGCAGTCCAAGCAGATCTGCCACCCAGAACACAATGCACCAGCCCAGGTTTGGCATTTCATTTTAATGAAAATAAAATATATCAGTATTAAATATGATCATTATTGAAACTAATTATTTTGTGCAACCCGAAATTATGTTAAAAATTATGTTGTGTCTTCCTAAAAATCCAGCCCTCAAGAACACTAAGTTGAATGTCCTAGATTTATAGTTCTACTATAAGTCTACTGTATATCAAAATCTCAGGTGGAGGCCACTTTTTGTTGGTGAAAAAAACAAAAATATGGCCCAGATTTTGTAGGAATTTTGTCTCAAAATGTAACAGCTTTTAAAATGTGCTTTAGGCTACCTGTCCTGCATGTCAGAAAACACCACTAGTTCATTTGAAACTGTTTGCTGTGGTCTAAAGTTGTTTAATGTGGTCTCATTTTTACTCTAAGACCTGTTTTTACAATATTTCTGTACTCAGGCAAAACCCATTTTGCTGCAGATTATGACTAAATTGTGTTTTATTACATAATGAAGTGATTGTAAGACAAAGGAGCTGATGATCGACTTCAGGAGGAGACCACAACCTCACTCACCGGTGAACATCCTGGGGCAGGACATAGAGACTGTGGACAGTTTCAAGTACCTGGGTGTTCACCTCAACAATAAACTGGACTGGTCCCACAACACCGACGCCCTGTACAAGAAGGGCCAAAGTCGCCTCCACCTCCTGAGGAGACTGAGGTCCTTTGGAGTGTGCAGGCCTCTGCTCAAGACTTTTTATGACTCTGTGGTGGCCTCTGCTCTCCTCTACGCTGTCGTCTGCTGGGCCCCGAGCAGCACAGAACGGGACAGGAAGAGACTCAATAAGCTGGTCAGGAGGGCCAGCTCTGTCCTGGGCTGTCCTCTGGACTCTGTAGAGGAGGTGGCCGAGAGGAGGGTGCTGGCCAAATTCATGTCCACGTCCATCCAATTCACAACACCTCTCACCCTCTGCACCGGACTGTAAAGGAGCTGAGCAGCTCTTTCAGCAGCCGACTGAGGCACCCCCAGTGCAAGAAGGAGCGCTACCGCAGATCCTTCATCCCCACCGCCATCAGACTGTACAACTCTACTATATAGGCCAGACGTGTAATATCCTCTTTTCCATGCTCTCCCTGTTGATGCTTGTATTATTATTATTATTATTATTATTATTATTATTATTATTATTATTATTATTATTATTATTATTATTATTATTATTATTACTTATTACTGTTTTTATTATTACTTACTTTATTCCATCATTGCCTGCATGCACTTTTCTTTCTTGTCCATACTGTCCTGGAGCTACTGTGGCAAGTAAATTTCTCCTGTGTGAGATCAATAAAGTCTTATCTTATCTTTTATTACATTTTGGATTAATGTTACATAGTACAACACTATGTCTGTACAAGTCGACTTCGCTCACTGTAAAGGTGCGAGGTAACTTCAAAATACCCACAGTTAAATACATATACCTTTATTGCCATACTGTGGAACATTAGGATCTCCATGGAGCCAAACGGGCGCACCTTTCAAGTTCAGTTCAAACACAGTGGAGCTGCTGCACAGTTTTTAATATTCATTCTAATTTGACTTCATTTAGTCTAATAGTCTCACTCTGACTGGTACTTTAGATTTCCACCTCACACAGATCTTATCACTGTGTCTTTGCTGAAGTCAAAGCACAGTTCGGTACAGTGTGTTATCTCACCAGCACAAATGTTCTCTCTCAGCTCCCCCCTGGACTCCTGTACGTGAACAGATACACTTCTATCGCTCTGGTGTTCTGTCACAAGCTTTTCGAGCTTAATCCTCATACAGAAGGGCTTGTGGGCAAATATTATTTTTAATATTGGAATGTTCCAAAAGGCTTTCCGGGGTGAGCTGCCAGGTGCTGAAGAGTCCGTGGGGAGAGAAGCCGAGCACACACACATACAGTGGGAAGTGGAGGGAATAGTGTTCTTTTCCATACAGTGGAGCAGCAGTCATGACGCTGTAGCCTGCGGCCATCTCCTCTGTGCTCACTGTCAAGGCTCACAGATACAGGGAAAGGAGAGCTGCAGGATTTGGATACTACTATCGCAGCTCAGTATTCAAGCCTAGTGATAATACATTAAAGACATAAATAGTGTAGTAGTTTCATAGTAATATCAGTGTAGTTAGCTCCTCCTTTCAGGCAGATATAGGCAGTGTCCACCAGCGTCTGACCAGAACTGAAGAAGCTGCTTGGATGAGCTGCGAAACCAAATAAACTTTTGTCCAGTTGACAAATTGAATTTCTCCTTTTGCCTTAAAGGGATATTCCAGGATTTTTGACATGGGGGCTCATTTCCGAGTTAGCCAGAGTGCTGCAGAGATGTGGAGACACTTTTTAGCGAATTTCATGCAGTCCTTCCAGCTGCAGATTTTTCAGTTGCTAGGCTAGCGCAAGTCAATGGTAAATGGTAGCCTGATTTTAATCAGGCTTACCCAGTCCATAGTGCACCCAAAACAAGTCAACTATAACGCCAGACTGTCGATGCAAATGTCTGTGTTGATGGAACAATTTTAGAAATAGAATCAACCTTGTACTTTAAAGGATTTATGTCCTTATGCAACAGCGCGTTTTTTCCCCGATCTAGCTAGGCATGGGCGGAGTGATATCACCAACTCACACCCGTACTCCCACCTTACCCATCTCCCACCCCCCACCCCCCATATTGGCATAACCTGTATTCCATAAAAGACACATCACTCTAGACACTTTAAAAAAAAAAAAAAAAAAAACTGCTGCTAAGGACGACCGTTGCACTGTTGCACATTTACATTTACTACTGGATCTTACTCCTGTTGCACTGTTGTTTACTACTGTTATTGCACACTTACATTTACTACTGGAATTTTTAGTACTGTTGTTTACTCCTGTTATTGATTTTTACCCCCGTTGCACTGTTGTTTACTACTGTTACTGTTATTGCACATTTACTACTGGAATTTTTAGTACTGTTGTTTACTCCTGTTGCACTAGAATTACTACTGTTGCACACTTATTTTTATTTATCTTAACTCCAATGCACATTCTACTGCACATGACCAATTCACTGCTGTATCTTCCATTGCACATTTTGATGCACACTGCACACTTTGGAAATCTGTATATAGTATAGGTTATTTATTATGTTGCACTGTTTTAAGATTTTAGACCGTAGACTTTAGTTTTAACTTTAGATCTCTGTCTTAGATAGTTTTTGTTGTGTTTTGTCTTCATGTTGTATTCTGTACACTGTCTTTTTGCACTACCTGGCCAGAGAGAAACGAAATTTCGATTCACTGTATGTTGAACACATATGGCAGAATTGACAATAAAGCTGACTTTGAACTTTTGAACTTGAACCTTGCAGTTAGGTTTCCAGCTGTTTTTTGTTTACCTTCAGCTGTCGTCGTTAGCCGTAGCAGTACAGTACAGTAGCAGGGCAGTAGCCTGCCCTGTTCTACACTCCAGACATGGCCACGTTTGGAGGTCTCCCCGATGCTTGGAATATACAGATGAAGAGTTGAGAGAGATGGATGTTGAAAGGGCAGAACGCGAGAGAGTATCGGTGAGTTAGCCCCTGCTACAGCTACAGAAAACCGGGTTGTTGCATTGTTCATTGGAATGAACGATCAATGCAGGGCTGTCTTTTCAGTTCCGTGCTCAACATGAATGTTCACGGGCTAGCAACAACTTTATGAGCGTGTATGCCTTTTGACCAGCAGGCTAACAGAACGACAGGAGCAAGCTTGGTTAAAAAAAAGATACAAACCTGTTCTTCATCACGGGATCTTGCGCTTGGAAAGACAGATGGTACTGCAGTGGTTGTCAGACTAGGCTTTCCAAGGGATTTGGTGTAGTTGTCTGGTCCGAAATGATCACTGCAAATCTTCTGTTTATGTAGCGTCTCCACCGGTGTGTTGATGTCTAAGCCAGCAGCTACA
The DNA here is from genome assembly GCA_036785185.1 of Paratrypauchen microcephalus. NCBI lineage: Eukaryota > Metazoa > Chordata > Actinopteri > Gobiiformes > Gobiidae > Paratrypauchen > Paratrypauchen microcephalus. The sequence goes on along the minus strand of JAVJIX010000197.1, from coordinate 1,291,527 downwards.
AGCCACAGTCGCGTCCTTTCTCGATCGTGCACCGGAAAGCTGTGAAAACTTTGTGGTGCCCACCTGCGGGCTTTATTTGTACATTTTCGAAATGCACACTGAAACACCATTTTGCCCGGTAGTTCCTTTAAAATTCACCTCTTCACTCTGTGGTCTTACCTACTACGTCTTTTCTCGCTTCTCTGTTTACGTGATTGGTCACTTCACAACCAACTAGAGTAAAGTAAAATTCCGCTGCTGCTGCGAAGCTAGTCCCTCAGATATGGAATGATTCATGCTATTCCCAGTCAGTTTTATTTCAAAAATTACTCAATCAACATATATTTACATCGACAGTCTGCCGTTATAATTGACTTGTTTTGGGTGCACTATGGTGTGGGTAACCCTGATTTAAATCCGGCTACTATTTACCATTGACTTGCACTAGCCTAGCGTCTGAAAACTCTGCAGCTGGAAGGACTGCATGAAATTCGCTAAAATGTGTCTCCACATCTCTGCAGCACTCTGGCTAACTCGGAAATGAGCCCCCATGTCAAAAATCCTGGAATATCCCTTTAAAGATATAACATTATAGTCTCAGCTAGAATGAGTGACACAGTGACTATACACTATCATTCAAAAGTGTTTATATTGTCTTTATTTCCATGATTTTTTTTTACATTGTAGAGTCTCACTGAAGGCATCAAAACTTTGAATGGACACATATTGAATCTAAGGGTGTATTCACACCAGGAAAGTCCAATAGCTCACTTGCTTTGGGCCATACCATTTTTTTTTTCTTTTTTTCTTTTTTTTTTTGGTGTGGTTCGCTTTCACGCTGCACTTTTTTTCTAAGTGGACCAACATCTGTAAAGAAAACCACGTGTGCTGAGGTCGTTCAGCCATTGGACAGAAATGAGCCGTGTCAAAACGCTGTGTCCAAACACGTGAAAGGAGGAGAATAATGGTGTTACGTGCTGTTTTCAGTGTTGTCATAGCAATATGGTTTGCACGGTTCGCACAAATGTTTGAGCAGCATCGTGACGTTTACACTATTTTATAATCAATTTACAAACGACGAAGACACAGGGCAAGACGGCTACGGAGGACAGCGCTCATGTGCGCGCATCAAGTTCTGACTCTTGCTCTTCACGCAAAACGTAAGTAAGCCTTTTTTCTTTTCGTTAGCCTCGGTTTCCCATAATGAGCTTGTTAAGTACAAAAAGCCAACTTGTGTCGGATTGAGTCTGGTCTGCATTCTCACCTCAAACAAACTGCACCAGGATTTGAATGGTACTGTGCCGAGACCGAGCTTTTTAAGCGGTCTCGGTTTGCTTGTTTGCTCCGGATCAAGATTTTTTTTTTTATTCACACCAGCCCAAAAGGTCCGAATCAAAGGAGCAAACGAACTCTGGTTCGTTTTAAATGAACCAAACAAAGCAGGTGTGAATACACCCTAATAAACAATTAACTCAAAATAAGTCAAAATTTGTTTTAGATTTTGAAAAATAGCCACCCTTTTGATCACTGCTTTGCACTTTTCCTTGACCCTGTGCTGTAAAGTGAAAACCAATTTAGGAAATCATCATGATGGTCATTGTGTCCTTTTGTGTGGAATTTACAATCTCCTTGTGTCTGGCTCAAGATCTGAAGGAATATCTTAGACTTAGACTTAGATAAACTTTATTGATCTACAAAGGAAACTGTTTATTGTATATCCAAGAACAAAAAATCTGCTAGTGTGATCTACTAGTCTGGTTAACACCTGACCATATCACAAGTGAGATATGGGTCTGGAAACTCGCTTCGAAAAATCCCGTAGTGGAGGTGTGGTTAGCGATTGCCAACGGCCGTTTATTGGGCGTTATGAATGTCTATCATTGAGCGTATACGTAAGTCCATAGCCAATCATGTCAGTTGTCAGTTCAAACTACAAGCTTCCGTTTGTCATGTAGTACGCGTCACCGTCTTGCCACACCTCCCCCGCTCTCTGATTGGGGCCCTAAATCTGGGACTCTCGCTTGGACGAGTTTCCAGGCCACCTTCCAGTTCGAAACGAACGGAAGCGGCCTGGGAATTCCCAGGCTAGTGATCTACAGCTATCCATTGGAGGTGCCAACACTTTGTTGTGATGACGATGACGATTATGCCGACATCACCTCCAACTGGGCACAACAGTTTTCATTTTAGATTTAGACTTAGACTTAAACAAACTTTATTGACCCACAAGGGAAATTAGATCAATATTGCTATTTAAAATGTCAAAATGATTAATGATCCACGGGTGACTATACCAGCAGTTCAATAACAGAATGGATGTATATAATGACATGTATAATTGTAGGAAAAAAAACAATAAAAACATCTTAGTGTCTGACAGCCGGATGAGTAAGTGAAACTTTTAAGTACGAGGTTGCAGTTTTCTTTCTTGTTTTTATTGACTGGAAGGCATGGTTATCTGAAACCCTCAGGGCAGCAGCGCTAATCCTCGAAGAAAGATGACATCAAATAGGAACAGAGCAAAGGATTATGGGGGATGTCGCAGAGCATGAGAAACTACCACTGAGAAGTGAATGGACAGATGCAATTCTACTCACTGTCCTGGTAGGAAAAACAGAAAGGGGAAATCCAAACCCAGAGAACGTTTGAGTTGAGTTAAACCATAAGGAAACAAAGGAAAGATTTGCCAGCACTGTAGTAACCGCCGCTGAATTCATTTTAATCAGATCAATCCAAAAAAGTCGAGAATGAAAAGTTAGTGTTTCCAGCCAGCGTTTGATATCTTGTGTTTAAATCAGGTCGTCTGATGCAGTCCCTGTGAAACCAGACTCTTACCACTTCACACTGAGCAAAAAATGGAGGAGAGGTTCTTTCGTGTAGCTTAAATCTGCCGAGGCTCAAACACTCTTACGGAGAAATGGGTTGTGATGACCCAATCCTCACCCCCATACCACTTCAAATACTCCAAATTTTGTTGTGTGTAGACTTTGTTTTTTAGCTTTAGGTTTCAGTGATGGAACGTTAGAGTGGATTCATTCTATCACCGGTTAGATTAGTCTTGTACTAGTATAACTCGCCTCCAGATTTATCGATCATTCACATGTTTGAGTAATTCTATGATTAGTCTCTCTACATCACCAATGCTCAAAACGCTCTGTTCAACCTTGTGGTGTCATGAAGCGGTAGTTTTCAAGTTAACAGTTCTTTTTAGCTTTTGTTCAGCAGAGATTGGCAATTCCAGGCCTGAAATGGTCCAAATGAAACACACTGGAGCACTTCTTGCATTACCACATGACATCACGAGTGTTTTCAGTTTGAGAGAAGAACTCAGAAATATTAAATATGCCTGATTTGTGTTAAACATGAATGAAACAAAACACAACTCCAGGTCTGTTTGTGATGAGGAAGCATTAACATAGATCAGAAAATAGCGTAACCTTTAATATAAAACTATTACATATGTAGATCATTATTTTACACTTTGCTCATAATAGAAGCAGGTTTAATGACTAGTTGTTGTTGTTGTTGTTGTTGTTTTTGGCTCAATGGTGGAGCATCAGTGTTGATCCCGTCTCGGAGAATTGCATACTGTAGGAGTTTGACGGGTACTTCACATCAATCTATCACAGCATTAGCCTTATACAGCTCTTTTCTAGATGCTTTACTTTGTGCGCATTATTCATTCACTCCACACTCGGTGGTGCTAAGCTACTATTGTACCCACAGATGCCCTGGGACAGACTGACGGAAGCGAGGCATCCAATCTGCACCATCAGACCCCTCCAATCACCTCCAATCATTCACATCGCACATTCATATTCGGCAATGTGGGTGAAATGTCTTGCCTAATGACCATAGACTGTATAAAGAAGTGAACTGAGTGAGTGCGACATCCCATAGTGTTCGACTCCAGTCAAATGAAGCTCACTGAAGCTAGGAGTTATGGGGCGAATTGATTTACTGTCAAAATTGTGAAATAAAGACATGTGGAACGGGTTAATACAAAACTTTTAAGATCAAAACGAGGAGTCTGACAGCAGTATTTATAGAGAAAGGGCAAAGTTTTTTCAATACAAAGTGAACAGGTCGGGGTCGACTGAGCAGGAAGCGCGAGCAGGTTAGCTATGTCCATTTATAGACAGTCTACGCTAAGGACACAAGGGCAGTGTGCACTAGAGCCACTGCTGCCCCAGTGTGGCACCTCGTATTCCCAGCGGCCTCACATTAGGCCCAACCCTTCATAGCTTCTGAGATTAGATGAGATCGGGCACTGACAAGGTGATATGGCTGCACAGTAAATAATGCATGGAAAATAGCCCATATTGAGCTATTTTCTGATCTGTTATAATGTTGTTTCCTCGTCAAAAACATACCTGGAGTTGTGTTTTGTTTCATTAACACGTTTAACATACAAATCCTGCATATTTAGGTCTTGTCTCAAACAAAAAACATTCTACTTTGTGATGTCATGTGGTATTATAGGAAGTGCCCCACTGTGTTTTTAAACTACACACACCTTCACTAGATTCATTTGGATGAGTTCAGCCCAGAAATGGCCAATTTCAACTGAACTGAAGATGTGTGTAGAATCCCTCAGTCGTCCAGGTAGAATCCGTGGCAAAAGGAGAAATTCAATTTGTCAACTAGACAAAAGTTTATTTAGTTGAATACGTTTCGCAGCTCATCCAAGCTGCTTCTTCATTTCCGGTCAGATAATAATTAATAATTAATCATTCATAGTATTTATATAGCGCCTTTCATGACACCCAAAGCGCTTTACAGTTCATTGTTCATTCACTCCACACTTGGTGGTGGTAAACTACTTTTTTGTAGCCACAGCTGCCCTGGGGCAGACTGACGGAAGCAAGGCTACCAATCTGCGCCATAGGCCCCTCCGACCACCTCCAACACTCACACGCACACTCCACTTTCATACTAGGCAATGTGGGTGAAGTACAGTATCTTGCCTAAGGACACAATGACAGTTTTTGTGACTGGCGCCCCCCTGTGGCACCTGCTGGTGCTGGTGGACACTGCCTATATCTGCCTGAAGGGAGGAGCTAGCTACAATGAAATTACTATGAAACTATCACACCTACTTCCGAAACTACAGTTTCTGTTAGTTAGGTGGGCTTATTAGATCTGCAGTGGGAGTGGAGTGTGGGTCTTGTTAGCAGAAACTTTCAAGGCCATAATGGGTGTTTTCACACCTCTGTACCTGACCTGCTGCCCTATTGTTTTCTGTGTTTGTTTGTTTGTTTGTTTTGATTTAGGTTTGAGGATAGAGTTACAGATGGGAGACAAATTATGTCTGAGACCTCCATTTCTGCTCAAGGAAGGATTCGACCGTATTTGAAATGTATTCGACCAAATAAACTTTTGTCCAGTTGACAAATTGAATTTCTCTTTTTGCTACTGAACAAAAGGTAAAGGTAGCTGTTAACTTGAAAACTACCACTTCATGACATCACAAGGTGGAAGAGAACTTTGGAAATGTAGCAAGACTAACAATGCAGGATTACTCAAACATGTGTGAATGAAACAAAACTACTCCGGGTATGTTTTTGAGGAGATAACACCATTATAACATACAGTGGTACCTCACCTTACAAAATTAATTCGTTCCAGAAGTGGTTTCGTAACGTGAATTTTTCGTAAGTTGAGTAGCTATTTCAATGGAAAAGGCCTGATCCGTTCCAAGGTTGTTGTTTTTTAATAGTGTAACTTTTTTTTTTATAGTGTAACATTGGTTCTGCGTCCTGATTGGCTAAGAGACTAGACCAGGACTAAACGTGGACTAAACCAGGTCTAGACCAGAACTAAACCAGGTCTAGACCAGGTCTAAACCTGGACTGGACCTGGACTAAACCAGGACTGGACCAGGTCTAGACCTGGACTAAACCAGGATTAAACTACCACGTGCCGCTCTTTGCTGGTTTCGTGCGGCTGGTTTGTGGCTCGGGCTCCAGAGGACGCGGTCCGGGCGCCGCGGTTCTATCTCGTGCTCGCAGCCCCGGTGCCGGTCGTGCAGACCAGGACTAGGGGTGCTCCTCGTGCGGTGCCGTGCTCCTCGCGCGGTGCGGTCATGTCTCCGCGCTGCTTCCGGAGTCGTGTCTCCCCCCACGCTTCACTATTTAATACATTTTGTTGAAAATCTTGCGTGTTCAGCGCTAGAGCTAAGAGGCCGAGAAAGGTGCTCTTTGAGCGGGGATAACAGCGGGGCGTGCATCTGAGCGCACATTATTCGAATTTTTGAGATTTTGCGTTTCGTAACTTGAATTTTCTTTCGTATCTAGAGACCAAAATTTAACGTGAAGGCGTTTTGTAACTTGGATTTTTCGTATGTAGGGTCTTTCGTAAGGTGAGGTACCACTGTAAATGTCAACTTTACTGAGTTGACGTGGATATTAAATGCCCATATCAGACTCTCAATTTGAGGAGACGATTTCCAAAAATTGCAAAATGTTTGTTTGATAACAGGAGAAGTTCAATTTGTCAACTGGACCAAGTTTGTTTGGTTGAAAACGTTTCGCCGCTCATCCGAGAGGCTTCGTCAGCTCTAATAAGAATACTGGTAAGACGCTTGCTTATATCTTGCTGTAGGGAGGAGCTACCTAGCTAACTAAAAACTACCACTTCATGACCTTTTACTGCACATATCAATTCTGTAGATCCTAATATCAAATTCACCCGTGAAGATGCCAAGGATAACACATTGGCGTTCTTAGATTGTGCAGTAACGATAGGAGGAGACCGGGGACTCCAAGTAGAAGTCTTCAGGAAGCCCACACACACAGACCAATACCTGCTTTTTGATTCACACCACCCACTGCAGCACAAACTGGGTGTTATTCGGACATTACAACACAGGGCCCAAGTGGTTCCCACAAGCACAGAGGGTAAGGAAAAAGAAGAACAACATGTGCAGGAAGCCCTCTCTGTTTGTGGTTATCCCAAATGGGCTGTTAACAAAACCAAGAGAGACAAGGGCAAGAAACAAGATAATAGAGAATCCGAACCCAGGAGGAAAGGGGTAGCGATTCCGTACCTGGCCGGCGTGTCGGAAAAACTACAGAGGATTTTCGGACAATATGAAATCCCAGTTTATTTCAAACCCACAAACACTTTAAGACAAAAACTCGTCCACCCAAAGGACAAAACACCGAGCCACAAACAAAGCAATGTGGTCTACTCCATTCAGTGTAGTGAAGACTGCAGTGAGCGCTATATTGGAGAAACCAAGCAGCCACTTCACAAGAGGATGTACCAACACAGACGGGCGTGCCAGAGTGGACCGTCTTCTGCCGTATATCTTCACCTAGAAGCCACGGGACATTCTTTTGAGGACAGTGAGGTTCAGATCTTAGCCAGGGAAAAGAATTGGTTTGAGAGGGGAGTTAAAGAGGCTATTTTTGTCAAAAAAGAGAATCCTTCTCTGAACAGAAATGGTGGCGTAAGATATAATTTGCATCCCATCTACAATTCCATTATTAAGCCTAGATCAAACAAACAGGGAAACAATAGGGTTAGCCAGGTCAGGGCCAGAGGTGTGAAAAAGCAGGCGTGTAGGGATGAATAGGGATCGTTAAGCTAGACGCCAGAGAAACAAAAGACCGAAACCAATGAGATAGTTCCGGAAAGTAGTTAGCTAGGTAGCTCCTCCCTACAGCAAGATATAAGCAAGCGTCTTACCAGTATTCTTATTAGAGCTGACGAAGCCTCTCGGATGAGCGGCGAAACGTTTTCAACCAAACAAACTTGGTCCAGTTGACAAATTGAACTTCTCCTGTTATCATGGATTCTACCTGGACGACTGAGGGACTTTTCACGCAAAATGTTTGTTCTTAATTACAAAATACAGTTTTCAAGTAAGATAGTGTGTGCTAAATTTCTCTATTGATGTTTTTTGGGCTGTTCCCTCTTCTCCAATTCACCTACTTTTAAGAAAAAATTTAATCCAATATCTTTTTAATTTTGCCACCAGTGCGCAACAAATATATGCGAGATTACATTAAACAGAGGGCAGGAGTTTGCCATGAAGTCATTAATTTAACTGAAAATAAAGACAATGTTATGACATAAAAATAATAATAATAAAGTGTAATGTCCTGGAGCCTGCATCATCTCGCAGGATTTATGTCTCGTCCGACCCCTAACAATAACTCACTGCTTATATCGAAGTTGTTTACTATTTATTAATTCTTCATGCAGTTACAAATATTGTTAAAGAACATATTGTGCTTGAGTTTGCTATATAGTTATAATAAGACACCCATGGATCATTGTTATAATTTGCACATTTTAAATCACAATATTGACTTAATAAAAGAAACAAAATGACTTCTGCATTAGTAAACTACAGTGCCCAATGGGAGCTGATGCCAGATCACATTTGTGAATCCTACATGTATCACTGAGGAAGAAAATAAAATTGGAAAATGAAATGAGTACAGAGCAGCAGGCGTGTGCTGGCGCTGGTGAAAGCGGGGGTTGATCTGCAATATGGCGTCTTGAAAATAAGCGATTAAACGTCGTTCAAACATGCACAAATCATTCCAAATACAGCTTCAAGAGGGCAAATGAGAAAAGGAAACAACTACAACATGGTTAAAAGCTCTGAAAATATATTGATTGATTTTGTATAATACAGCATGTCTGCGAATGACAGATGTGGCTGCCATTCTGACCAACACAATCACAAAAATACATATCAATACAAGCCAAGGTCCGCCAAGTGAATTAAAGGAACCAAAAGTGCCCCTGCCTGGCTGGTTACGAGTCATCCTGCAAGACTTTTCCTTACAGCTATCGCACATAATAGCTACTCATAATTCACACCATTAGAAAAAGATTTACACTGCTTTCTCGAACGCATCGGTTGATCAAAATCTGTCCCACATCACAGCGGTTTAAACACCATGAACGGCCCTCCTGGCAAAGCTCCCGATCAGAAAGCCTTGTTAAATATTTGTCTTGTTGCCTCTCTAATTACATGTTAATGGGCCCGTGCTGGGTTCATTTGTCGCAGCGTGTGTTTGGCAGTAAATAAAGCCTGCTTAGGTGCGCTTTGCAGGAGATCAGGCTTGCGTCCAACTGTTCGATCCCAGCCGTGAGTAATGGAGGCTGGAGGTTATGCTATATTATGTACCAGGCTTCCAAATGGTGGTATTTAAAGGTCTTATGTTATGCAAAAGCGACTCTTGTGAGCTTTAAATCATGTTATAATGCTCTTACCTCAGCCAAAACAGACCTGGAGTTGTTTTGTAGCCTTTTCTTATTAGTCTGTCTACATCTCCAAAGCTCAAAATGCTCTTTTCCGCCTTGTGATGTCATGAAGTGGCAGTTCTCAGCTACCTTTTTAGATTTAGTTCAGTAGAGATCGTCAGTTCCAGGGCTGAAATTACCCAAATGATTCTAGTGAAGGTGTGTGGATCACGGTTGGTACTACATCGTGGGTACACTTTTCCCAGTTGTCTCTATCCTCTGTAATACAGCTGTAAACAAGCAGAAGTATTTTCATTCTGCCATCCTGATATGTTCAATTTCAGAGCTGCTATCATCTTTTTGCAACACATTGATAAATAAGCGCCCTAAAGAGCCATTTCATATCCTGTATCTGCAGAGAGAAGAAGCAAGTTTCCTCAAAGTGTTTTGTTTCCGTACATGTGCATGAGAAAAATATCAATTTCAGCATATTTACTTGATGAACAATACTATAAAAATGAATTATATAATTTAGAAGCTCATTAAATACGATGGGTCAGATAGAATCGGACATATGATGCAGTTAAAGGGCCCAAATTATGCTATGTTCTGATCTATGTTCTGATCTATGTTCTGATCTATGTTCTGATCTATGTTCTGATCTCTGTTCTAATGTTGTTTCGTCATCAAAAACATTCCTGGAGTTGTGTTTCGTTCCATTCACACGTTAAACATATGTGACACACAAAGTGACACATAATCTTGCATATTTAGACTAAATCTTCTTGTCTCAAACTTAAAACTCCACTGTGTTTTTAAACACCATACACAATCACTAGAATCATTTGGATGATTTCAGCCCTGGAATTGCTAATCTCTACTGAACTGAAGGGGAAAGGTACTTGTTACCTTGAAAAGAGCATTTTGAGCTTTGGAGATGTAAGTAGACTTATCATAAAGGATTACTCAAACATGTGTGAATGAAACAAAACTCAACTCCTGGTATGTTTTAATGAGGTAACAACATTATAATATGGCTTAAAGCTCACCAGAGCCAATTTTGTAATATATAGGACCTTTAATATCTAGTGTCAAATGGGATGGGATGAGTTTAACATTCAGTTTAAACCATTTGTGGTATATGTCATACAAAAGACACTCTATCCAAGCAATAAGACATTCGATTCACTAAAATAATCAGTTGTAATCATTAACTGTTTACTATTACAGTGGTACCTCACCTTACGAAGTTAATTCGTTCCAGAAGTGGTTTCGTAACGTGAATTTTTCGTAAGTTGAGTAGCTATTTCAATGGAAAAAGCCTGATTCGTTCCAAGGCCCCGTTCCAAGTTCCAACTTTTTTTTATAGTGTAACACTGTGTTCTGAGACTGTGGACCCAGGACTAAACGTGGAATAAACCAGGTCTAGACCAAGGTCTAAACCTGGACTGGACCAGGACTAAACCTGGACTAAACCAGGACTGGACCAGGTGGATTAAAGCACCGCGTGCGGGTCTATTTCCTGGTTTCGTGCTAGCTCTGCTATTAGCAGCAGCACCGGTGTACCTCACGAGTCACGGCTGAGGCGAGCAGCGACTGCGTGCGTGGGGGGAAGGGGGAGGGCGGTCTAAACCAGGTCTAAATCAGGATCAAACCACCGCGTGCGGGTCTATTTCCTGGTTTCGTGCTAGCTCTGCTGGTGTACCTCACGAGTCACGGCTGAGGCGAGCAGCGAGGAGGGGAGTCTGAGCGCAGTCTGAGCGCATGAACGAACGCATGCAAGAGCCGCGGTGGTTTAATCCTGGTTTAGACCTGGTCTATGGAGGCACGGTTTGAGCCCCGCGCCGGGTCATGCTGCGCTATCACACACGTGTCCGCGCGCACATTTCTCCACCCTCCCCCTTCCCCCCACACTTCACTATTAATACATTTTGTTGAAAATCTATGAAAGTTTGAGTGTTTAAACGAGAGACAAATGTGAGAAAAGTTTAAATCCAGTCTGAGAAAAGCGTAGAATGTGTGTGGCTGAGCGCGCATTATTTGAATTTTTGAGATTTCGCGTTTCGTAACGTGAATTTTCTTTCGTATCTAGAGACCAAAACTTAACGTGAAGGCGTTTCGTAACCTTTCGTTTGTTGGGTCTTTCGTAAGGTGAGGTACCACTGTACTATGAATTATTATGCTTATTTTAGCACTATTAGATCATTCACATCAGTACAAGTAGAAGAGAGAATTTCATGATTTCATGAGACGTGTAACTGTAAATGAGCCTTCGACAGGTGAATCACTGCATGCCAAATGCAAATGTGACATTTAGCATTCTTTCACACCTGTTTGCCCAATTACCTCCCCTGTTAAACATGCCATTGTTTCCTAAATCTGTTGGCGTTCCATTTACATAAATAAACATCGTTCACAAAGAAATATGGAGATGTGCTCAGCAGCAGCATGCTTCTGTACAGCCTTCCTCTGTAGAGTTTGCATGGTTACGAGCAATAGTTTTATGCATATTCTGTTTTCAACAATGATAGTCACACTGGCATTTGGAAATCTCAGGGGAGGTCTTGATCCATATTGTCAACATACATGTTGACACTAGGCCTATAGACCATTAGTTGGTTAGTTGATTAATCCAAAAACATTCACTTTGTCTTATGTAAATTTACTTCTTGAGTTCTTTTTAAAGACAATACAGTAGGAGTAGGCTACATTGGCAAAGACTGCAGCCAGCGCTACATTGGAGAAACAAAACAGCCACTTCACAAGAGGATGTACCAACATCAACGGGCGTGCCAGAGTGGACCTTCAGCTGCCGTACATCTCCAACTAAAAGCCACGGGCCACTGCTTTGAGGACAGTGAGGTTCAGATCTTAGCCAGAGAAAAGAACTGGTTTGAGAGGGGAGTTAAAGAGGCTATTTTTGTCAAAAAAGAGAATCCTTCCTTGAACAGGAATGGAGGGGTCAGACACAATTTGTCTCCCATATATAATTCCATTCTCAAACCTAAATCAAAACAAACAAAGAAAACAATAGGATAGCCAGGTCAGGTCCACAGGTGTGAAAACACCCATTATGGTACTGAATGGTTCTGCTAAACAAGAAGACCCCAGACAAACTGAAAAACAAATAGGTGTGATAGTTTCATAGTAATTTCATTGTAGTTAGCTCCTCCCTTCAGATATAAGCAGTGTCCACCAGCACTTTAGCCAGAACTGACGAAGTAGCTTGGATGAGCTGCAAAACGTCTTCGACCAAATAAATTTTGTCCAGTTGACAAATTTCTCCCTTTACCATGGATTCTACCTGGACGACTGAGGGATTCTTCACACAATACAGTAGGAGGTGTATTTTCCCTGCTACCATCTTCAGAACTGAACTTGAAGATGGCTTGCAGCTAGCAGTCAAAACATGTCAGCAAGGTAAACAGACCTCCTACAATAAATACTGTCCTTAAAAAGAACCCAAGAAGTTACTTTAGTGAATTAATTGGTTGATGGTCATTACAGGTAAATTATAAGGATTAGATTAAGATTTGGGCAGACTAAATTAATGATTCACACTTTTAATCAGCATACTTTGTAGTACTTTTCTAAAAACAGTATAAATATACAAAATATTCTTTTTGCATAAACTCCTGTACAGTTGAGAATCCTTCCTTGAACAGAAATGCCTGTCCTGGTTAGTCCTGGTTTAGTCTTGGTTTAGTCCTGGTTTAGTCCCGGTTTAGTCCTGGCTTAGTCCTGGTTTAGACCTGGTTTAGTCTCGGTTTAGTCCTGGTTTAGACCTGGTTTAGTCTTGGTTTAGTCCTGGTTTAGTGCCGAAATAGATACAGAAATAATCTGATAATATGACTCACCCATAAAAATGCGGTCAGATCCATTCTAACAGTTTGCCGTGTTGTCTTTAATAATCCGGAGCTCTGGAGAAAAGGACATAATCCCGAACATATCCCGTGTCCCGAGGCGAGAGTTCCTTCTTACGTAGCATTAACATAGGAAGTTAAGGATTCTTCTTCTCTTGGAAATGCCGCGTAAATATTACGCGGCTCGCTCACAGCTGATCGGCGAACAGGCGCAAACACAACAGAGGCAATCGTCATGATTGGCAGTGCGTAATTATGCTGCAACATGATTGGAAGCTGGAGCGCAGTTCGGCCTATGATTGGCTCTTGGGCACTGGCCATTTTGACTTAAAAACGGCGAAATTCACCAAAAGTTTAGGGATTTTGATGCCTGATTGATAAGATGCCAGAAGGGATGCCCGTTTTAGAAGAGGGATGATTTTGACTATTTTTTCCCACAGGGGGGATGCCATCCCTCCCATCCCCCCTCAACTCGAGTACTGAATATTACCAGTGTTGTACCGCTCATGGTCTATTCTGGCATATTGCTGGCCTTGTAGTACAGTGGTCCCTCGTTTATCGTGGGGGTTAGATTCCAGAAATAACCCGCAATACGTGAAATCCGCAAAGTAGGACAACTTTATATTTTACAATTATTCTACATGTTTTAAAGGGATATGCCACCCCCAGGTCAAACTTGGGCATCTGCCCACAGTCCAGAGACTAAAATAAGTGGTGGAAAGCCTTTTTCTGGTGACGCAGCCATTGTCCAGGTCTGTCAGCACTGACCGGCGCGGTATCTGCAGCTACTCCGCGTTAGACTGGAGTCTAACGTCGCCAGAGAAAGATTTCGGCCAAAAGGAATTAATTTGCTCGATGCGTTTCCCAATTACTTTCTGTGTAGTGCGCATTCATATCGAGTGCAAATAAATGTGCAAATCAACACGGAGAGCTTGACTTGGTCATTTTGGGTGGGAACTATTTTTCAGTGCGGAAAAAGGCAGCCGAAGCACAGACCACGCTGACAGGGGAATCCCAGTTACGCACCAGAGTAGCTGCAGATACCGCGGCGGTCAGTGCTGACAGACCTGGACAATAGCTGCGTTACCAGAAAACCGCTTTCCACCACTTATTTTAGTCTCTGGACTGTGGGGAGATGCCCAAGTTTGACCTGGGGGTGGCATATCCCTTTAAGGCTGTAAACGCCTCACCACACACATTATACACTTTTCTCAGACTGGAATTAACATTTTCTCACATTTCTCTCTTGTTTACACACTCAAACGTTCGTAGATTTTCAACAAAATGTATTAATAGTGAAGCGTGGGGGGAGTGCGCACGGAGACGTGCACCCGTGGTCACGAAACAAGGCAAAGAGCCACAATTCTGGCTTAGACCTGGTCTAGTCCTGGCTTAGTCCAGGTTTAGACCTGGTCTAGTCCTGGACTTCCTACGGATCCAGTGACTCGTGCATCGGGCCCCGGAGCCCGGTGCGGCTCGGACTGCTTCTCATTCAAACACAGTGTGAGCACAGAGGGATGAGCAGGGCGCACCGCGCTCATTCAACGGCACTGCCACATCCCGGGACCAACCTCTTGGAGAAGTGCGTGACATGTGCACCCCTCATCCTGGTCAAATCCGTGACAGAGCAGCATGACCGGCGCGAGGCCGCACGTACACCGGGGCTAGTACACCGGGGCTGCGAGCACGAGATCGAACCGCAGCGCCCGGACCGCGTCCTCTCAGCCCAAGCCACAAACCAGCCGCACGAAACCAGCAAAGAGCGGCACGTGGTGGTTTAATCCCAGTTTAGTCCAGGTCTAGACCTGGTCCAGTCCTGGTTTAGTCCAGGTCCAGTCCAGGTTTAGACCTGGTTTAGACCTGGTTTAGTTCTGGTCTAGACCTGGTTTAGTCCACGTTTAGTCCTGGGTCTACAGTCTCTTAGCCAATCAGGACTAGCGGTGGGTATTGGCAAAGAAGTCACGACTCAATTCGAATCACGACTCATATGCCATGATGCGATACTATCACGATGCATCACGATACTTGAATTATTGTGATGGATTGCAATATATTCGACATACTTCAGTGAAAATGTACCAAAAAAAAGAGGATAACTTAAATATCAGTGGCTGTGTATCTGGGTAGTGTCTTCAATTGATACATAACTCTGAATTTATTGAACTGAATTTATTTATGAACTGAATTTATTGAATAACAAAAACATATAAACCAAAACAATAACAAAAAGGCTGCCATCCTTCCTTGATACTGCCTGAAGTCCATTGCTTTGCTGGAAATCAGTTCAACACAATCAAATTGTGAATGCTTTTATCTTTTTCCGATGACAACTGCATTATACCTACGATAGATTTATTTATTTATTTATTTATATTATGTATTAATATGTATTTATTTATTACTTAGTTATGCTTTTAAATGCTAAAATATGAATGTATATTGTTAAATTACACTTTAATTGTATTGTTGTTAATGTTACCTGTAATGCCCACTTGGTCCTGATGGCTTCTGCAGTTACTCCAGTGTAAACATCTTCCCTCTCGTCCTCGGAAAGGAAAGGTAGGGCCTTAAAACGGGGATCAAGAGCCAAGGTCTTATACAGGGCCTCGTTTTCACTCAAATACCTCTTGTTAAGATCCTGGCACATTGTGGCTTTAATTTCCCTTGTCAAGATACAATCAGTCGGCTTGTCTTGGAGCTCGTGGATGAGTTGAGCGTGGAGTAGCGCTACAATAGATAGCGTTGGACTGGTCTCCTCTGATACTGCGAGTGTAGCTTTCATAGGTTTCATTGCAGCGACGACCTCCTCAGCAGCCGTTATGTCACACTGGGTAAGGGTACAGATGTCCTTCTCAGACTTCCGTATTTCGGCAGACAGGAGCACAGCGTGAACGTAAAAACCGCTCCAGCATGTCAACATAGCCTGCCGCCGGAAATGCCGCTGGCGTGAAGGCAGCGGGCGCCACCAACTCCAACTCTCCATCTACAGGACTGGAAGTTGTATTGTAGTTGTTTTTGGCCGATGTTCACCAACCGTTCTTTAAATTAATAATCGATATTTGGCATCAAGAATCGATGCAGTATATTGTGAAAGTTAGTATCGCGATGCATTGTCATGACATCTATTTTGCACACCCCTAATAAGGACGCAGAACACAATGTTACACTATAAAAAAAAAAAAATTAAAAAAATATGCGAAACAGCGAGACCGCGAACAGTGAACCGTGATAGAGTGATTCATTAGCTCTGTCTTTGGTCAATCACAAAGATTTTTCACAGACAAAAAACACAAATCACTCCAGTTATCTTTCTGACATAAGAAGTTTATTTCTGCATTTCCCCGAAAATCTTGAAAAATGATTAAGACAATGACACTGTGAGGCTAACAAAGTATTTTGTGGCAAAACATGTTGCTAAATACAGACTTGCACAATATAAGACTTTTAATAACACACAGTGAAAGTCCCTAGTCGCTGGGGTGAAATGAATGTAATCATGTGCCGTTAAGACTTCAGTGTTTTTAAGTGGGGAGTGTCATGGTGACCGGGTAATTATGGCTCTCATGTGCCCGTGGATCAGATCGTCCCGTATCCAGCACAGCTCCTTCTGCTCTCATAATGGCTGACATGAGGCTGACATGAGAGTGTGACCCAGAGGACAAACTCATTTCCACTTTAGCACTCTCTCCGAAACAAGGACCTCTTCATCCGGAGCCTGCATACACGATTTATGGGCTGTTATTTTCTTTTGGATGATTCTGTGTATGTCGAATTTGAAAATGTAAGGAAGTAGCTTGGTACAAATTCTTGACTCAAAATGTAATGGATGGTGGAATCAGAACCAGAAGATGTTTTAGAGTTTAACTAGCTAAGCGAGATGCATCCATTTACCAAATAAAGATTCAAATATGACTGAAGGCTTCTATGTAGACAAATAAACGAGTATTGGTCAACATTATGAGTAGTTCGCTCGTTTTTGACATTGTGTTTTAATAATGCTGCTGTTTTTGTGATAATGATCATATAAATGTTCGATCGCAGTGTGACTCTGAAGTGCTGTATGTTTGCAAGTTTTCTCCCCGACAAAACCCGCCACAGCGAAGCGGTCATAAGAACTGTGAAATACACGCGAAATACACTTTGGTTTCGTTCTATAATACTGTGCTTTTTTGTTGAAAATGTACGAACGTTTGAATGTTTAAACAAGAGAGAAATGTGAGAAAACGTTAATTCCAGTCTGAGAAAAGTGTAGAATGTGTGTGGTGAGGCGTTTACAGCCTTAAAACATGGAGAATAATTGTAAAATATAAAGCTGATGACTTCGCAGATTTCGCTTGTCGTGGGTTATTTTTAGAACGTAACCCCCGTGATAAATGAGGGACTACTGTACTGAGCCGCATCAGAGGGATTGAAGAGCCGCATGTGGCTCCGGAGCCGCGGGTTGCTGAACCCTGCTTTTAGACCCTTTGCTTCAGTGCACGCCATCGCTGGAAGGAATCTCCAAGAATCACCTTAGTTTGCCTTTGCTCCTTTTCCCCCTTTCCTTCTTCTTTCAGTAACCTCAAAAACTAATTTTCTTTTGCGACTAACTGGTAGTAGATTCTCGTCTGCCATCGCAACAAACTTTGTTGCGTAGGCGAACGTAAACCATGTAATCCCAGCGCGCCGGTGAGTCAGTTACATTAGAAGCAAGTTTGATTGACAACCTAACAGCCAATAGATAAAGTGGTAGACTCGTTATCTATTGGTTAATGTTTATCTGGCCCCACCATGTCCACAGTTGATGGATTTCATTATTTTGGTCATCATAATTACAAGGCTGCTGCATCTCGATAACGCTATCATTGACAATATGAAACAAAAAAATCCTCATTACAAATTTTAACTAAATATACAGGATTACTCAACTATCTGTAAATGAAGCGTCAACACAAGAGTCATTACATAACAGTTAAAGCAGCTGTACATGAGTAAAATGAACTTTGGACCCTTGTTAAAGGGATAGTTCGGGTTTTTTGATGTGAATCTGTATGGCATCACCTTCAGCAGTGTCATGCATTAACACTGACTTACCCCTGACAGTGTCCTGTGAGCTGAGTTCTGCCCCGGTTCTGGTGCTGACGAAAGTAGGATCAGCAAGTTAGCCGGGACATTTAATAAAGCTTGTTTTTCTTCTCAAAACAATATTTGTCCAAAAAGTGATATATTTGCATCACAAAACAGTTGTCCACGAAAAAGTCAGAAGTCATAATCGCTTGGTGCTATTTTCTCTCAAGTCGTATCACTGCGCGCTGCTCCCAGCTTACACAGCCGTACCTGTTTGTGTTTTAATACTCGGGAAGTAAAATGTCTGACTACAACACCGATGAGGAGGACGTTCACGGGCGGGTGAGCCGAGGGCCGATCACGCGCGGGTGAGCGCAGGAGCCACGCGAGGCCAGCGGAAAGCCGCACGGGGTGATTTAATCCTGGTCTGGTCCTGGTTTGGTCCGGGTCTGGACCTGGTCCGGTCCTGGTTTAGTCCAGGTCCAGTCCAGGTCTAGACCTGGTTTAGGTCTGGTCTAGACCTGGTTTATTCCACGTTTAGTCCTGGCTCCACAGTCTCTTAGCCAATCAGGAAGCAGAACACAATGTTACACTATAAAAAAAAAAATGTTACACTATAAAAAAACAACAACCTTGGAACGGATCAGGCCTTTTCCATTGAAATAGCTACTCAACTTACGAAAAATTTACGTTACGAACAACTTCTCGAACGAATTAATTTCGTAAGGTGAGGTATCACTGTATATTGGTACCTATTGCACCATTGCCGAATAAGGCTGAATAGAAGAATTTCGATAAAAATCTCACAACAAAAAAAGTTTAATGCTGTTCCAGGTTTCATTTATTAAAATCATCTTGTGTCCCAGGCTAACAACTATTAATCATTACTTGAAATACACCACATAAATTAAAGCTAAAGACAGCAGTGAGTAAATCAATAAATCTTCATATGCTGCAAGTTTTTAGTTTATACCACTGTGTATACAACCACTTAGGCTTGGAATGAGCCATTATTGTCTGTTAAAAGATGAAATATGGCGCACAGTGTAATGAAATTGTAATAAATAAGCCCATTATCTGTGAACTGGGGCTGTTAAATAAATAGAAATGAAGGTTGCTCAGGTCACAGATAGTAGTTGGCAACGGCCCTCTAGTTGTGTTCCAGAATTTTTCATTAGTTTCAAAGAGTTTGGGGTGCGCCTGTCCTCTCAACCCACTTTACAGAGTCTCCCCGGACCAGAGCTCAGCCAATATCTGCCTGGTCCTGGATGAGCTCCAACCCACAGTCTTCAATGTGAAATAATGTAATACAGACAAGGAGGGGTAGAGCGGAGTCTACTCTTTCTGTCTTTTTGATGTGATTTGACAGTGAAATATCCTTGAATATGAATTTTCAGAATGTCTTTTCAAAAGTTAAGAGGGAATTTTGTACTTTGGTTTACTTTTTCGAACAGGGGGAATTTTACTTCTATGGGTTATTAACTGCTAACTCATATTTAGATCACTGTGTTAGCTTTTATTGTTTTGCTACATTTGCAGAGAACAACGTATTTATATGCTAAATAAGTTCCCGTTTAATTTTTTGGGCGTTCTGAGCCCTTCTCCCTTCGCTCACCCCTCCTTCAGAGCACTGTCACTTTACAATCAGTGTGTATTCCGCTAAAGAAACTACTGGACATCGCATCAGGTTCGTGAAGTTGTACGGTATTGTTTTGTGTCACGCTTTTGTGTATTTATGAAAATGTATGTATATTTTTGTATATTTATTTATGGCTTTCCTCTTTCAGGGGTGGCAGTTATTCATCAAGGTCCAGCTCTGACCGGTCTGTGCTGTCACTGAGTCCTTGAGCAAGACATTTCACCCACCTTGCCTATCACCGAATGAAATGTGTTTATGTGTGATTGGTGGTGATCGTGGGAGCTGATGGCGTTTGCGTGTTTGAGTAATCTTGCAGTCTTTTCCCCATTCAAACGATCCTTGCAGTGCGATTCTGACCAAGACTTATCCTCCACAAGTCTATGTCGCTCGTGTACGGTGTTCATTTTAGGACATCCTCAGATTTCAGACTCAGGTGTCAGACTCAAATGAAAAGGCATTAGGTTTTCTGTGACTGATAACTTTTAGATCGAGGCTTTTCTGAAGATGATAAAGTTTTTCCTGAGACTGAGTGACTTTAAAGTGACTCTGATACCGTTTCGCCCATGACCTGATGCCTTTTCAGCTCAGACCTGATGCCTTTTCGTTCGAGTCTGACACCTGAGCCTGAGATCTGAGGATGTCCTAAAATGAACGCCGTACACCTGGCAATTTTCCAAAAATATACAAAAGTATGATACAAAACAATACACTACAACTTCACAAACCCGATGTCATGTACAGTTGTATCAATAGTGCAATTCACGGTGATTGTAACGTGATTGTTAATAACAGTACGCTGAAGGGGGAGCGACTTAGACAAACTTTATTGACCCACAAGGGAAATTACTTGGACACAGTAGCTCACACATCACATTATATTACAATAACAAATAGTAAAAAATAAAAAATGCGTGAGCAAACGTGGAGCAAAGGAAAGGGGGACTCAGGGAAGGGGAGACTCAGGGTCAAAAACTTATTAATTATGTTGTTCTCTGTGACTATAGCATTTTCCAAACCATAAAAAGCTACCATGGTGATCTAAATATTTTGGTATTAGCAAATTAATACCCCGTAGAAGTGTAATACCACCTCTTTAGGAAGTCGCTCACCACCACCAACTATGCAGAATGAAAACATAGCAGACCTTTCCTTAATCAATGGCTCCTTTCTTAGGCATTTGACAAGCCAGAGAGGTGAGGCCCAGAGAACATCCCTCTAGGCCCCATCACGGAGCTGCGACACGGGGCCTGTCAGGTGTCCGAGGGGCTGAATATGGAAACTGACTTTAGACGCCGGGGGAGCAATGTGTTTACCTCATCAAGCATGCAACTGAGTGGAGAGCATAAAGAAAATGGAGGAAATAAAAGCGCGTCCGGGTTATCGGCTGTGCACTGACCCTTCCATAAAGACATTCCCAGCCTCCCCACCTGCACGCTACACCA
The DNA here is from genome assembly GCA_036785185.1 of Paratrypauchen microcephalus. Classification (NCBI taxonomy): domain Eukaryota; kingdom Metazoa; phylum Chordata; class Actinopteri; order Gobiiformes; family Gobiidae; genus Paratrypauchen; species Paratrypauchen microcephalus. The sequence continues at coordinate 1,270,354 of JAVJIX010000197.1, read as the reverse complement.
CAGTTCCTACCCAGCGCTATCGGTAAAAGAGGAAGGCGCTTTGCTGATAACATTCCTAGTGTTTGGATTTTCTTCAGACACAATTATCTTTCCTCTGTTGGGCGGCTGTGAACGGTCCAGAGCGCTAACACCAGGACTCGTCTCCGGTTCACTCGGCAGTGTTCAGTCCAAAAATCTGCCCTGGTCTCGACTTGCATTTAAAGCCTGTTTAATGGGATCTCTTCATGGATAGATAGAAGGTAAAAACGGCATTGACTGCAGATTTTATCTTATCTTATCTTATCTTATCTAGATTTTAAGGACACTGACTAAAGAAATGGAGTGTGCTTTTAAGTGTTTCTGAATTGATTCCACTTAAAGGCACCGTACCTGATTTTTAGTGTGCAATAAAACATAAAACTCTGACCTAGTTCAATTTAAATGGTTTGAAGTGTTTATTCCTCACTTACCTTATACATTCCAAACATCCTGATTAGTCACCGACAATTTTCACAACCCCCAGAGACCAGTGCATAGTTTTGCCCTCATGGAAAAGCTAACAACTATCATGATAACAAGCAATTCCTGATTATTGGACAGAAAATTATTGGACAGTACACAGTAGACTTCTTCTGGCGTCAAGAGCTTATAAAAGACAGCTCTGGAAAAAAATAAGTGACCACTGTAAAATTATCAGTTTTTCTGATTTTACTACTTATAGGTATGTGTTTGGGCAAAAGGAACATTTTAGTTTGAGTCTATAAACTACTGACAACATTTCCCCCAAATTCCAAATAAAAATATTATTGCATTTCTTTGCAGAAAATGACAAATGGTCAAAATAACAAAAAATGTTTTCAGACCTCAAACAATGCAAAGAAACAAGATCAAATTCATTTTAAAACAACATAATACTAATGTTTACACTTAAGAAGAGTTCAGAAATCAATATTTGGTCCAATAACCCTTATTTTTAATCACAGCTTTCATGGGTCTTGGCATGCTCTCCACAAGTCTTTCACATTGTTCTTGGCTGACTTTATTGGCGGCTGAGTGGCTAGCACTTCACAACAAGAAGGTTCCGGGTTCGATCCCCAGGTCGCCCGAGCCTTTCTGTGTGAAGTTTGCGTGTTCTCCCCGTGTCTGGGTGGGTTTCCACCGGGCACTCCGGTTTCCCCCATCAACCCAAAACATGCTACAGGTAAAATCCTCCAGCTTAGGTCCTGACCAAGCCGAGCAATAATATCATGGAGATGGGTCCCCGGGCGCCTGAAAGACGAGCTGCCCACTGCTCCTGAAGGATGGGTCAAATGCAGAGAAATAATTTCCCTACGGGGATGAATAAAACGTGCCTTCTTCTTTTCCACTCCTGGTGCAAGAACTGAAGTAGCTCAGCGTGTTTGTGTTGGAATTCAACAGACGCTGGAATGGAATGGCTGTAATACATGTAGAGATGCTGATTTTAAAAAAACGCAGTGGTCTCTTATTTTTTTCAGAGCTGTATCTGCTCTGGGGCAGATATCAGGTAAAGTATAATTGTAACTTTTCCTATTAGAGAGGTTGTCTCCGTGGAGTTGTTCTTGCTTGGTCTGGATTGTTCCACAGTGTAACATACAGCTTGTACATATATCTTGCATTTGTTCAATTACTGTTGTAATGTTAAGAAATACCATGAAATCCTGGTGTTCATACTGTGAACAGGCTTGCCTCTACGCAGATATGACCTCTATCTTGGCCTGGTTGAGTCTCCTGCTTGTCTCCATGGAGACAGAAAGGCCATACTGTGGAATATTCCCCACCAGAAGAGTTACATAGCACTTTAAGCGTGGTTGATGGAGGAAGAAGTGCCCGCTACAACACAGAAACGGGAATTCTAATAGAGGTTCAAGGCAGTGTCCAAAAACGATTTCCAGTGTGAACCAATTGGCAGATTTATATAAGAGACAGTTCTTGTAACACCCTTTGCAATCTGACAAAGATCTAAGTATTAAAAGAAAAGAAAATCTCCCAATGTTTTGTTCAAAGATATTTTTTTCCTTCGCTTTGCTGAAATAATTACCTGAAGAAGAGGGCAAACCACCCGTGTGACAACAGTTTATGAAGCTACAACTTTTGAAATAAAAAGCTAAGAAAACCACACAAACATATTTGGTTTGTTTTAAGAAAAATAGTCCTCAAGTTTTTGTCCAGCCACCGGTAAGTTTTCAAAGTCAGGGGTCACGCCGAGCGCATAATTAGCTTTCGCCTTTGCAAATGATTCCTCTACCAGCTCTGAAAGATCAAAGTTCCTGCTGAAATGTTCAAATATGACGGTTACGTTGTCTTTGAAGTGTAGCACACAGAGCCATAAATGCACCATTACGTGGAACGACTCTTGTAATGTGTTGTAATAGAGGCTTTCTGATGTCTACAAAATGTAGTCTCGCGAATCAAAGGCCGCTCCGAGTTTTTGGACGCTAATCGCCTCGTGTGTATCCATTTACCAAGAACAAAGCCTCATCCATCCGCATGCAGAGGCAGAAATAATGACGCCATTTTTTATTTTTTTTTCTCAGAGTAACAAAGCCAGAAACGTCGCACTATTCTGAACGAGACCTTTTAAGAGACATTTCCATACAAGGAACAGGTAGCTGCACTTAATAAGCTGAAGTAGCCAATTTCTATTCTGAAGGGTGCATCTCGGCAGCCCCACTGTGGTAGCCATTTCCCCGCCTTGTTCCTGTTCAAAGGTATTAGCGGCCTCCATTCAGTCTGCTTCTGTGCACATGACAGTTCATTTTCTGCATGATCTCCCAAAAGTCGATACGATCTTGTAAAGACAAATACCATCTAGCATTGGCTAACTGATGCCGTTCAGGGAGAGTGCTATTAATCTTGTTCACCCAATGAGGCAAGGGGTGATGGGGATGTGAACGGAGGGTCCATACGTGCCAAACACGAACCATGTTAAAAAGGGTTTTTTTTTTATTATTTTTCTTGCTATCTGCCATGTTTATAATGTTGTTCCTTCTTTAAAAACATGCCTGAAGAGGTTTTAGAAGTCATCCATGCATGTTGCAGTAAGGTAGCAATCTCTCCTGGGCCCTTTCTGAACCCTCCTTGCGTTTAGCTGTAAGATTCTGTCCACAAGGTACAGCACCCTTGCTCCCACACAACAATTCTCAATACATATATAAAAACATTCCGCAAAACTGTACAAAACAACTAGACATACCTGATGCGATGTGCAGTAGTTTCTTTAGCGGGATGATCGTTGATTGTGCTGTCTTAGCACAGAGAGCTAAGGGAGGAGAGACTCGGACCATCAAAAATAAAAGTGAAACTTATAAAACATGTTGATACATTTTCAGTGAATATAGCATTTTCAAAACAATAAAACATAACATGGTGATCTAAATATGTTGTGTTTTTGCAGTTAATACCTCACAGAAGTAAAATACCCCTTCTTTAAAATCCATTTATCCAAAATTCTTTGTCAGTGTATCAAACAGGGAATGGGGTAAGTGGAAAAAATCTGGTTGTTATGGTGATGGTTCGCTCAATTAGGTGAGGCTCAGACCTGTACGTCATTTTAGCTTGAGTGCATACAGGATGTGAACGGCTGATTGAATGGGGACGTCACTGATGCAAGGAATCGGGAACCAGAGTGTGGTCAATCAGATGCCTGATTAAAGTGTGTTGAAATCAGAAAAGTTACTTCAGGATCTAAGTACATGCTGAAAGGTAAAGGGAAGAAAGAAAAACAGTTATACGGTTTTGTGTCATTACATCACGGCTTTTCATGCAGTTTTGAATATGCAATTTTAACTCATTTGACAGATGCTTTCTATTGTGTCAAAAAGTATTGAATTGCCTCTATATTGTCAGAAAAGGTATGGGAGTTTCAGATACTATCTACATTTTTGTACAAAGTTTGAAGTAAGTACCAAAGTGAACATCTGGTTGTATAGCGCTTTTCAACCTTCGAGGCACTCCTCATTCACATGCACAGTCATACCCCAGTGTACGCAGATCCGGGGGGCAAATGCCACAACAACAGCATTCTTCTGTGGGAACCAGCACTGCACCTTCAACCTGCTGGTCAGTGGGTCTGACTGCTCAGCCACTGGTTAAGAACAGTATTCGAACCTCTGGACTTTTTCATTTCATTTCATTTCATCATTTTTCGCTTTATCCGTCTATTCAGGTCGCAGGGGCAACAGTCCAAGCAGATCTGCCGCCCAGATCTCAACGCACCAGCCCAACGCAGGTGGACGGGAGGGAGCCTCTGGACTTTTTGCAATTTTTAACCATGTTATACTGTCCCCTCCTTAGTCTGTATATATAAATGGACATAGCTAACCTGTGTTCCAAATAGAAAGTGTTCATGGGGTCACTTTTGTGCTTAGGTGGCCAAAAGCATGCACATAAGAATGCATATTTGTTCTTAAAAACTTTCACCTAGGTGCAGTCCTGGACCATTTCTGTGTGCCATTAATCATCTTGTGGGCTGAGTCCACTGTCTATTTGCAATATTAGACATAATGAGAAATAATTAAAGGTCCCATGGCATGAAATTTTCACTTTCTGAGGTTTTTGAACGTTAACGTGAGCTCCCCTACCCTGTTTAGCCCCCCCCCATGGTTAAAAGTTGCAAAATGTCTAAACTGAGCATTTGCGGTCCTTTTCTGCGTTACAAAAAATCGGAGCTCAAACGGGCGAGTTTGAACAAGGCACCTTATTGACGTCAGATCGAAAAAAGAAATGCAAATGCAGTTCCACCCCCGTCTGTCTGTACTCAGCGTCTCTGTAAATCACGCCCAGAGAGTTTGGACTGCGAATGTGCTAGGCAATGCGAAATGGATTTTTTTTATTTGCCTGGAGGCACGTCCGAGTGTTTCTAGGCTCGGAAGTCCTTTATCTGAGCCTCTGGACCTTTGAACAGCAGTGGTTTAATTTTATTTTATGTGGAAATGTGTTTATTTTTCAATTGAACGCTTCAAATCTCTCCCCCTATGCAAAAACAAGGAAATGGATCAGAGAGCGCACAGAGCGAGAGCAGAGCGTTTGGCCACGCCCCCACCCTCTACTACTGGCCAGCTCTTTTCTCCTCATTTGCATTCAAGCAACAGCGCCCATTATGGCCTGTTCAGAGTGAGAAAAATTACTCTTTCTCAGCTTATCTCTGTTTCTCATGCACTGAGTGTTGATTTTGAAGAAGGATTCATTTACAGTATTAGGGAACCATTAAGGAGCCATATAAAAGCATCAAGAAGTACCATGTCATGGGATCTTTAAAGTTAAAAAGTCAGTGACCACAGTATGCATCCAGAAGCCCATCTCCAGGTCTTGAGCTTGGATTGGTCAGCACTACCTCAGCTGGGGGAGAACCATATTGGGGCTATGTGGAAAAAAAAACAAAAAACACCCAGGTTCAGGAAGAACATGTGGAACTTTAAGCGGAAAAGGTCCCAGCTCCCGAGAATTTAACCCAGGGCCTTCTTGTTGTGGAGTCCTGTGAGAGATAGCCCTTGAGCCAACATAACGTATCGTAGTATTAATTGTACGTAAAACAGGTGTAGACCATTGAAAAAGCCGAGTTGGAAGTTACGCTGCCAATTGTCAGTGCTTTGTAAAAAAAAAAAAAGAGAGATACCAAGAGAGATACACATTTCGAATATATTCTAGGAACCAAAGCTGCTGTTAATTTTGAACGTTCATAAAGTGTATTACTCTATATATTACTCCAGGCCTTGTCCCTGTCAAGTCCACAGTATCTGCCATAACTCACTTTTGCAATTGCATGAGGCCAATCAAACTGGCGGAGTGTAACCACCGCATTCAAACCCGTTTTCTTTTCGCCCATCACCTCCCTCTACGATCATGCCCCCGTCTGACTGTCACTGAAACAGGTTGAGCTTAAAGGCCTATTCTCACTGATAAGACATATTTACTCAGTGGAATTATATTAGCCTTGGCCTGTAGAGAGGCTAAGCTATCCTGACTCATCAAACCATGTTATAAAATGTCCTCATAAAAAGCACATCCAATTCCATTTATTTGTAGTGCACATCTCTCAAATGCAGAAGAGTTTTTTGTTTGTTTTGCGCTAAATGGAGCGTGCATTTTCATATTAATCTATAGGGATGGACGATATAAAGGTTCCAGCATCGGAATGCTTAAATGAAAAAAAAAAAACGATGAAAATGAGCTCTTATCAGCTAACTCGGGCTCAATTACATTGTTTTGATGTTGATTAATGTGCATTGTTCCTTTTTAGATAAAATAAATAAATAAAAATAAAATAAAATAAATTCCCAGATTGTACTCAGATTTGGGGTTTTGAAGAGACGGAGTAAAAATTGAAATACAAGTGTAATTTAGTTATTATTTAATTAAATATTGGTGATTGTTCATAGCAGCAGGCCAAATACGGGATCTCGGCATCACATCCATACTTATTTTTTCTGCTAATCATGCATTATAAAGACAGGACACGGTTTCAGGCCTTATCTTTTGAAATCTACAGCAAAAGTGTTCAATTTTAGTTTGTCATTTGACTTATTCTAACAATTTCACTCCTCAGTTTTCTTCTGTGGGGCAGCAGTATCTCAGTTGGTAGAGCGTTTGTCCAGTGAACCAAAAGCTGCTGGTTCGAATCCCTAACCATCCCTAACCCTAACCCTACAATTCCAGCTCCCATATGCCACCGTTGTGTCCTTGGGCAAGACAAGTCCCCAGTGTCTGCACCGGTAGCCCCCATGACAGAAGATACATCAAGGCCGGTTGCATCAAGCGACGTGGGGCCGTCCTCCCGTGGACTCACCACCCGCAGGAGGATCCATGGGGGTGGTGCATTGAGATCTGGGCAGATCTGTTTGGACTGCTGCCCCCACGACCCGAAGACTTGGAAAAGCAGAAGAAAATGAATGAATGAATTTTCTTCTGTTATTCAGTTTTGTATTTTTGACAATAGCTACCACTGGTGTAGCTTCATCCAGATCGCTATACTTTTTAATATGGCGGGGAATGTTGCCCAAGAACCATCTGCTGGTGTTCAGACAATCGAGGCTGATTGGGGCATCACAGAAAATATGTAATAAGTATATTGTGGCCATACCTGCCTGTCAAAGCCTGATCCCGTCAGATCTCAGAAGCTCAGCAGGGCAGGGCCTGGTTAGTACTCGGATGGGAGACACTGGGAATTCCACGTGCCACAGTCGGGCGGCAGTCGCAAAAACTGTCGTTGTGTCCTTAGGCAAGACACTTCACCCATATTGCCTAGTATGAAAGTGATGTGAGTGTTGGAGGTGGTCGGAGGGGCCGATGGCGCAGATTGGCAGCCTCGCATCCGTCAGTCTGCCCCAGGACAGCTGTGGCTACAGAAAGTAGCTAACCCCCACCAAGTGTGGAGTGAATGAACAATGAACTGTAAAGCGCTTTGGGTGTCATGAAAGGCGCTATAGATGCTATGAATTATGAATTAAGTAGTAGTGTTTGAAGCTTTGTAATACATGATGATGCAGAGATGGTGTAATTTCCCATTAGTCTCACCAAATCAGTGCAAATAAAGAATGCATCAAAGGGCCCATATTACACTATTTTCTGATCTATGTTATTATGTTGTTTCCTCATCATAAACATACCTGCACATTGTGATTTGTTTCTTTCGCGTGTGTTCTTCTCTCAAACTGAAAACACTCATCATTTGGAAGTGCCAATCTCTAGACTTAGACTTAGACAAACTTTATTGATACACAATATAATATATATATATATAACAGAGGGTTAAAAAAAAAAAGAAAGAAAGATGGAAATAGCAGCCAAAGAGCAAAAAAAACAGTGTCAAACTCTACTAAACTCTACCAGACTCTACTAAACAAAAGCCAAAAAGGTAGCCGCTAACTCGAAAACTACCGCTTCACACCAACACAAGGTGGAACAGAGCATTTTGAGCTTTGGAAATATAGACAGACGAATAATAAAAGGTTACTCAAACGTGGCGAAAGCATGATTTTATAACTTAAACAGATGTAACTGCACGGTGCACTCTTCAGATACTCCCGAGTCTGACATGGACCCTGACAATCTCTCTTAAAATATATCTTCTGTACTTAGAAATCATGTATTCATATATGCACACCCATTTGTACTGTCATGAGAATAAAGGTATACCCATGTTGTCTTTTATGACTGACTTATGTGAAGCTTAGCGTGTGAAGTGGAGAATCAGTATCACGTGTCTATTCGTCTGGGTTTGGAATCATTTTTTAACAATAATTTATTTAAAATTAACAACCATCTCCGAATAACGTGCGAATGAAACAAAGCACAACTCCAGCTACGTTTTTGATGACGTAACAGCATTGTAACATGGCTTAACATTCACGAGAGTCCATTTCGCGTAATATAGGACCTCTAATGAATCATCAGTGTGAATGAACTATTGACCGGGACACTTGTCTTGACAGATTAGCTGTAATGAAAGGCAAATGCTGCACGTGCTCTGGAGATACACCGGAAGTCCTAATTCAAATACTTGGAATGAGGAAACTAGTCCAAGTGTAATAATAGAATCAGTTCGCTGTCTGTTTGAAAAGTTAATTAAATGTTACAGATGATACATGTAATTACTTCCTATAGTCGAGTTAAGTCAGCTCCGTCTCAATTCACAGAGGCCCTAATGAAAGAGAGTAATTGTATGTTCAATATTTAATCAAATGGAAAGGACACAAGTTCGTACTAAGGTGATTGTGGTTTGAATCTTATAAAGCAGATTACTAGACGAGAATAGAGAGTGTGCATGGACTAAAGATGGAATATTAAACCTAAAGCCCACTGTTGAATTACTAAAAAGACCTCTCATGGCTGCATATTATTTTAAACGGACTTTAGTGCATATAACTTTTTTTTTTTTTCATTAAAGGCACTGTATTGATTTTTAAAACTCATATATTATGCGAATGAGTCTTGTGAGATGTTGTAAAAATTAAACATACTTGACATTTGTTTTATTGTTTTGTTTCATTCACACATGTTTGACTAAACTTGTATTATTAGTCGATCATCTTCAAAGCTCAAAATGCTCTGTTCCACCTTATGATGTCATGAAGCGGTAGTTTTTGAGTTAACGGATATCTTTTTACCTTTTGAGCCATAGAAATGGGCAATTCCGGTGCTGAAATCATCCAAATGATCCTAAGTGAAGGTGTATGGGGTTTAAAAACACAGTGGAGCACTTTCTGTATTAGACTAAGACAAACTGTATTGATCCACAAGGGAAGTTATTTGGACATATCACAATATAATACAATATAATGTAATAACAATAATGTTTATTATTATTAACAGTGAGAGATACAGGACAGGACTACATACCATACTCCCTACAACTGTACAACAACTCACCCTTATGTAACAGATAATACTCCCTACAACTGTACAACAACTCACCCTTATGTAACAGATAATACTCCCTACAACTGTACAACAACTCACCCTTATGTAACAGATAATACTCCCTACAACTGTACAACAACTCACCCTTATGTAACAGATAATACTCCCTACAACTGTACAACTCACCCTTATGTAACAGATAATACTCCCTACAACTGTACAACAACTCACCTTTATGTAACAGATAATACTCCCTACAACTGTACAACAACTCACCCTTATGAAACAGATAATACTCCCTACAACTGTACAACAACTCACCCTTATGTAACAGATAATACTCCCTACAACTGTACAACAACTCACCCTTATGTAACAGATAATACTCCCTACAACTGTACAACAACTCACCCTTATGTAACAGATAATACTCCCTACAACTGTACAACAACTCACCCTTATGTAACAGATAATACTCCCTACAACTGTACAACAACTCACCCTTATGTAACAGATAATACTCCCTACAACTGTACAACAACTGTATAAAACCCACTCTTAAGTAACAGATAACCTCATGCTCTGTCAATCAGTACATTATTGCACTGCTGTTCTTGTCTCCTGTATATAGCTGTGATGTATTACTTATTTTTCAATTTTATTTTGACTTGTACATATACCCTTATTGTTTTTATTTTTATAATTATGTCTCATTTGACACCAGTGTCTTGCTATGTTTTTTGCTTTCAATCAACCAAACTTTATTTATAAAGCACTTTTCATCCAAAAAAATGTAATAAAAAGTGATTTACAGTGATTAAAAAGTAGTAGTAGTAGTAGTAGTAGTATTTGATCTGTAAAAGGAGCAGGGTTTATAAGATTTATTTTCTTCCTGTTCCTTTTGTTCATGCAGCGAAGATGAGGCAAATAATGGTTGGAATATGTATTTATGTTAAATGTCAGATTTTGCCAAGAAAATAATAGCATGAGCAATAAATAAATAAATAACAAAGAGCAAACATATAAATAGTAATAATACATTCTAGATAAGTAGCAATTAAATGCTTTATAGTTAGACGCAGACAATACACAGAAATTTTCTTTTAAATACAAAAACAAAGAGTTGTCCATAGCAAGAAACTGGAAATATCATGTCACAAGGGGGAATAGAGTGTTTTCTGTTTGAGAGAAAAACTCTGAATATCCAGGGTTTGTGCGTTAAACGTGTGAATGAAACAAAACACAACTCTAGGTATTATGAGTTTGTGACGCGCACACAACACTATAACATAGATCAGAAAAATAATGTAATATAGCTTGCTTGTCTCCATGGAAATATTATTGTTTTGTCTAGAATGCTCCAGATAAGTAGGTTACAGCGTTACGCTACATTACAATTCACATCTGTGGAGAGGCAACCCTATTCACAGAGGGAATTATTGTATTTTTGAACAACAGAAACACATGCCGGATAGATTTGTTGAAAGTCATAACACGGAACAATCCAGGCAAAACAATAACATCTCCATGGAGACAAGCAGCACTAGCAGTGTACCGTTAAATACCATTAAAAACTAAACGTGGATATGAGAAGGTGCGGCGTTTACAAACTTAGACGACAACATGGATATGAGAAGATGTGGCGTTTACCAACTTAGACAACAACGTGGATATGAGAAGGTGCGGCGTTTACCAACTTAGACAACAACGTGGATATGAGAAGGTGTGGCGTTTACCAACTTAGACAACAACGTGGATATGAGAAGGTGTGGCGTTTACCAACTTAGACAACAACGTGGATATGAGAAGGTGTAACGACAACATGGATATGAGAAGGTGTAACGACAACATGGATATGAGAAGGTGCGGTGTTTACCAACTTAGACAACAACATGGATATGAGAAGGTGCGGTGTTTACCAACTTAGACAACAACATGGATATGAGAAGGTGTGGCGTTTACAAACTTAGACAACAACATGGATATGATAAGAGGGGTATTCCACGAACGTGGCTAAACTTAGCGGCGACTACGTGCTAAGTTCTCGCCTGGCTGAGACACAACTTAGACAAAAGCCTGAACCCGTTCCACAAACGCATTTCAGCTGCGCCTAGTCAGAGCTAAGCTCAGTCAGGCCTAATCAGGGCGGGCCTCCGCGCGTGCACGGGGTAAATAAGAAGCCCTGAACAAGCGACTGTCGAAAACGCGATCATGTCGAAGATTCGGGACGATTATTTCAGCACATCAGAACAGAAGTTGCTTTTGGAACCCTACAACACATTTGCAATAACCAAGGTGAGAGACATGGCGTGGCAGAAGATCGCCAAGCGCTTAAATACGTAAATTAAGTCCTAGAACAGTGCTGGAGGTTGAGTTTTTTAAGTCTGTTTTTCACCATTGATGTCAGTGCTGATCTGTGGCGCAGGGGAAAAAATTACTGTTTGGGGTGCGGGAGATTGTGAGTTCAATCCTTATCTCATGGTGGGCAGTTGATGGCATAATTATTATATATTTGTATAGCAGTCTTGTCAGTTGTAATTTATTTTTACTGTGTAAAAGTATTTGCTCCAACTAATAAGTTAAATTGTGTTGCTGGTAAAGACAAAGCATAAAAACATTTTTGCAGAGTGGTAAGTAGGCTAATATTAATATTATTATTCAGTGAAATTAGTAATACTGTTGAAATGGTACCTTAATTTAATTTAAAATGAACAGTAGCTACCAAGCCACAGGAGGTGGGAGCCCCCCTCAAAATCTTTCACCTGCAGAGGAGCTGGCACTGGCCCTAAACCGGGGTCACCCACTGGTGGAGGTAATTGAAGGAGGGACCCCATCAAAGATCCTTCCTGCGAGTTCTTCTGAAGAGTATATTCAAGGTATTCTCTAGACTAATGCTTGCCTCAGCTGTGATCCAAGCATTTGTATTTTAATAGTATGCTTGTGTTCTAGTTACTGAAGATGGCGTACACTTGGACCCTCCTCAGCAGTCCTCCAGCAGTGTCTTGCCTGACCCTCAGCAGTCCTCCAGCAGTGGCCTCACACCAGAATGTCATACCTAATGTCTATTATTGTTTTATGCCTATTGATGGAAATTGATAAATAGGATTTCATTAAAGAGGCTTGCACAGCATCTCTGAAGCAAATTTGTTGAATCATTGAAATGTTGCATCATGGAGTGTGCCTGTTATTTGGCTACATTTTGTTTTAAAAGTAAAGGTTTACCTGTAACTGTATTCTTTGATATGTCACATAAAATATAAAGTGTCAATGTCGTCAAGTGAGAGTGATGTTAGGCCCAACTGATATAATTTATGTGATGATAACAATAATTGTAGGTTAAATTCATTTCCATTTCTGTAATATGTTGCAAATATAAATGCGTGAAAATTTAACTCAAATTTGACTTGGGCATCAATAGGTCAATAGCGGGAATCAAACCCAGGTCACCCATATGAGAGTCATAGGACATATCCACTTGACCAGTCTTTCTATGAGACACCTCTGGAATTCTTCTTTTAAATTAACGGAGATTTGTCAAGAACCAAGAACGTAATGTAATTTCTTTTTTTGCTGATATTGTTTTTGGACAACACAGATACTCATGCGGGAGGTGTGCGGAACTTTGTTTGTTTGACACTCTGTTTACGTCAGGTACGTATTCTCTGCGACACGGCCTGACTAAGCCACAACTTTAGCCTTGCCGCGCCCAGACTATCTGCTAAGACCATGTTGCCCCAGTAACTCAGCGGGAACTAAGTTTAGCGAGCGTCGTGGAACCGAACTCTCACTTAAACTAGCGCCAACTGACGAATAAAGCCGGGCTTTGCGCTTAGTAGCTTTCGTGGAATACCCCTAAGGTGTGGCGTTTACAAACTTAGACAACAACATGGATATGAGAAGGTGTGGCGTTTACCAAGTTAGACAACAACATGGATATGAGAAGGTGTAGCATTTACCAAGTTAGACAACACGTAGATAAATGCATTAACCTCTCCAAACGCATTATTATCGCTCAGCTTCATTGTGGTACAAATGACTCCGCTCCTCGGGCCCCTCTCTCTTTCTGAGCGGCTGACATATGGTCGGGTCTCAACAGCTCCCATTGTGTCTGTACTTATCTCTGACTGCGAAATGAACACAGTAAATCAGTGAGCAGCGGAGACGGGAAAGATGTGTGTTTGCATGGGGAGATAAGCATTACAGGGAGAGTGAGAGCAACCATTTAGAAGTGTGCGGCATCTGATGACGGTCTCGCGGTGGTTGGAGTTACGATATGAGACGTTATAATGAAGAGAAGATAAGAGGAACGCGCTCATGGTGACATGGAGATGGCGTGCTAAGGGAAAGACTGAAACGTGAGCTTTGTGTGATGTGGAAAACGGGTCGGGTTTGTAGTTTTGTGGCCAGTGGTGGAAGAAGTATTCGATTTTGTTACGTAAAGGTTGGCAATCCGCTACCATGGAGATAATAATAATAATAATAGTAAGGAAGAAGGAAGATTGACTTTATTGATTTCACACAGGAGAAATTTGTCCTCTGCATTTGACCCATCCTGTTATTATATGGGCAGCACATGACTGCGCCCAGGGACCATCTCCATGATCTTCTTGCTTAGGTTTGGTCAGCTGGAGGATTTTACCTATGGAGCATGTTTTGGGTTGATGGGGGAAACCGGAGTGCCCGGAAGAAACCCACCCAGACACGGGGAGAACATGCAAACTCCACACAGAAAGGCCCGGGCGACCCGAATCTTACGGCCATACCAACGTGCTACATGGGGCCCACTCAGCCACCGTGCCGTCATACTAATAATGCTCATAAAACACTTTCCCAGATGCTCAATTTGGTGCATTATCCATTCAATTGTAATGTTATTAAACCTATATAAGATGTATTTATTCACTTATGGGTGTTTTTATCATTCAAAAATACTTAAAACCGTGCATTCTTACTGTGAGTGGGGTCACCTCTTCACAGATCTTACCTGTAAATTGGCCTGGGGGCGTCTCCTGCTTGTTTCTATGGGGATTGAAAAATTTAATGCCATACTTAGGAATATTGGAGACAAATAACTGGAGGGCCCTCTACCAAAATAGTGCAGCTTTATGTAAACGTACAGATACAGGAGCAAAAGAAAGAAATTGTCCAGTAAAAGTAAAAATATCACATAAAAAAAAACGTACATAAGTAAAAGTATCAAAGAGCCTGCTGTGATTTGGATAGATTTGTGCTGAATTTTGTTCAGTAGAAGCATTCTTGTTTGCTCAAACTATGTCATGTTAAAAATAAAGCCTCAGACTTTTCCTCATCTCTTTGATTTCTTAACTTTAAAGGGACAGTGTGTAAGATTTTTACCCGTTAATTACTGAAATTGAAGATAACCATTCAAAAATACATTGTTTTCCAAGCCTTTTCACTTCCATCATGAAATCAAAGTATTCTTTTGGACTTAGATATAGTCACATAAAAGGGGGATCTTCCCCATGCAGAGGCAGCCATTTTGAATACGAGAGCCGCAGAAGGACATTTGGGCTCCGCCTTCGGCAAGGCTCGTGGTTTTGGGTAAACAACACAAGCATGCTGCCGGATCAGACGTCGTAATGGATCTAACACGTGTTTTGGACTAAATTGTTTTACTGGATTTTATTCGCTGGATCCTTACGGACAAATTGAGAGCAAGTTTATGGTGAAATACAGAGTTTGACCTGTGCAAAGCATTCTAAGGTAAGCTAACCTCGTTTTGTGCTTTTCCGTATAAAAGCCCCATGTGTTCAGGGAGTGATTGTTGTGCAGGGAAATGAATTGCATAGTCAAAAAGAGGAGACTGTAAGGTTTCATTTGATGTGTAGAGTGTCATGGTACATGATCGGGAATGTGTGTTTTCATGAGAAAAGAAAAAATAAAAAATAACCGGGACCGCGTTTTATTTATACAGTAGCGGAGCGCGGCTCGTGCGCGGGTACGAGAGCTGTTCGCGTTACGGCGCGCCCGGGTGACCCTCGAGGTCTGCCATAGCTAAAACAGAAAGTGCAATAGCACCATCCACCTATGCGCCACGAATCCTACACACTGGGGCTTTAAGCCTCAGTCAGACACAGTCGATGCTTAGGCCTTGGCATCTTGGATCTTTTCTCTGATGAATTTCTCTAGTGATTTTTTTCACTACAAATTTGACTCTGAATTATGCCTTGAATTTGAGGGCTTGGAAATGCGTGTGCTGAATATTTAAAAGGTGATCTTTTTTTTTTATTATTAAACATGTTGAGTATACGTAAAATGTCATTAACTGAAATTCTGAATAAAAACTATTCAAAACATGTTTTTTTCAGAGTAAAAAAATCTATTGTGAGAAATTCAAAATCTGATGAAACAAATGATCTTCCATAACTTGCTCCATTTGAGTTTCATTTATTTTGCCGGATGTCAGGCTATATTACCATAAAAATCTTCAATTAAAAAAGAAATGCTTTTTTTTGACAAAATGTTCAATAACTCATCAAAATTCCTCCCAGCTCATACTTGGCAGACACGTCCTTCACCCTCACCTTTGATAAATAAACCATCATTATGAATCACATATTTCCACTTCAATCATTATTTATAAAGTAGTGTGCATATTTTACTCAGACGTGTTTACGGCTGCTGTCTGCTTTCTTTGGTGGATATCACTGGCCTCAGACAAGTGTTTGTGCGAGACGATGATTTAATGCAGTTTGGAGAAAAAATATATCAACAAAAAACATGTCAAGGCTTAATGATAACAATGTCATTAGCGGACTAGCATCACGCAGGCTGGCGTCTCGCTTCACACGAAGCGGTGAGTCATTCTGACGAATCCACACATCGGCCCTGAAGCTGTCCGTGAGGATGAGTTATGCAAGAGCAAGAGTAAATATAACTGCAGTCAACAGATCAGTGGGTTACTCTGGGACCTCTGTGATAACATGCGTCATTATTTGGATGTTCTGACAGAAATAAGCAATAATCTGTCACGTTATTATGTTCTTCTTTTCTACACTTGGATTTACTGTTTTCAATTCAATTTATTTTTGGAGAGTCTAAAATCACAACAGCAGTCAGTATATTAATGTGAATCAATACATTACATTAATACATTACAATACATCAATACATTTATATTTTTACATTTTTATATATATATATTGTGATGTGTGAGCTACTGTGTCCAAATAATTTGTCTAATTTAAAAAAAAAGTATTTGAATCATTTCAAACCCAGCCATGGCGCTAAACCCTTGCTCAGACTGAACAGTGTGTGAATTGTGTTTCGTTGTGGTTTAGTTGTGGTGTGACCCTCACACTCACAGTAGTGCTGTGCTAGTGTGTCTCTGTCTTTAAATCTGCACGAGTTCACGTCATAACTATTCATTTACAAAGCGAATAGGCTTGAAGGGAAGGCCAGCCCCACAGGACTTCACGGCGTGTGGTCTGAGCACCTCTCGCCTCTTGAAAATGTGAACCATAGTTATTATACACCACATTATTGCGCAGGATGCCCATTTCCTTCATGTGTGACTAACCATTTTGGAGCACAAACTTGCATATTTCAGGCTGTAACATAATAACCTCTTGATTCAAGAGAGAGCCATTTCTGTTTACCACTGAGTAAAAAACAAATCTAAAAAGTATTTTGTGGAAGCAGTTCTGTTTCTTTGTTCTTTTGGTTCAGCATGCTGTCAGTGCTACTACCTGAAGCAGAAACCATTTAGTGTGCAATTTGTGCAAAATGGAAATTAAATTTCTCCAATAACTCAACAGAGTGACTGCACAGAATGGTCCTTTCTCTGTGATCATTGAACTTTTCAGTCTGTTCCAGCAGGTTGAGACATGGTGCTGGACTCTTTGTGGTTTCCTTTCCAGTCTGCACGAGCACATCATGTTAGAGGAGAGTGCTTGAAGTGCTTCACACTGGTTCTGCATGGAGCCATCACATTCAGGAATGTGCCCTGATCTGAGCATCATGGTTAATAGCTAAACTCACTCATATCAGACGTCTTTTTGCCATTATCCACTACAGACGTGCTCTCCGATGTCTCTCAGATAACAGCTGTGTAAGAGTCTGGGAATTCCTGGGAATGCAGCAGCACTTTGATCAAGTTGAGTTCTTTGTCAGTCCTTTGTGCTTAAAACAGAAGCACACTCACACACTGTGGGCCCCATGTGTCAGCTGTGAGGCTGAGGCAGGAATGCCCCACTCATCACTAGATCGTGACTTGTGGCTGATCATTACAGTGTTTTCAGGCAAGCACTACATTTTCTCTGATGGCAAATACCCACCTTCTCCTATAATCACCAGACAACCTTTGACACTTTGGTAGTGAAAATAAATACTTTATATTGTACACAGAATGTTACATTTGAGAAAAATAAACATCCTGGATCTACCATTGTTTTAATATCAATAAAAGAGTTTTATATTAAAGGTTATACAGTACGTGAAATTGAATCTTGTGAGCTTTAAGCCATGTTATGATGGTGTTACCTCATCAAAAACATACCTGGAGTTGTGTTTTGTTTCATTCACACATTTACCCATTCATAAGGTATTCATTAGGAAGTGGTAGTTTTCAAACAAACAGTGCCTTTTTACTTTTTGTTCAGTCGAGTTTGGCAATTCCAGAGCTGAATTTATCTTGCCTGGAAGAATCCATGACTCATCGCTGTACCAGCAGTGAGTCTGGTAACGCTTGGTCCAGAATGCGCTGCGGTTGCGCGTAGACAGACAGCTAAGTGAACCAATCAGAGATTGCGCCATCTTGATTCAAAACTGAGGAGGAACATCCGCTGCCTAAGAGTGACGTTGCGGGCAAAGGCGGGTGCACTGACGTCACCATCTTTGAACGAATCAGAATCGCGGAGTCCGTTGTTAACCGGAGGAGTGAGGGCGGAGGGAGGGTGTCCAAATGGTATCGCGCTGTAGCAAATACAGAGAGATATCATTTGGCTGGCCAGGTAAGAATTTATCCAAATTACTCTAGTGTAGGTTTATGGAGTTTAAAAACACAGTAGAGCACTTCCTGTATTAACACATGACATCACAAGGTGTGTTCTTTGTTTGAGAGAAGAACTCCGGATTTGTTTTTGAACTCGGAAACAACATTATATCCTAGATCAGAAAGTACTGCAATATCGGCTCTTTAAAGAGGGGTGTAATGCAAAATTAACTTTTTGGAGCTTTCTCCTGCGTTATAACGTTCCCTCATGAAAAAAAACCTTGAAAGGTCCCATGGCATGACATTTTCACTTTCTGAGGTTTTTGAACGTTAATGTGAGCTCCCCTACCCTGTTTAGCCCCCCCATGGTTAAAAGTTGTAAAATGTCTAAACTGAGCATTTGCGATCCTTTTCTGCGTTACAAAAAATCGGAGCTCAAACGGGCGAGTTTGAACAAGGCACCTTATTGACGTCAGATCGAAAAAAGAAATGCAAATGCAGTTCCACCCCCGTCTGTCTGTACTCAGCGTCTCTGTAAATCACGCCCAGAGAGTTTGGACTGCGAATGCGCTAGGCAATGCGAAATGTGTTTTTTTATTTGCCTGGAGGCACGTCCGAGTGTTTTTAGGCTCGAAAGTCCTTTATCTGAACCTCTGGACCTTTGAACAGCAGTGGTTTAATTTTATTTTATGTGGAAATGTGTTTATTTTTCAATGGAACGCTTCAAATCTCTCCCCCGTGCAAAAACAAGGAAATGGATCAGCTGTGGGCTCTGAGCTCTGAGCGGAGAGTTTGGCCACGCCCCCACCCTCTACTATTGGCCAGCTCTTTTCTCCTCATTTGCATTCAAGCAACAACGCCCAGAATAAAGAGTTTGAGAGAGATATTTATCACTCTTTCTCATCTTATCTCTGTTTCTCATGCACTGAGTGTTGATTTTGAAGAAGGATTCATTTACAGTATTAGGGAACCATTAAGGAGCCATATAAAAGCATCAAGAAGTACCATGTCATGGGATCTTTGAAGAGGTTTTATATTTCATCCATTCATGTATGAGTAATCTAGCAATCTCATTTAGCATTTAGCACTAGGAGCAAGGTCAGGGTGGGCTCAGTGCACCAAAAATAAAACTGAAACTAAACATTTGAATAATGTTGTTTTTGTTGATTACAGCATTTTCAAAACAATAAAAGCAACATGGCAAAATATATGACGTGTTAAAAGTTAATGAAGCACCTCTGCTACTTTCAGACAGAACCACTTCATAATATAAATGGTCACATGTTCATATATCAGGGGGCTATCAAAGCACATACATGGTGGGCGAGGTGGATTTAGTGTCTTGGCCAAGGACACAACAACAACAGCATTCATCTGTGTGAGCGAGAATTGCAGCACCAACCTGCGGGTCTGACTGCTCTACCAACAAGCGGGAATCGAACTGCCAACCTTTGGATCTGTGGACAAACACTCCACCAACTGAGCTACCGCTATAGCCAATATCTGATTAATTAACAATTCTTTTCCATCTGAGAAACGTACTAAATGCCAGGCTAATCCAAATGTCAACTTTTACACAGACTAAACACAGTGGTAATGGAATAAAGGCAGTTTTACTTCATGAGATTAGATGATATATTTAGCTGATATATTCTGACAGTGTGATCTTGTTGAAGATTTGTAACATCCCGGTCTGCTCGCCTACACACTCCCTCCCTCTTTCTCTTTCCCTCTCCCTCTCTCTCCATCCTTGTACTTAAAAATGAAAATCCCCATGTATAATGACAAGCACACAGGGGAGAGTTCTGCACTGCCAAAATCTCTCTCTTAACTCAATTATGCTCTTGAATTATTTAAAATGGCACAGAGCAGCACCGATACTCGGGGGACTGGGAAAGACCTCGGCATCACCTCTTGCAGAAAAAAACCCGCACAAATATAGTGAGAAATAATATTTTTGTCTCAGTAAGCATTTGTACCACTCAACATAAAACTTATACTGAGAAATACTTGTATAATTCTTATGGTGAATAAGACTACGTTTACACATAGCCGGGTATGTCGAGAAACTAATATTTCTCTCCCTCCGTTTTCCAAAATTAGTCCCTGTTTACACGTACACTGGTATTTTTAAAAACTGAGTCATTTCCCTTCGTTTGTACCCATCTTTTACACACAAACGGCGAATTCTCCTCTGAAAACGAAGGAGAACCAATCAGAATCACACTTTTGGTGCATTTATCTCACTTTACACACAAACACGAAACCGTAGTTTTCCAGAATCTCCACTCTAGCCAGAGTTTTAGAAGATTGGTTTTCAGAGGCGAATTCACTGTTTGCGTGTAAAAAATGGGTACAAACGAAGGGAAATGTCTCCGTTTTTAAAAATACCAGTGTACACGTAAACGGGGCCTTTGTCCTATATTATGCAAAATTGACTCATGTTAGTCTGTTTACATCTCTAAAGCTCAAAATGCTCTTGCGCTTGTGATGTCATGAAGCGGTAGTTTTCAAGTTAACAGCTCCTTTTACCTTTAGTTCAGTAGAGATCGGCAATTCCATGGCTGAGATCATCCAAATGATTCTGGTGAAGGCGTATGGAGTTTAAAAACACAGTGGATCACTTCCTGTTTTACCACATGACATGACATCACAAGGTGGTTTCAGTTTTAGAAAGTAACCCAGCTAAATATGCAGGGTTTGTGTGTTAAACGTGTGAATGAAACAAAACACAACTCCAGATCTGTTTGTGATGAGGAAGCAACATTATAACATAACATAAGGTCAGAAAATAGTGTAATATAGGCCCTTTAAACTGTTTGTTCCCACTGATTTTGCTAAAAGTCTGAGTAAAACCACCTTGAAATAAATGGAAACTCTCTAGGCTGAAAGGTGAAAGTTTATCGTTTTTGCCTCTGCTGTCTGATTTGCTTTGAATGTAATTGGTAACAAGATAAGCAGAGGAAATCCAGACCCGTCTAAATATTTCGTAGAGGTAAATTTATAAATATATTTGAGCAAAATTTGTCTTGTCCGCTGTCTGCATTTCATAAAAAAGCATTTTATCGTCCCATCTAATCTCCAAGAGTTGAGAAAAGCCTTTATAAACTCATCTCGGTGAATAATTAGGATGCTTGGAATGCATAAGACAAGTGGAGGATTTCACAGAATATCAGTGTTTTACAAATTTAAAATGGCAACCACACCGTGTCTGTAAAAAGAATTCCACGTTATGTTTTATAACTCACTACAGGGGGATTACTTCATTTAAATTGAACCATTAAAAGGCCCCTTAGCGCCCCCTTAACCTCTCCTAGGAAAAAAACAGGGACAACACTGGGGACACTTTGCACTGGGTTCTACGTATATGTCTATGGCAGAATGTTCAGCAGTTACCATGGTGACACAATGCAGACAAGAATGTAATTGGCAACAAGTTAGAGTCGAGATCAGTGGTTCCCAACCCTTTTTTTGGCCTGTGACCCCATTTTGACATCACACATTTCTGGCGACCCCACAGACTTTTTTTGGGGGATCATGTTTTAGTCTCAGCCTCAGTCGCAATATTGTGTCAAATGGTTCGACGTGTCTGAGGCCTCGGAGAAACACTGACCTCTAGTGGACAAATTTAACCATTGCAAACCAACACACAACCCATGATTTGGGAAGTTCCCAAATGGATGGATGGGAATGGATCGTTTTTTTCCACTTGTAGATGCCATCGAAAATGAAACAATTGCCAAAAGTCGCCAGAAGTCACCACTAACGTCACACAATACTCCTCACTACCCAATATTTTTAAGAAATATTGGTGCATCTTTTATACTGTAGCAGTTTAGCGCTTGTCAAGCCAAGGAAGCGCGTTGAACACTCTGAAGCGCTCTGAACCAATCGCAGAGCGGAACATTCGCTGAGCCAATGAAACGCTTCGATACACTGAAGCGATTGACACGCAGAGCGAAGCAGCAGGGGGGAGGGACCGACACTTCGACACTTTGGTCACGCGAGCGGCTGCTGCGAGACAGTTTCAGAAAGAACGAGACGTGCTCCGGAGCTCCGTCTCATTTGCCCATCACTAGTTATTGTGACTGCACTGCTCCGTACATTTCAGGCGACCCCATTTGAATTCCAGGCGACCCCACGTGAGGTTGAAGGTTGAAAAACGCTTGTCTAGATATTTTGTAGAGGTAAATATAAGAAGCAAACCTGCAGCTGTGAGTTACGGAGTGAAACACAGCATTTTGAGCATTGCTTGTGTCTTGACAAATCTCATACCAATGTTCAAAGCCTCTAAAAAGGAGAGATTTCTGGATTTGTTTTTAGGTTCAGTCTAGGTGAAACACAGTAAAGGTCCATTAAAGTCCTCTCAAATTAGATATTTTTGTGTTCTGTTGAGTTTTCTATTTTTTTCTTTTACATATTGATATTGGTATAAAAAAATGTGAATTTGAGCTTTGAGCCATGCTATAATGTGCACTACAACACTCGAATTTCCCCATTGTGGTACAAATAAAGGTTATCTTCTTTAGTTTCTGCAATCCTTATTCAGATTGCCTCTGTTAATCAGCACAAGAAATGAAGCTTTAACAGGCTTTGTTTAGTTACAACATTGTTCCCTCATTCAACACCCCCTGAGTGTTTGAATTTTCCAAAGATTGTTACGTCACAGGTAAAAGCACTGTACAGTTTTTGAGTCCATAAATCACTTTGACTTGTTTGTATCCGTCCGGGGCATGTTCCTTAATCAGATGACGTTAGTTTTTTCCCTCTGCTGCTAGTAGAAATATCCTAAACCAGAGTCAGTAAAATAATGTTTGTTTTACTGAATGTTTGCTTTAATAAGTGGTCATTGTACGACAGTTCTGGACTCGGCTGCTGGACCTTCTCGCTCGGAGGCTGGCGTTGAGGCTCCCACCGCTGGCAGCCCATGGAATCGATGACCCCGAGCTCTGGTTCTGCCTCTTCGGACCTGTCCCACAGCGACCTCGGGGGCCAGACACCGCCATGGTCATCTGGGACGCCGTCTGCCTCGTCCTGTCCATGGCCAGGTATTCGATCTTCGTGGCACGGAACCACCACCTCCACGACGGCCGTGCAGCAGAGCACTGGCCCCTCGTCATAGCGCCCACATTCACCATCTCCACTCCGCAAAGGAACTGGAGTTTTGCAACACCTTCACCCCAGACAATACACTTTTCTCCATCTCCCGAACCGGTTCCTCTTAGTTGGACTTCTGACCCCTTCCCTTCTCCGCTGTTCCCTCTGGACCCTGTGATCTGGACTCTCCCTGGACACTGCATTGCCCTTGTTTTCCCCCAGACCCCCTTTCTTTACCTGGGATAATCCCTTTGGACCTCCTCACTCCCCCTGTTTTCCTTCTCCCCCCCTTGTATTTCCCCCAGGTACCTTCAAGTCCCTTAGCCCTTGTACCCAGTGGTGTTTGTTCCCGTGCCCACATCCCCCAATGTGTCCTCTGAGTACTTTGCGAATGTTATAGTGGTTTTGAAACATGTAACTTTAATAATAAAAGATAAAAATAAATAAAAATTAAAGGCCAACAACAACACAACTCATGCATAATATGAGTAATTTTGTACCTGTAATTATATATGTGACTGTTTTATTTTCTGTATTTATTTTTCTGTATTTATTTTTCATATTTTTCAAAGTGCACACAGTGTAGCCTCACACTGTGTCCATTGTTATGTTATAATGAATCCCCGTAAAGACTGCGCAGTGAACCTTAGTGAGCATGGATGTGTTTGTCAATGGTGCTTCTCACGCTCACATGGTAATGTATGAAAACAATTGACAGAAGCCAGAACAGCACAGTGAGCCACTCTCACCCTTGAGTGCACACACTTTTGTGCTCAAGACGCACAATGCATCTCACAACCTTGGACGACAACAACAACAGAGTGGTATTTTGTAACCCTAAATACCAAATTAGAACTGTGCTTTATTTTTCAGATGCAGGTTCTTCTTTTTGACATTTGTACTTTTAGCTTTTTATTTATGATAATAATTGAAGTACTAATTGAAAGTCCTGTACCTATATTTTTCCCATGTATTTCAGCAATATTTGGCTTATCCGCTGTCTGCATTTCATAAAAAAGCATTTCATTGTCCCATCTGATCTCCAAGAGTTGAGAAAAGCACATATAAACTCATCTCGGTGAATAATTAGGATGCTTGAAAAGCATAAGATAAGTGGAGAATTTCACAGAATATCAGTGTTCTACATATTTTAAAAGGCAACCACATAGTGTCTGCAAAAAGAATTCCACGTTATGGTTTATAAATCACTACAGGGGGATTACGTCATTTAAACTTCTTTATCAAAGTAAACCATTAAACCAAGGCCCCTTAGCACCTTAACTTAGACTTAAAGGGACAGTGTGTAAGATTTTTACCCGTTAATTACTGAAATTGAAGATACCCATTCAAAAATACATTGTTTTCCAAGCCTTTTCACTTCCATCATGAAATCAAAGTATTCTTTTGGACTTAGATATAGTCACATAAAAGGGGGATCTTCCCCATGCAGAGGCAGCCATTTTGAATACGAGAGCCGCAGAAGGACATTTGGGCTCCGCCTTCGGCAAGGCTCGTGGTTTTGGGTAAACAACACAAGCATGCTGCCGGATCAGACTCGTAATGGATCTAACACGTGTTTTGTACTAAATTGTTTTACTGGATTTTATTCGCTGGATCCTTAAGGACAAATTGAGAGCAAGTTTATGGTGAAATACAGAGTTTGATCTGTGCAAAGCATTCTAAGGTAAGCTAACCTCGTTTTGTGCTTTTCCGTATAAAAGCCCCATGTGCTCGGGGAGTGATTGTTGTGCAGGGCAATGAATTGCATAGTCAAAAAGAGGAGACTGTAAGGTTTCATTTGATGTGTAGAGTGTCATGGTACATGATCGGGAATGTGTGTTTTCATGAGAAAAGAAAAAAAAAAAAAAACGGGACTGCGGCGCGGTCGTGCGTGAGTCCCTCGAGGTCTGCCGTAGCTAAAACAGAAAGTGCAATAGCACCATCCACCTATGCGCCACGAATACTACACACTGGGGCTTTAAGAAGAAGAAGTGAACTTTATTGATCTCACACTGGAGAAATTCTTCTCTGCATTTTAACCCATCCTATATATATATATATTAGGAGCAGTGGGCAGCACACATTACTGCGCCCGGGGACCATCTCCATGATCTTCTTGCTTTTTTAGTTTGGTCAGGACCTAAGCTGGAGGATTTTACCTGGTGCATGTTTTGGGTTGGTGGGGGAAACTGGAGCGCCCGGAGGAAACCCACCCAGACACGGGGAGAACATGCAAACTCCACACAGAAAGGCCTGGGCGACCCGGGGATCGAACCCGGAACCTTCTTGCTGTGAAACATGAGCGTTAGCCACTCAGCTACCGTGCCGCTACGAACGTTATTGATCCACAATGGAAATTATTTGGGTACAGTAGCTCACACATCACAATATATCACAAAAAATAGATGGAATAGCAAAAAAAGATAGCAAGACACGGTGTCAAATGAGAACCCTATTAACCTCTCCTAGAAAAGGTGTGTGGATGTCTTGAAAAACACAAAATTCTCTATTGTACTTACAGCTCTGGAAAAAAAATAAGAGACCACTGCAAAAAGATTGCAGTCTATAAACAACATTTCCCCCAAATTCCAAGTAAAAAATATTATCGTTTAGAGCATTTATTTGCAGAAAATGACAAATGGTCAAAATAACAAAAAAGGTACATGTTTTCAGACCTCAAACAAAGCAAAGAAACAAGATCAAATTCATTTTAAAACAACATAATACTAATGTTTACACTTAAGAAAAGTTCAGAAATCAATATTTGGTGCAATAACCCTTATTTTTAATCACAGCTTTCATGCGTCTTGGCATGCTCTCCACAAGTCTTTCACGTTGTTCTTGGGTGACTTTATTCCACTCCTGGTGCAAGAACTGAAGTAGCTCAGCTTTGTGTTTGTGTTGGAATTCAACAGACGCTGGAATGGAATGGCTGTAATACATGTAGAGATGCTGATTTCAGAAAAAAATGCAGTGGTCTCTTTTTTTTTTTTTTTTCCAGAGTTGTATATCTTAAAATAGGTGACCAAACCCTTTTCTTTGTCTGTTTTCAACACTGCGCTGAAATAATCTGTATTTTCGGTGTACATTTTCACAGTCTGGAGATCCTTCAGTCTCCTCCCGCCCTCTCTGTGCTTCCTGGGCTCTTGGAGGATGATGATAAGTGAAATCAGAAATGACTGGTTCAGCTGCTGGAGCCACACAGGGGAGAGAGCTCACGATGCCAGACACATGCCAACCCCCCTGCACCCTCACTCCAGGTACTCCATTAAACCACATTAAAAACCAGTAAACATCAGCATAATACAGCCCTTTCATTGTCTGTATGAACTCTTTCAGTGACTGCAGCTTTATACGTGTTCACTGATCAGAGCCTATGCGGTTGCAGAATGGCAGCGGTTATTTGTGTATAATGAATCTGCAATTATTATTCAAGACACTGGTTAATGGAGGCTTAAATAAAATAATTGCATGCGAGTTGAATGCATTAACTTGTGGTGTTTTTAATGGGCATTGGTCAATCACATTAGTTCGTTCCATATTTGTCGTCTACAGCTCTGGAAAACATAACTGCAACAGACCACTGCATTTTTGGGTGAAATCAGCATCTCTACATGTATTACAGCCATTCCATTCCAGCGTCTGTTGAATTCCAACACAAACACAAAGCTGAGCTACTTCAGTTCTTGCACCAGGAGTGGAATAAAGTCACCCAAGAACAATGTGACTCAAGGCTTGTGGAGAGCATGCCAAGACGCATGAAAGCTGTGATTAAAAATAAGGCTTATTGCACCAAATATTGATTTCTGAACTCTTCTTAAGTGTAAACATTAGTATTATGTTGTTTTAAAATGAATTTGATCTTGTTTCTTTGCGTTGTTTGAGCTCTGAAAACATGTGTCTTTTTGGTTATTTTGACCATTTGACATTTTCTGCAAATAAATGCTCTAAACTATCATATTTTTACTTGTAATTTGGGGGAAATGTTGTCAGTAGTTTATAGACTCAAACAAAAATGTTCCTTTTGCCCAAACACATACTGTACCTTTTTTCTAGAACTGTATGTAATTTGTCAGAACACTCTTTTCTAGGGTTGTCAAAAAAAGGATCAAAAATCAAATATGAATACTGAAAACCGATGCCAAACAGTCTAGTCACATTCACAACACAGAAATAAACCATTTCTGAATAACTTTAGAATGATCAGAAGTATAAGACCACATAGACGAGTACACGCACATGGACCACTATGGAACCTACCTGGACCACAGATATAAGACCAGATTATAATATACAAGAAACTACTATCATTTCATGTTGAAAATCACATTATATTGTCTAAAGTATTTTTTTGTTGCGTTTTGTTTTCGTGGTATCAAGCCTATTCCTTAGTACCGAAATCGCGTTTGTAATTTTAATATCGTGAACACTACTCTTAAACAAACCTAGCCGAAGGTGAAAGAACTCAGCACTGTCTCATCCATCTGTCATGTCGTTTAAACTTCAAGTGCTTAGGTTCAAGGTTTTTGTTTATCTGATTTCTTCAGTGGGGTAGATCATGTGGAAAACATTAATCATAATTTTATTCAAGTGAGAGTCAGCCAAGTGGCAGTTCATAAAGAAAAGTTGAGCTCTAAAACTTTTCAAACATTCTCAAGCAAAACAGCTGGCTTTGATGAGGAAATATTTTGTACATCTTTAGGTAAGTATAATAAATGTACATAAAACAGTTGCTGGGTGATGCCAGTGAATGTTTGAGACCATGTAATACTATTGGGATATTGATCTGATATCAATACAAATGAGTTTTGTATTAAAATGCATAGAAACTCCCATATCTTGGCATCATTATCTCCCCTCTACCCCAGCTTGAATTAATCTAAAAATGAAATGGATCTTTTTATTGTTATTATTTTATATCCTGCAAAAGTATGTATCAATGTTTATGCATGAAAATGTACACTTTTTGATATCTCTGTGAGGACTGGTATATGGGCATTCTGTATTCATTCATCCCTTTTATGTATTTGAGCGAAATGTGTCTTGCCCTAGCGTGGATATATTTGTATAAGCAGCTCATGAGGCTGAAAGTTGTGACTTGAAAGAAATTGCGGTGAATAAGTAGGATACTCAGAATGTGTAAGGTAAGTGAGGAATAACGTCTTACAATTTAAAATGAACAAGCTCTGTTTTTCATGGTTTAAGGACATCTGATTGGGCAGTACAGTAGCTACAGCTCTGGAAAAAAATAAGAGACCACTGCATTTTTTTTTTTCTGAAATCAGCATCTCTACATGTATTACAGCCATCCCATTCCAGCGTCTGTTGAATTCCAACACAAACACAAAGCTGAGCTACTTCAGTTCTTGCACCAGGAGTGGAATAAAGTCGCCCAAGAACAATGTGAAAGACTTGTGGAGAGCATGCCAAGACGCATGAAAGCTGTGATTAAAAATAAGGGTTATTGCACCAAATATTGATTTCTGAACTCTTCTTAAGTTAAATATTAGTATTATGATGTTTTAAAATGAATTTGATCTTGTTTCTTTGCATTGTTTGAGCTCTGAAAACATGTATCTTTTTTGTTATTTTGACCATTTGTCATTTTCTGCAAATAAATGCTCTAAACTATCATATTTTTAGTTGTAATTTGGGGGAAATGTTGTCAGTAGTTTATAGACTCACACAAAAATGTTCCTTTTGCCAAAACACATACTTATAAGTAGTAAAATCAGAAAAACTGTTAATTTTGCAGTGGTCTCTTTTTTTTTTTTTTCCCAGAGCTGGACGTTGTAATAATTGATCAAAATCCAGCTAATGACATACTTTGCTCTATTCCCTAGTGATGAGACAGTTCATTAGGGACCGAGCCCGAAGGGGCACGAGGTTCCTATTGTTGTTGATCTGTTTCTCTATTATTATTATTCTTGGGACACATTTTGTTCACACGCTTTTGGGCAATTTTGAGCATGTTCCCATGCTTCAAAACGAACGTGACTTTGCAGGGGCATCACATAGGGCGGCAGCTACGCCTCCAAAAAGACCCGTCCCCCGGTGACCCCCAGGAGCTCGATAGCGCCCCCTAGCACGTTGTCTTTCAGGGCTGGCATACCGTTTAAGATAGGCGCACGAAATTCGGTAGAGACGTGTATCTCAATAAGACGAACACGACGAATGCCTCAGTGCAATGTCATGGCCACGGCCAACAGGAAGTGAGATAATTGGCCTTTTGTGTGATTTTGTGGTATTTGACATACAATGGAATTTGAAACACTTCTCCTACACCGTACCTCAGATGGGCTTAAATTTTGGTGAACATAATCTTAAGACGTTGGAGATGTTAAATTGCGAAGGATTTGAAATAGGCGGTAATATGACGATACAGCGGATCGATAAAGTTAGGTATTTATTGAATGGGAGTTATGAGTTATGAATGGGAGGTATTTGTTGCTAGGCAACGCCCTGATCAAAGGTCTTTGATCTTTGTACCTTTGATCTGATATAGCTGCAAGCAGCAATGTGGGGCCAAGCACCGAAGGTTCATGTAGGCCTCAGCATGTAGGCCACATGCAGGGTCTGACAGGGTCTAACAGAGTCTGACAGGGTCTGACAGAGTCTGACAGGGTCTGACAGGGTCTAACAGAGTCTGACAGGGTCTAACAGGGTCTAACAGGGTCTGACAGGGTCTAACAGGGTCTGACAGGGTCTGACAGGGTCTGACAGGGTCTAACAGGGTCTGACAGGGTCTGACAGGGTCTAACAGGGTCTGACAGGGTCTGACAGGGTCTAACAGGGTCTGACAGGGTCTAACAGAGTCTGACAGGGTCTAACAGGGTCTGACAGGGTCTAACAGAGTCTGACAGGGTCTGTTCTGACAGGGTTAGACCCTGTCAGAACAGACACATCAAAGACAGATCAAAGGTTGCTCGGTGCGTTGCTAGGCAATTGACAGCATGTGCACAACAATTTTTGGAATGGGAGTTATGAGTTATGAATGGGAGGTATTGAATTTGGAGTTCTTCCTCAGACTAAAACTTCACAGGGTAATGAGGACTACCAACATTTTCATGCCAAATAACAGTCTGACATAGCGCCCCCATATGACAGGCCAGTGAACTGTCAGAAAATGTACCCCCCTAACACGAAGGGGGTCGCGGCTCACATATCATTTTTGCCAGGCACACGGAATTTGGTATGGGTGTGCGTCTCAGTAAGACGAACAAAAAAGTAATTACAATGGCATGGCCACTCCCAACAGGAAGTGAGATAATAAATGGCTTTTGTGCAATTTTGTGTGATATGACATACAATGGAATGTAAAACACTTCTTCTACACCGTACCTCAGATGGGCGTAAATTTTGGTGAACAGGACCTTAAGACATTGGAGATGTTAAATTGCGAAGGGATTTTTAATATCTTGTAAGGTGATAAAATGGCGGCCTGATTAATCTAGCTATCTAATTCAAAGTGACAAACTCATTTAGCAGTGGTTTAAAAGACTGAAACGTCAGAGGTTAATGTATATGATGTATATGATGACTATGAATAATTTCATACACATTAACTGGCAGTCTGGCATAGCGCCATCATGTGGTAGACAAGGGAACTGTAAAATATGCACGGAAGCTGCTATCGCGCTTTCTATGAACATGACATTTTGTGCAGCTGAAAATACTTTGTATGCAGGCGTGGAGAATACCCCCCACCCCAGATTGGCCGCAGGTGCGAGGTCCCGACCAACGCCGCTTGCGGCTTTAATTATATACTGTACTTAAAGAGCCCGTATCACACTATTTTCTGATCTATGTTATATTGTTATATTATTTCCTCATTGCAAATGCACCTGGAGTTGTGTTTCGTTTCATTTACACACATTTAACACACAACATCTTGGATATTTATGAGGTCTTCTCTCAGACAGAAAACACATGACACCTTGGGCTGTCATGTGGTAAGAAGTGCTCCACGGTGTTTTTAAATCCCATGCATCTTCAATAGACTGATCATCTCTAGTGAACTACAGGTAAAAGGAGCTGTTAAGTTGAAATCTACCACTTCATGATATCACAGGTGCACCAGAGCATTTTCAGCTTTGTAGACTTTGTCGATTAATCAAAAATGTAAAAATGTGTGAATGAAAGAAAACCCAATTCCAGGTAACAACATTGTAACATGGCTTAAAGCTCACAAAATACACTTTTGCATAATATAGGACCTTTAAGACTGACACAAGTGTAGCGGAAGCATCAATAAAGATCATTCTACTAAAATGATGTCTTTTTTCATCCTTTCATTCTATAGTTTAAACATATTATTTGCGTTCCTGCCAATTGCTTCAACTGGCTCTTTGTTAGCATATGGCACACCCGCTAATGAGTATACGCGGTGTATGTTTACAAATCCGACATGATTACCTCTGGAGCTGGTTGCCAAGGCTGAACGAGAGATTCCCCAGACACCATCACCCACGGCCAGCCACCATCACCCCGGGACCAGGAGCCATAACCACCACTGTTTACAGACTGAAAAAGCAGGCTAGTCGATGGTAGATTGGAATTGACTTTGAGGTTAGTCGACCTATTCTCTCACTCATCTTCAGCGAGCGGAGGAAAGTGTTATTTAATTGAGTGTACGACAATGGCCGTCCCGTGGGATTCATTTTTCACTGGAATGGAATTCAAATTGAAGTTTGCGAGGGGTGTTGTGGTTTGGGATGCGATATTGATTGCAGGGGAGATGTGGCTTTGACAGGGCTGCAGATGGATAACAGACAGCCCAGTTCTTCTTAACCTGGAGAGAGTGAAACAGACACTGACTAATGCGGGAGGTGTGATGAATCGTGAGATGTGATTAGTAAAGATGCTATGTCACAGATCAGAAGGATGTACAGTTTTCTTGGTTGAACACGACTGTCGACTGTCAGACAGATCGAAACACGGGGGACAACTTATACTTTCCACTGGGTTCTACGTGTATGTCTATGGTGGAATGTCCAGCAGTTACCACGGCGACACAATGCAGACAATAGCAAACGCAGGTAATTTGAAGACTGAAAAAATACAGAATAGATTTAAACGACATACGAGTGTTCATGATCCTGCTTGAGTGTTTGATTTTAAACAAAAGATGTGAGTGTGATTTGCGTAAAAACAGATGGTTAATGCGAGCGAGCTTGCGGCTGTAATGTTATTGGAGAGCGATTTGTTTAACAGCACAAAATCTGCTCACCTGTTGTGCTTCAGTTAAAGTCAATTCTTTATGATCAGATTGTGTTAAAACAAAGCTCAGATTCACTAGCAAGGACCACGCCACGACAATGAAATACGATAAAGATATTTATTGACGGTGGGTAGATGTGATGGCTCAGGGGAGGCTTAGGGTGAGGGCTCCGTCTCCAATCCAAAATGATCACCCAGCTGATTCGGAACCCCCCCTTCCTTAAAGGGATATGCCACCCCCAGGTCAAACACACCCCCAGTGGCCACATTAGTTACTTTCTGTGTAGTGCGCATTCATATCGAGTGCAAATAAATGTGCAAATCAACACGGAGAGCTTGACCTGGTCATTTTGGGGTGGGAACTATTTTACAGTGCAGAAAAACACAGCCGAACCACACAGGGGAATCCCTGTTACGCACCACGTTGGGAGTTCCCCTGTTACGCAGCGTGGTGTGTGCTTCGGCTCTGTTTTTCCGCACTGAAAAATAGTTCCCACCCAAAATGACCAGGTCAAGCTCTCCGTGTTGATTTGCACATTTATTTGCACTCGATATGAATGCGCACTACACAGAAAGTAATTGGGAAAAGCATCGACCAAATTAATTCCTTTTGGTCGAAATCTTTCTCTGGCTACGTTAGCCTCCAGTGTAACGCGGAGTAGCTGCAGCTGCGTGCGGCGGTCAGTGCTGACAGACTCGGACAATGGCTGGGTGACCAGGAAAACGCTTTCCACCACTTATTTTTGTCTCTGGACTGTGGGGAGATGCCCAAGTTTGACCTGGGGGTGGCATATCCCTTTAAAGATGATGTCTTCAGGCTGAAGGGAGAGAGAGAGAGAGCTGAAGTGGGCGGTGTTGTCAGGACAGGCCGTATAAATAGACTTCTGGGTAACTGAAGGTGTGGTCGAGATGAGCTGTGGTTCGCTGGCGAGGCGGTTGAGTCGTGGTCCAGCTCCTGAATCTAAGTTAATCATATTAACTTAATTAACACTTAAAGTCTAACTTCAGTAACAGAGATTCAGGCAGAGCAGTGCCTCCAGTTAGCGTCACAGCCCCACGGAATGTAAAGCATCAATGTAGTGCTTGTGAAGATGTTTGTATCACTGGCTTGGACAAACTATATGTGTTCATGCGGACACAACACTGTCCAATCCGCACTTTAAGATTATTATTATTATTATTATTATTATTATTATATTGAATAAATAACAATCATACATCGTTTTTATCTAGCGCTTTTCACGGTAACACAAAGACACTTCACAATAAAGTAACAATAAAACAAGGACAGGACAGACAAAACAGTAATGAAAATGTGCATGCACAGAATTCATTGGGACGCTGCGACTTCAAAGGCAGTTTTCTGAAAATGTATTTTCCTCACACGTTTTCCAATCTTCTAGTTAACGCGCTTTTGACGGATTGTGCAGAGGGATTTGTTGATATGTAATTATAAGACTGTTTTATTAAACTTTAAAAAATGAGGCAGCATTTTTCCTTTCTCAATATATGATTTTTTTTGTCAATTATACACATTTTCTTACATTAGAATATGAAACCTCTGAAGAGATTTCAAATGTTGGCTCCAACAATATTGCAAAATTATTATTATCACCCTAAAACATTTTAAATTTCATTTTATTGTATTGTACTGATGGGGAACAATACATTTATTTTTACAACCAAATGCAGGGCAGTGGCCATGCTCCTGCTTTTTGGGAATTTGATCATGCTGTCAATAAATATAAAGTAAGACAGCACTAATATTTAATCGATTTATATCACAAAAAAATAGTATAGTATATAAAATAGTAAGGACGCAACAGTTTTGAGATAGTAAGCACAGTTTGGACAAAAGTTTGGACAACCTCGATGCAGGCTATTAGTTTGCTAACAACACAAACACAAAGAACCTTTATAAATAGTTGTCATAGTGCCTTTTACAGATTCAGATAGCAAAGACTCCTGACCTTTGCTCCACCGCTACCATATTGTTGATTTCTGCCAGCGTTGGCGATATGAAACCACATCCACACAGCTTTTATCTTTTACTCCGTACTTTCTATCTAGTATTGTGGCCCAGGTCCAAATATCGATCCCAAGAGCGATGGTTCCCTTCGTGCTGCCACCCCTGCGTATCTGGCCACTGTATCTCCGGGGGACTTCCTATGCTATTCCCTCCGCCCTCATCCAACTCAGCGTGGGCAAGATGGAGCATGCGTTCCCCTTCCATGGCAAGGGCAGTTACTCTCTGTCAACTACCCCGGGCCGCACATCCTCTGGCTCAATTAATCACGCGCCCACCTCTGGAGCTTCTCGTCGCGGCCTCCGTTTAAACATATCCGCCCGCCACCCGCTCCAATGTCGTTTACCTGGAGAGGAACAAGTGGAACAGGTGGGCAGGAGGTTTGGGGAATTTTGGAGATGATTTCCTTTGCATATTTAGGCTTCTTTAATACACTGTGTTTTTAAACTCCAACTCCAAACCTTCACTAGAATCATTTGGATCTTTTCAGCCATAGAAATGCCAATCTACTGAATTAAAGGTCAAAAGTAGCTGTTAATTTGAAACCTAATTCTTCATGACATCGCAACAGTCTTGGTAACCTGGAGAGGAACTAGTTGAACAGGTTGAAACAGGTTGGCCCAGATTAGCGGGAGGTTTGCGGAGGGGCGAACGGGTGTGCAGACTTTTGGAGACGATTTCCTTTGAGGCAGATGCAATCCAAAGTCACAGCGTGGTGCCCAGGAAGCAGCCGGGACTCCCAGCTGATGGGTTTTCTAATTCAATCTGTTCCGAAGCAGCAGGATGCGGAGTGCAAGCCAACAAGTAACCTTCCGTTCGCAGATCTCGATGTTTGGCGCGATAAGTCGGTGGAAATGGGTCGATATGCAAGAGATGAGGGGACAGATGGAGTTACATTTGCGTTGGGATTGCCACATGAAAAGGAATGATTTTGTCCGACATAGCTGTGTGAGACGTAGTTGCTTGTGCAAAATAGCATTCTCATTAGAGAGCGTCTAAGAGGTGGCGTGGGATGGAGAAGGGAATAGATAGGGAATATATGCTGGGGTAATACTGCCATCTTGTGTTGGAAGTGAATATGGCGGTACTTGGGTGACAGGATTTGGGTTTTCAAAGAATATTTTTTTATTCTTTGATGGAGAAGCATTTGCCCTACGACAAGACGGTCAGAAGACACTGCCGAGAAGCATCATGCACCTGGGTACTGAGGTGGGTAGAGTTGCCAAAAGTTGCACTCAAGTAAGTGTACTGTTACTTAAAAGTATTATAACTCAAGCAAGCAAAAAGAGTAAAAGAAATTGTAAAGTAACTACCTTTATTAAAAAAAGAAGAAAGTCTAGATCGATAATATGACTATAATAATAATAATTGCTCACGTTATGGTATCTTTATTAAAACAGGAACAGTATAGTATTTATGATCTGAAATCCTAGTAAAATTAAATGACCACATGTATCAGAAAGAGGGATGGGATTTAGCCCAACTGGCAGATCCTTGTCTTCCCATTAAAGAGAAGTTATAATGACCTCACAGCGCAATTTCCCAACCCTTTTTATTGAGATTGAAATTGTGCTGCTACTGCTCATTACATTTAGCCTAATAATAAAACAATGGAGACTTTAATGTGGTTGTACTTTAAAATTTGCCCTGCCCAAGAACAGATTTGTTGTAAAAGCTCCTCTCAGGGACAAAATGAGACCACTGTGTGCAGTCTGCATCTAACTGTAAAGTGCCTCTTGAAATCATAAAAAGCTCAAAAAAACTCACTGTGGTGAATAATTGTGGTGATTGGATATTTTATTTGATATTTTATTCTGATTTGTACATATACATTTATTATTATTTTTATTTTTTTTTATAATTATGTCTCATTTGACCCTGTTCTATTGCTCTTTTTTTGGTATTCCATCTATTTTTTTGTTACCTTCTGTTATTTGATGAGTGAGCTACTGTACCCAAACAATTTCCCTTGTTGATCAATAAAGTTTGTCTAAGTCTAAGTCTAATTAGCATGTTCAGAATGCATATGATAAGAGACAAATAACGTTATATAACACATTACACGATTTTTGAATGTTTTTTATTATTATTACACAATTTTCTATGTTATAATGTAGCTTCCTCAGTACAAACATACCTGGAGTTGTGTTTTGTTTCATTCATTTTACACAAATTTAACACACAAATCTGCATATTTAGGCTGAGTTCTTCTCCCGGAAAACACTTTTGATGTCATGCGGTAATACAGGAAGTATTTGTATTTATTTATTAAAGGGACAATGCATATTAAAAGTCAAGTACACACTGTGTTTTCAAATTCCATACACCTTCTCTAAAGTAATTTGGATCATTCCAGCCTTGGAATTGCCAATCTCTACTGAACTAAAGGTAAAATTGAATTTGAAACCTACATTCTCGTGACATCACAAGGTGGAACAGAGCATTTTGAACCAAGATATAAACAAATAGATGAAGATTTAAGACATTCTAACATGGTTTAAAGCTCACTAGAGTTAATTTTGCTATTTGAGATAGATAGATAGATAGATAGATAGATAGATAGAATACTTTAATACCGGCCTCTTCTCAGCCACAGATGTGTTTTATTATGTTTATATTATGTTTTTTATACTATAATTATTGTTGATTTTACTTCAACTTTACCGGTTTTGCCAGTAACATGTGCAAAATAAAACAAAATTGTACTATCCACATTAGAATATGTATGTGATCCTAACAAATGAGATGCAGATTTGCACAAGAATATCCTCCGTCTGCTTCATACTGGGCACCGTATTGAGTTTGATTCTTAAACACATATCAGACCCTCTGTCAAAAAATACCTCTGTCAAACAAGACAATGGACTCTGTGTGCTAATCCCAAAGGAGAACTTCACAAGGATGCTATTGGCAGTGTCAAGGCTTTTCACTAAAAGTATTGTCAAAGAATCCTTTTGTAATACTTGACCTGCTTTTAATTATTAGTGGGCCACTGTAGCTTCCAAGAATTCATATGCAAAAAGACAACGCATCCACTTGATTAGCACTTTGGCTAATCTTGTCTTTACGGAAATTCCTCTACATTTAGGTTCAGAGTACTAGGTTCAATACTCAGTTCACCAGTTCACTCCACTCCTGCCTAGTAAAGGTCACATAACTTACTGTAACAAATAATCTGATTACTGAGTACTGATTACTATGTTGGGGTGTGTGAGATCTATTCTTTTATGCTTGAAGTGTTCTTCATATCTAGTCTAGTCTTACTGTGGGAACCGTCTCACCTCACCATTTGTTTCACCATTTGTTGTATACATCAAGTGTGGCTATTGGTTATAAAAGGCTGTAAACTAACTTGGGGTGTGAGACCCTTCCTGTGGGCTGTATACACAGGGTGCTGTAAACAGCTAATGCTACACTTACTGTGGGGTTGTGTTGTGACAGTTGTTGTTTGATTGGCTGACCTCACTATTGGACACTCTGCATAGTTAAACTATTCTCCTATAGGGTAGCTGTTGCTGATGTCATAAATATTCAACAGTGTACTGTGTTTCTTTATTTCTTCTGTTGCATGCTACTTTTTCTTGCTGTTCTTGATCTGTGCGTTGCAACACTGGAATTTCCCCACTGTGGGACTAATAAAGGCATATCTTATCTTATCTTATTTAAAGACAGCCCTTGTGGTCATTGTGTGTGTGTGATCTGCCCCCACTGGGGAGGTCCCTCTTCACGTCTCTCTGCTAAGATGACAACATGGATGCTGAAGATGTCTGATGTCACCATTTCGTTTGTATTCTGCTATTTTTACATTAAAATGCTGAATAACCTCAATTTCGACTAATGCCTT
Source organism: Paratrypauchen microcephalus (assembly GCA_036785185.1). NCBI lineage: Eukaryota > Metazoa > Chordata > Actinopteri > Gobiiformes > Gobiidae > Paratrypauchen > Paratrypauchen microcephalus. The sequence continues at coordinate 1,231,858 of JAVJIX010000197.1, read as the reverse complement.
CCTTCAGACCGCCTTCTGACCCATTATTTGAAACTGACAGGTGGGAGTCTATGGCTCAGGTTTGAATCTCAGGATTCAATTTGATTAAAATTCTGAGGCTCGTGAGCCAATGCACAAATGAATATAGATGCATCAGTGCATCTTTATGTTTTACTGCATGTTAGCATTCAGGTCAAATTAGTGGCTACTTTTTCATATATGCAGGACTGCTGATAGAGGCAACAACTTTTATTTTGCACAACTGCTTTATTTAAAGGGCTAATTGCTTACTTTTTCTGTGACGGGATAGTTTAGCAGGTGGGAGATATTTTCACATTATAACATATTATAGCATTATAACAGCACATCTATGACCGAGTAGCTGTTAGCAGAACCTGCGTGACGTTGGCCCCCCATCAAACGCACACCTACACAAAAACTATGTCAATCGTTTGTGCTTTGTTTGTGCTGTTTTGTGCTGCAAAAAGTTTTGTTTGTGCTGCTTTAGTTTTTGAGATATTAACGATTCTTTTATAGGTCAAATTGGGGTCAGTCAGCCCCCCCTCAAAAACTAAAGCAGCACAAACGAAGCACAAACGATTGACACTATTTTGGGCAATTTTAGAGCATTTTGAAGCTTCGTGGGGGCCTGGCTGACCCCAATTTGACCTATAAAAGAATTGTTAATATTTCAAAAACTAAAGCAGCACAAACGAAACTTTTTGCAGCACAAAACAGCACAAACGAAGCACAAACGTTTTTGTGTAGGTGTGCGTTTGATGGGGGGCCAACTTCACGCAGGTGTTAGCAGCACTTAATGCCATCTGTTTAGCTTCTCTGCAGACTTCTATAAAAGAAACTACAGTCCACATGCCTCTGTCCTCTACAGGAACACAGCACAGTGAAGTCAGTATAGAACAGTTCAACGTGAAAGTAATAACGCCCAGTGTACACTGACTGCAGGTGCAGTGCGGGACATGTGCAGGCCCCTCAAGACTTAGAAAGTTATTAAAATCAGTAGCACCCTGCCACACTGACCTCTTTGCAGTGCAGATGCAGGTGGGGCGCGGACCTGCAATACCACAGCGGTCTCTGACATCAAGATGACAAAATCGCATGAGCAAAACAGGAAATCAGATGTGCAGAACAGACACATCTGATGTATTTTCAGAATAAAATATCTCTGCACACTCCTGGTACTTCGCAAATGTACTTACCCGTTAGTACGACAAAGTCTAAAGGTGCAAGAAAGTGGCTATAGTGTAAAATACCGCTGTTGTATACCAACAAGGCTTTTTGTACAAGATAATCTATCGCATGAACTCCCAACCAGAGCATGAATCCACACGAAAACGTTGTCTCAGGAGCATTTCCACACTCTGCCCACCAGTGTTGGGCACGTTACTTTGAAAAAGTAATTAGTTACAGTTACTAGTTACTAACCCAAAAAAGTAACTGAGTTAGTAACTGAGTTACTACACTATAAAAGTAACTAGTTACATAGGAAAGTAACTAATGCGTTACTTTTTTTTTTAGTTAAAAAATGTCAAATAATTTGGATTTTTTTACAGTGCATTATACAGCTTTTGCTGCTTGGCTGGCGTGGCTCCGTCACCGTGGCCTTCATTGTTAACGGCACCTAGCATGCGATTATCATCATGGGGCCTGCTTCTTCTGCCCCTTCCTCTCCTCCTCCTCTCCTCTTCCTCCTCCTTTCCTCTTCCTCCTCCTTTCCTCTTCCTCCTCTCCTCCTACTCCTCTCTCCTTCATTGTTAACAGCACCTAGCATGCGATTATCATCATGAGGCCTGCTGGGGGCCACTAGTTTAACAGAAGCGCGCGCCGTCGAGAGATGCTTCATTAAATTCGAGTTGCTTATATTGGACGTGGACAAAGTCTTTGGTCTTTGACACAATGTGCACGTAACATGTAGGTTTTTACCTTTTACCTCGACGAGGTTAAAATACTGCCTATACTTCTGTCTTCGACTCGGGACTCGCCATCTGACACGGGGTGTGTGGATTGTGTGTGCGCTACTACTGTGTGCTGGGATTGTGTGTAGAACCCGCCCACCGCCCACTGGGTGTCTCTGGTTGGCTCAACATGAAATCTTACTCTGCTTTAGCCAATCATCATTACTTATCCCGCCCTTACCAAAGGGAGAAAAAAAAATCCCCTGTGCCTATGCGAGTCGCGCACATGATGCCAGTTTCAAAATGAGTAGGTTCAGTAATGCTGTAACGCGCCGTTTAGTAATGGTAATTGAGTTCCTTTTTTTAAAAGTAATGCGTTACAGTATTAGTTACTGTCAACAGTAACGGCGTTACAGTAACGCGTTATTAGTAACACGTTAAGGCACAACACTGCTGCCCACAGACGGCCACGACCGCACAGCAGCAGAGACCACAGTCAGTGGGGAATACAGGTCACAGTAAAACCGCACTGAACCCGAACCGCACCAAAAATTCAGAGTGTAAAATTCACAGTGAAAAATGTCATAACAGATCCAAGATGCCAAGGCCTAACCAATCGATCCTGTGTGAGTGAGGAGGACAGAGGCTGTTTCCTATTGGCCGTTCTCATCTGTGGGTGGGGTTTACACTTAAGAACTGAAAGAGATGAGGTTTTGATGAGGCGAATTCTGACCAATCAGATTGCTTCACTGCACCATTTCCTGTTTGTTACTAAGTTAGATCGGATCACTTTGGATCGCTTGCTTAGGCCTTGGCATCTTGGATCTTTGATACAAAGTTTTTTTCACTCTGAATTTTGACTGTTGAATCTGAGGGCTTGAAAATATTTGTGTTGAATATTTAAAGGGTTATTTTTTATTTTGAATTTTAAACACTTTAAAAAAGGACACATATAACTTCATTGACATTCAGAATAAAAATAATTCAAACATGTTTTTTCAGAGTAGGATTCAAAGTTGAAAATTTCAACAGCATTTAAAATTCAAAATCGGATGAAACAAATTATCTTCCATAAAAAACTCTTAAACTCCACTGGTAATGTGGCAATGTTAGCGCAATAACTGAAGTGAAAGTGTTTTATGTTTGACCTGGTTGCTGATGCCATGCACAAAAACAAACTGAATGGCAAACTAGTTCATTTTCAACAGTTTGGAGTGGTCTAAAGTTATTCCTCACTTACCTTTCGAACTCCAAGAATCGTGATTTTTCACTGTGATGAGTTCATAAGCGTCATAAGTCATAAGTATTGCCGTCAGTGAAGCTTCAATAAAACTTTAGGGGGCAGGAGTGTTACGTCGATGTGTAGAAAGTGTGCAAAATTGTCCTTTTGATGCCTTTAATTATGGGAAGACACATTTTGTCCAAATACATGAGAATAAATTGCATCCAGGGCATATGAAAGTATCTATGACAGATTTTGATGATTCTCTAATTTTGACTTGGTGGGTTTATACTGGTTCTACATATTATAGTTTTACACCAGCCAAGAAGCAATTTGCAAAGAAAAGTTGAAAAAAAACCATTGAATATCATCAGGAAGTAGAAAGTTCTTGTAAGATTATCAATGTAACTTGGCCTCTTACTAGCCCAGGAAAGCCGTAGCATCCGAAGGGTCAAATAACGAAAAGAAACTTTAAGTTCTTCACCTTTTTAAATGACCATCAGGACAGACAACAGGCAACAACCACAGAGTAACAACAAAAAAAAAAAAAACCTTATACAACATGGCCTAAACCACTAAGCACAGCTAAATTTAAGCATAAGAAAATTATAAAATCAATAATTGCACTATTTACAACTGGATACATTTCATAAATTAATATTGCACATTGATAATTTCAGAATTTGCTGTTTTAAAATATAATTTCATATATGGGTATTTAATAAAAATTATCCAGTTAATAATGTGCATCAATTAAATATGTATTATTATTATTATTAGGCCCGAGCGCTAAAGCGTAGGGCCTTTTGTTACTGTTCTGCAGTGCGAAGCACTGCAGAACCAGCGTGCACAAAACAAAGCGCGAAGCGCTTTGTTTTGTGCACGCAGCAGAGCGCGAAGCGCTCTCCCCTTTTTAAGCACCTAGCACTCATGTCAACGACTGGTGCCCGCTGACTTGGCACGGTGGCATCGCCTGTGGCCGCGATAGCGGCCAAATTGTAATTGTTCACCCCAAAACATTCTCGGCCGACCAGCGTGCGCAAAACAAAGCGCGAAGCGCTTTGTTTTGTGCACGCAGCAGAGCGCGAAGCGCTCTCCCCTTTTTAAGCACCTAGCACTCATGTCAACGACTGGTGCCCGCTGACTTGGCACGGTGGCATCGCCCGTGGCCGCGATAGCGGCCAAATTGTAATTGTTCACCCCAAAACATTCTCAGCCCACCAGCGTGCGCAAAACAAAGCGCTTTGCGCTTTGTTTTGCGCACGCAGCAGAGCGCGAAGCGCTCTCCCCTTTTTAAGCACCTAGCCCTCATGTCAACGACTGGTGCCCGCTGACCTGGCACGGTGGCACCGCCCGTGGCGGCAAAATTGTAATTGTTTTGTGGGCACACATGACATCGTGCACGCAGTGCACGATGTCATGTGTGCCCACAAAACCAGAGCGCGAAGCGCTCTCCCTTTTCCAAACACTCAATGCCACACTATAGTGACACTCATAGGATCCAATAGCACAGACTGGCACTGCCCATTGCCGCGAAAGCGGCATAATTGTAATCGTTACCCATCGTAAACGTCAAAAATGTGTATTGGGCAAGTGAGTAATCGATGAGGTCAATGACGAGCGCAACGCGCTCGTCATTGACAATGGACCCCACGGGTGCGTTACTGGACGCGAGCCCTTTCCATTGATATATATATTGCCACCATAGGTGGCACCATATTGTTATTGTTCTGGTTTTTCTTATTATTATTTATTCTTATTTATTCTTATTATTTTTCTCCCCCCCTTTTTGCAGGTTTCGGGTACTTCCCACGGACGAAAACTCACGAAATTTTGCACAAAATTCAAGAATGCCAAAAAAGGAATTTACAAATAATCTGTATTAAAAAATCTTTAAAAATGGCTCGACAGCGCCCCCTAGAAAATCAAAATACATTGCGCCTATGGCTATACCCGAAAAATGAACTTTGTCGTAGACAAATGAAATTCGGGTGGTGGATAGGTCATGTCGTTACGAACCAAAAAATATATTACGCTGTTGCTAGGCGACCAACAGGAAGTCGGCCATATTGACCCGAGCACGCGACCCGGCGCCGAAGGCGCAATTTCCTGCCTTCGTATTTTAACGAACTCCTCCTAGGGTTTTTGACCCAGACTCACCAGAATCGTGCTGTATCATCTAGACAAGTGGGACATTAAAAGTTGTTAAAAGCGTTCTAAAAGAGTGAACGTTGTTTCCGTGACAACGCCACAAATTTCGGGTTCGTTTTTGCGGCTCGCCATCAAACTTCGACGAGCGATAATTTGCGCATACTTTGGCCGATTTCACTCAAACTTTAATCGTTCATTGACACCCCGGCCCTGAACATATTGATATAATAAAATCTAAAATGGGTGCTATAGCGCCACCTAGGGACATTGCATGGAAGCGCAAAATTTTACTTTGTCGTAGACATACCAAATTTGGTACATATATTCGTGATGGGGTATCGATCAAAAAACTCAATGACGCCAACACGCCATGTCCCATCGTGTTGCCATGGCAACAGGCCAAACTTCTCTCCTTGCCAATGGGATGTCAGGCAAAAACTTTGTCGTAGCCAAACCAAATTTGGTACACAGATGCATCATGGGAAGAGGAACAAAAAAGTATATTAACCGGTTGCTAGGCGACCAACAGGAAGTCGGCCATTTTGGACCGAGCATGTGACCTGGCCCCGAAGGCGCATTTTCCTGTCCTCGTATTTTAACGAACTCCTCCTAGGGTTTTTGACCCAGACTCACCAGAATCGTGCTGTATCATCTAGACAAGTGGGACATTAAAAGTTGTTAAAAGCGTTCTAAAAGAGTGAACGGTGTTTCCGTGACAACGCCACAAATTTCAGGTTCGTTTTTGTGGCTCGCCATCAAATTCGACGAGTGATAATTCGCACATACTTTGGCCGATTTCACTCAAACTTTAATCGTTGGTGGACACCCCGGCCCTGAACAGATTGATATAAGAAAATCTGAAATGGGTGCTATAGCGCCCCCTAGGGAGACTGCATAGAAGCGCAAAATTTTACTTTGTCGTAGACATACCAAATTTGGTACACACATTCGTGACAGGGTCTCGGTCAAAAAACTCAATGACGCCAATACGCCATGTCCCATCGTGTTGCCATGGCAACAGGCCAAACATCTGTCATCACCAATGAGATACCAGGCAAAAACTTTGTCATAGCCAAACCAAATTTGGTACACAGATGCATCATGGGAATAGGAACAAAAAAGTATATTAAACGGTTGCTAGGCGACCAACAGGAAGTTAGCCATATTGGCCTGAGCACGCGACCCGGAGTTGAAGGCACATTTTCCTCTCCTCGTATTTTAACGAACTCCTCCTAGGGTTTTTGACCCAGATTCACCAGAATCGTGCTGTATCATCTAGACAAGTGGGACATTAAAAGTTGTTAAAAGCGTTCTAAAAGAGTGAACGGTGTTTCCGTGACAACGCCACAAATTACAGGTGTGTTTTTGCGGCTCGCCATCAAATTCGGCGAGTGATAATTGGCACATACTTTGGCCGATTTCACTCAAACTTCAATTGTTCATGGACACCCCGGCCCTGAACAGATTGATATGAGAAAATCTAAAATGGACACTGTAGCGCCCCCTAGGGAGATTGCATGGAAGTGTAAAATTTTACTTTGTCGTAGACATACCAAATTTGGTACACACATTTGTGACAGGGTCTCGATCAAAAAACTCAATGATGCCCCCGCGCCATCTCCCATCGTGTTGCCATGGCAACAGGCTAAACATCTGTCATCACCAATGACATGCCTGGCAAAAACTTTGTCGTAGCCAAACCAAATTTGGTACACAGATGCATCACGGGAAGAGGAACAAAAAGTATATTACGTCGTTGCTAGGCAACCAACCAGCCGTATTGGATAGACCATGTCCTGTCAAACTTCGATGAGTGATAATTCGCACATACTTTGGCCGATTTCACTCAAACTTTAATCGTTGGTGGACACCCCGGCCCTACACAGATTGATATAAGAAAATCTAAAATGGCCATAATAGCGCCCCCTAGGGAGATTGCATGGACAGAAAAAATGTACTTTGCCATAGACACACCAAATTTGGACCACACATTCGGGACATGGTCTCGATCAAAAAATACAGTGACACCCCACTCCTTCTCGCGTCATGTTGCCATGGTAACAGGCCAAACATCTATCCCCGCCATTAGGATGCCCGGCAAAAACTTTGATGTAGCCACACCTAATTTGGTACATAGATGCATCATGGGAATAGGAACAAAAAAGTATATTACACCATTGCTAGGCAACCAACCAGCCATATTGGATAGACCATGTGACCTGGTGGCAAAGGCGTCATTTCCTGTCAAACTTCGACAAGTGATAATTCACGCATACTTTGGCTGATTTCACTCAAACTTTAATCGTTGGTTGACACCCTGGCCTTGAACAGATTGATATGAGAAAATCTAAAATGGGCACTATAGCGCCACCTAGGGAGATTGCATGGAAGTGCAAAATTTTACTTTGTCGTAGACATACCAAATTTGGTACACACATTCGTGACAGGGTCTCGATTATAAAACTCAATGATGCCCCCACATCATCTCCAATCGTGTTGCCATGGCAACAGGCTAAACATCTTATTTATTTATTTATTTATAACGGACAGTGCATATTGACCAACAATTACTGTATAACATGCCAATGGGACGCCCAGCAAAATCTTTGGTATAGACACACCAAATTTGGTACATATATGTATCATGGGAATAGGAACAAAAAAGTATATTACGCCGTTGCTAGGCAACCAACAGGAAGCCAGCCATATTGGATAGACCATGTGACCTGGTGGCGAAGGCGCCATTTCCTGTCCTCATATTTTTTTTTATTCAATTTATTTATTATTGCTTGCACCCAGCATTTAAAAGAACAAAAATACACACAAAAGAAAAAGAAAATAACAGAACAGTGCAGAAAGGCTTATGAGTGACCTCTTAAAATGATTGAAATTTAACACACACATGCATCCAGATAACACACACTCACACATGCACCGAGCTCAAACACACACACACACACACACACACACACAATCAAACCAACTGTGATTTAATAAATGTAAGTTTGAGCTGTTTATTGTCATACTATGGAACTTTCCAGTCAGAGCAATGATAGTAGATCCATAGAAACAAGCAGGTGATGGACCCTGCACAGTGCACCTTTAAGCTTTCATCTTGTCAACTGTGATCATTTCGTTACAATTCAGCGAAATGACAAGAACCTATAGTTATTATAATGCAAAACATTTCTAAAGCTATTTACTGTAATATCATTGGGTGTTTTGAACCTAATCTCACCAAATATCTTTTGTGTTAGGGATCAATGCATTTATTGAAAATGTTTCCTGCCAAAATGACTGCCCCAGTCTCACAATAATGTTGCTGGGACATACACAAGAAACAAATGAAGACACATTCAGCCAGTGTATAACTAAAGGATACCTTTAAAATACACCTTCTAACCCACACGTGCCACACACTCTCATACCCACACACATGTGCACACCAGCAAACCCCTTAAAGGCACATACACATAAAAGAACACAATTAACCCCGGTTATCACAATACTATATTTTTTAATGCTGCTTGAAATTTTATTTTGATGTTTTTTAGTAAGGCCTTAATTTTGACAGAATCCATTTAATGACTGTTAATGCTTTTTAATGCCCCGCAGAAACCCTGCTTATTAGGGGTGTGAATCTTTCACTCACAAAACGGTTCGATTCGAATCTCGATTCACAGGCTACGATTTGATCCAGGGACGATTCATAAAATTAGTGAACGATCCGGTACGATTCGATTCGATCCGATCCGGTTCGGTTAATTTCGATTCAATACAAATTGACAACTTTACTCCCAAGTGCTTTAAAGTTATTGAGAAGAAAAAGAGAGAAACAGAAATGAAATTTCCAAATAGTATCCTTTTGTTTATTTAGTGTCCAACAGACAATACACCAGGCCTAGTGAAAAACTGGCAATCTGGTTTGCAAAACTCTGCTCATACTTAAAATACAACACATTCCTTCCCTCAAGCAACACAAAACAATAAGGTTAGATATCAAAAATAAAAAAGACCTTATAAAACAAGCAAGTTGCCTATTAAAGTCAAAAATCTGAATGAATCAGAATGAGTTAGTAATTAGTGCTTCAGTCACTCATGAGTTTCAGTAAGTATAAAAGTGTAACATATCACTGACAAGAAGATAGATATTACTAGGCAGTTATAGAAAACACTAGCATGTTAAATCCACTGAATAACTAATACTTTCTCTCCATCTTATAACATTTCCTTACTCTCCTTTGAGACAAAAATCATCTGTGTGTGAAGTACATTTCTATACACACAAATCATAAGTATCTAAATACAGAAATTCACCAATTCTGATTATACATTGTATTTTCCACACAGAAGTAAATTAGCCAAGTCAATTTTAGCCCAAATCAAATATACATTGCCAATACATGAATGTTGTCTAAATAAATCACCCAATCCACTAACCGTGACAATAAAAACGCTAGTATCATACAATTGTTATGGTCTATAGCTGCCATGGAAACTACTGAGCTCAGTGAAACATCAGACCGATATCAACGCGACACAACACTGGCACAAAAGTTAACCACGCATATGAACCATGTCCATAAATAGCGGTAGCACCAAATTAACTTAAACAACAGCTCAATAAAAGGAAACTTATCTTAGCTTACCGATAGAGTAGATCTCCTGACGAGACGAGGCGGCGGGAAACCCGCCCTCCGCACAATGTGAATTGGGACATGGCTATACAGTGCAAACATTTTGTGTTCGCTTCCGCATATAGCCCGCGCCCGCTCGCATGATTGGCAGTTAACCAGCCAATAAGCTTCAACCCCAGGTAAGTGAACCACCCACCGTTCGCGAAAGAACGCAGACTCACACAGCGCGGCTTCTGCCCCACGAGAGAGACCGCTCAGGAGCTAGCAAACCGATTCTTGGCTGTAAATCCGGTGCATCGGACCTTTCGTAGTGCATTTGGACCAATCCGGGCTCCGCTGATCGGTACACTCAGATCGCAGAGGTCACAGACCAATAACCGATCCAAATCGGTTAATCTTTACACCCCTACTGCTTATGGATACAGACGCTCCTCTACATACGAACATTCAACTTACGAACATTCGGAGTTACGAACAGGGTCGAAAAAAAAAAAAAAAAAAGTTAAATGTTTGGGCAAAAGTGCTGTACATGTACGTAAGTGAGTTTTTGTATTTAGCACCTATTCCGACTTCCGAGTAGTGCGTATTTCTGCCGCCAATGCACAGGCAGGGCGCTACGATCATGTGCCCAGCATCTCCCCAGCATCACGCCCACTCAGTTGAAGTGTTCAGACGTACTTGCGGTGTTACGAACTTTGTTGTTTTATCTTGCATCCATAATCCAATATGGTTGGTGAAAAGCGAAAAGCTTCTAGTGAAAGTGGAAATGTGAAAAAGCGGCAAGCCGTCTCATTTGAAAAGAAGGTGGCGATAATAACGAAACTTGATGCTGGTGAGAAGATGGTGAATGTGGCACGCGCATACAAATACAACATGAACCGTTCGACGATCGGTACGGTAAGCTAAATTTGCATTTTTAAAAAAATAGGCTACATGCACACACAGTCTCACACATACATTCACACACACACACGCTCTCTCTCTCTCAGCTGTGTCTACTGCGTCTGCCTCTGTGTCTCTCTTCTTTTTATCTCATCAGTTTTCCATATTTTTAAAAAGCATATTGTTTTGTTCATTCATTCATGAATGAATATTATTTTGTTACTATTTAGTGTTATTTAAATGCAGTACAAATCCATATAGATTACTTATACAAGCCTTAAACATACATTCCCTTCTAAAGAATGCCCTATAACAAATTCAACAAACGAACAAATTCAACAAACGAACGGCCGTTCGGAACGTAACTCGTTCGTAGGTTGAGGAGTGTCTGTATTTCATAAGAAAGTGCAATATAATAACTGGCTCTTGCTCCCCACCTGGCAATATGACATCATGACACTCTAGAAAAGGGGTGTCAAATTCAGGGGTTATATCCAACCTACTTTAATCCCAAAGGGGCCGGATCAGAAAACTCATGGCATATGTACTCCAAAAATAGCAAAAAGTCCAAATATTATATAGAATATTATAAATATAATACAGAAGTCTTTTTTTATTTGATGAACTCAATCAATCAAACACTTTTTATAAAGCGCTTTTCATACAAAAAAATGTAATACAAAGCGCCTCATATTATAATATTATGAACCTGAAACTTTAAGAAAAATGCAGTTTCAACACAATGTTTTAACATTAACTTGTATGCATTTCACAGAATTTAGTCATGCTTTCTTTTTGCACCTGAAACTCTTTTAGCCTGCACAAGTGCATCAATATCAGGCACCATGTCCTGAGTAGCTAAAATATAATTAAAATATTTTAATACAAAATCAGTCGAGGGCCAGATTAAAGGTCTTGGAGGATCTGGCCCCCGGGCCACATGTTTGACACCCCTGATCTAGAATCTGCAAACCACCAATAGGAACAAAGCAAAATATGCCCCACCCCCCTCCCAAACCAGAAGACCGTGATAGCACCCCTATAAAATCAAAATATACTGTGCTTTTGACCATACGCCATTTTGTCATAGATGCACCATTCATGTCTCCTGTAATGCAAGTTTTTGTGTCATAATCATAATTTGCACATACTTTGTCACATCATGATGGAAAAATTGACTCTTGATGGAAAAAGTAAATCATTGCCACACCCCATGTCTGATCATGTTGGCATGGTGATGTCCCAAAAACACACATCCATGCAATCAAACACAAAATGTGTTGTCACCAAACTTAATTTGTTGTATATATTCATCAACATGTTTGGAAGCACAAAATTACATTACATGACATGATTTTGACAAACACTAATGTACCTTGGATTGATCATATTCTCCCTTGAATATGCACCATTAAAATTGTATTAAAAAAAGGCCACGGCCCACTTCTCATCTTGTTGCCCAGAAGAAATGACTCAAATATCAACCAGTCAGTGGGTTGTCCCGAGGTCTGAATCTTGACAAAACCATGTGACCTCTTGATTTGAACATTTTGCATCTTAAGAAATTGATGAGGTCTAAATAAGATAGAAAGAGGGATAGAGAGATAGGGAGAGAGAGAAGACAGGACGACATCAGGACAAAAGCCGGTCCAAACCACACCATGTCTAAAGCATTTATACAGGGAATGCATTTAAGTCAGTTTATAAAGACATCTCTCCTTTGAGAAACGATGGTTTATTAAACAAGTCAAATAGAGTCAAATAGTAAACCATTACACACACACGAGGCAATTATTGGTGAGTAAAAATTATGTTCCCTTTTTGCTGAAGCACAGTGACAATCCAAAATGAACAAATTATCTTTGCAAAATATGGTGGAATACCACTGCTTAACTGCAGTACAATAGTACATTCTTATAGTACATGTAATTACTATATACAGCTACAGCGTTATAAAGAGACTCAAATAAGTGGCACATTTCACCATGATTCAAATGTTTGAATAGACAGAAAAACATTCAAATAAACTTATGAGCAAATTATGTTTTCAGGTTTGTCTCACACACTTGTTAATATAAGGCCACATTTATCATGGGACATTTCCTCAGCTGTTTAGGTGCTCCTCAGCTAAGATGAAAAACTACCATTTTACTATTTTACTTATGCACAAAATTAGAAGTTAAACCTAAACATCACTATTAGGACACATTAGGGACAGCAGCAGACAGCACGAGCAGGAGGGAGGCCTGATGCAACCAAAGAACCCACAGGTCTACAGTCAGTGGAGACCCCACAGGTCTTCTAAAGTCAGCGTGTACAGTGGAGACATGACCCAATGTACTTGGACCACTCAGTGTGAGGAATCCCTCGTCTTCTGGAGGAGGTGGAGCAGAATGGGCTTTACGTCTGATTGGTTCAAAGTCCTGTCCTGAACAGTGAAAACCTGTAATGACACACACATTAAGAAAACTACAAAACTATGTTCACATGTACATTCAGATCCAAAGGCCGTTTATATAAATCAAACAGATAAATTAATAGAGGAATCCCACACATTTGAGAAAGGTGTAGTTTCACAATTTAAATAATGATTTCAATATGAGCACAATTCATTTGAAGCCCTTATTATAACTGGAGTAATACGCAACATGTAACATACCTAATCAGGGGCAGGAGTCTGGGCCAGCACAGCTCCAGCGCAGTTTTGGCTTTACTTTGTCATCTGAATTTGACCCATTTCATGAAGCATGAGCATCTCATCAGCCAACACTTCTGTGGCCCCAGCAGTGGAGGCTGCAAATGAGAAAAGAAAATTCATATAAAACATTTCAAACATTTTTCTCATTGTTATATTAGATGTGATGGACATAACAGACACAGTGTCTAGTATCTACACCAGTGTCTGCACCTGTTCAATGAGCCTAATGTCCATCTGAAATCTGACCTGTCCAGTGTTATTTACTCTTCACTTTACAAACATGCAGATTGTAAAAAACAGATAATGTATTCCCAGAATTAAATGCATAATATGATGGAGGCTCATATTACATGATTTACAAGTAAATATAAACTTTGATATAGTCAAACGGTGTCTTTTAAGTTTAATGTATGAAATAATGTGTTTTTATCTTACCTCAGAGCTACAATGGCCAAGTGTTTATGTGTTTCCATGAAAACGTCCTCCTCGAAGCTTCATTAATCCCTCCGTGGTCTTCTTTTCCTCTGACAGGAAAAACATTATTAGTGTTTGATGTAAATCTGTCCAAATACGAAGGTTTGAGCAGACTTTTTATCACTTTACCTGTAGATTATTAGCAAAACTTTTAGCTCAAAGCTCAGAGATTCACACAAATTAAAACAAATTTATTTGATAGTTTTGTGGTTTATGGACGTATTTTTTCGTTTACAGTTGTGTTAGTCATGATTTCCTGAAGTTAAAAGCGTGTACTCACACGTTTTCTCCGCTCTCTGGACGGTCTTTTTGCTTCGTATTTTCAAACATCTGTCTGCCGCCGCGTGGTGCATGATGGGATATATGACAGTGCGAAATGTGCTTGGATGTGCCCTTCATTCACGGCCCAATCTCCATGGAAATGAGGGCGGTTTTCAGGCCGCATTTGAAGTGTGCATGGAAAAGAAATAAGACAGCACTATTATCACATGCAAAACACCAAGGCGAGATAATAACAAAACAAATACATTACTTTTCTAAGACGCTGAAATGTTCCATTGAAGAAACATCCAGCTATCAGAGCACTGAGCTGATGAACGTGTTCCTGGAGCCTGGGCCTGGAGACAAAGACTGGAGACAAAGGGGAGGGGTGTGAATACACTCTCTCAAATATACGTCTGGAACAGTACCTTCTGTTATTAACTAGGGAAAGTCAAAACTGGGTCTTGGGATAATACCTTGATTTTTAATCTTAAAATGCAGTCTCCTTCCATCACAGCGTCTCTTACAGCTATCACTTGAGAATGTGAAGACCAGACTTTGTATCTTTTAAGTTGGTAACCTTATCTGGGGAGGTGGCTGTGGTATGATGGCCATCACAAATAACAAAAAAAGTTGTCAAAGACTGAAAGGTTGCCAGGCTCTACTGCATTATAATCCTAATACATTTACATGAGGCCAAATGTCATTAAACATCATGTGAATGGAGTTTAGTGAAAATGCTTTTTAAGCACCAATGCAGAAAATGATTAACACATCTTGTAAACAAGGGAATCTCAACATTATTTTGCTTACACTACAATTGCACTACATCTATACATTTACCTTTATGCTTTGCAATGGCTGTGCAACAGCCAAAGATCTTCCAGTTCTCTGGCATCTGCCACACTCCGAGACCTTTAAGAAAATTGTCATGATAAACAAATTAATAATGTCCTAATCTAATTGGCTGAACAAAATGAGTCCATAACATAACACAGAAATAAATCACATACCCATCTGTCAATATCCACTGAGATGCCAACCCAGTAAAATCTGGAGCATATTGCTGCATGTCCCTCAATTGGTGATGAATGGAATTCAATGAACAGTGATCTGGCTTCATCCCTTATTTGGATCACTCTTCTAGTATCTCCGTAGAAGAGCTGTCCATCTGCAGTGAACAATCACAAAGTGATAAACAACAACATTTTCCGAGACATGGATATATTTGAACACACCTTTGCCTACTTACCCTTTAGTGTAAACTTCTGAGAATGCCTCCCTGAGCTCAACTTCTGAGACTTGGTATAACCTTCTGGGTATTCCCCCTAGTCAGGAACTCAAAAACCTACTTGGAGGACTAAATCAGAACCAAGTCAAACCACATCAGGACTAAAGCTGGACCAAACCACGCCAGGTTTACAGCAGGTCTAAACCAGCCCCACTCTAGGACTAAATCAGGACCAAGTCAAACCACATCAGGACTAAAGCCAGACCAAACCACACCAGGTCTAAAACAGAACTAAACCACAACCACACCGGGTCTAAAGCAGGACTAAACCAGGTCTACAAGCAGGTCTAAACCAGCCCCACTCTAGGACTAAATCAGGACTAAATCAGACCACATCAGGACTAAAGCTGGACCAAACCACGCCAGGTCTACAAGCAGGTCTAAACCAGCCCCACTCTAGGAATAATCAGGACCAAGTCAAACCACATCAGGACTAAAGCCAGACCAAACCACACCAGGTCTAAAACAGAACTAAACCACGACCACACCGGGTCTAAAGCAGGACTAAACCAGGTCTACAAGCAGGTCTAAACCAGCCCCACTCTAGGAATAATCAGGACCAAGTTAAACCACATCAGGACTAAAGCCAGACCAAACCACACCAGGTCTAAAACAGAACTAAACCACAACCACACCGGGTCTAAAGCAGGACTAAACCAGGTCTACAAGCAGGTCTAAACCAGCCCCACTCTAGGACTAAATCAGGACCAAGTCAAACCACATCAGGACTAAAGCTGGACCAAACCACGCCAGGTCTACAAGCAGGTCTAAACCAGCCCCAGTCTAAGACTAAATCAGGACCAAGTCAAAACACATCAGGACTAAAGTCGAACCAAACCACGCCAGGTCTACAAGCAGGTCTAAACCAGCCTCACTATAGGACTAAATCAGGACCAAGTCAAACCACATCAGGACTAAAGCCTTCCTTGGGGTACACATCACTGAGGATCTGTCCTGGACACTACATACAGACACTGTGGTTAAGAAAGACAAAGACTCTACTTCCTGAGGAAGTTGAGGAAGTTTGGTATGAACACCAGCATCCTCACAAACTTCTACAGGTGCACCATCGAGAGCCTGCTGACGGGCTGCATCACTGTGTGGTATGGGAACTGCACTGCTCAGAGCCGCAAAGCACTACAGAGGGTGGTGCGAGCGGCAGAGGTCATCATTGCAGCAGTCTCCCCTCCATCCAGGACATTTACCACAGCAGGGGTCTGCGTAAGGCACACAGCATCACTAAGGACCATACTCATCCGGCACAACAGGTCTAAAACAGAACTAAACCACGACCACACCGGGTCTAAAGCAGGACTAAACCAGGTCTAAAGCAGGACTAAACCAGCACAACACCAGGACTAAAACAGAACTAAACCATGACCACACTAGGACTAAAGCAGGATCACACAAGGACTGATGCAGAACAAAACTAGCATCAGACTTGGACCAAATTAAACCAAAAGATCAAACACAGAACCAATATTTAAGTAAAGAAAAGTACAAAGCTTCAGTCGCATTAGCATAATCACATGATTATTATATATATTTTTGGAATATATTATTGATTATTACATGATTAGATACACAGAAAAAATATAAATACATAGTATAATAAATAAATGACCAACAGCGATACATAATTTAACTATTCAAATACTTAAAAAAACACGCAATCCCTTCATGATCAGAGAAATATGTTGGCACCACCACAGAGTGAACCTCAAAGGTTGTCGTTTTAACAAATACATGGTCAATTAATGTTCCTCTCTCTGTTGTAGGACATTCAACATGCTGACTATACCCTTGATCAAGCATAAATTTAGACCATTTTGAGGCTTTCTGTATATTGTCATTAAAATCTCCTACAATAACAATTGTTTCACTTTTATAATGTATCCAATTAAATAACTTTTTCATATTTTTGATGAACAATGGCATGGGATAAGATGGGGGACGATAAATTACAACAACTAAAATATTGTAAGCCAAACAGTTGTATGCTACACATTCTAGATCAACATTAGGTACTGTGACTTCATAAGCTACATTTACGTCACAGTACACACCAACTCCCCCGTGTTGTTGGCTACACAATGCTACAAGTGCTGGGTCGGTACTACATTTATAACTATCACTACGGGGATGACTATGAAATTGAAATCCATCTATATGAACAGTGTCTAAACAAGAGTCACCCCTTAGCCACGTCTCTGTTACAGCGATGCAGTTAGGCTGCCAAGGCTGTGTAGCGAATGCCAAATCTGACACATGTCTGTGTAATCCATGCACATTCATCAAAAATAATGTAAAGTCTTGCACACTAGTGATGGGCCTAGATATGTAATCTGTCATGAAGGATGGCATATAATGGAGTGCAAATTTAACATGATCATTGCAATAAATGGATTTTTGATCAAACTTTTGGATTATGAGCCCGGATAATGTTCTAACTCTGCTCAACGCGACATAAGCCTGACCGGCCGTGAAAATTTTGTCGAGGGACACGACCGCACTATCAACAGAAATGCCTTGAACCTTGTGAACAGTACAGGCCCAAGCAAGTCTGAGAGGAAACTGACGACGAATGCCACCTTTTTTATTTGCTCGTTCTTCCTCTGGTTCAATGCGTGTGCATCCAATTAGATTTGGCGTTGGGGGTATATACCGCTTTCTTTTTTGAACACCAGCATTAACATCATCAAATAAAACATAAACGGCAACCGGAAACCTTTCATTAGACCATACTATATCTTTTACTGTACCGCATAAACCATTAACTAGCCATCATTTACATCAATATTTTTACATAACATAACACGTGCACCATTACCCAATAATAGCTGTTCTGACAGGCACGTGTAAGGCGCATCACTATGGGGGACTATCCTTGCCTCTAATTTCCCAGTCTTCTTATTGAGTCCAAAGTCCTGTGCATGTATTTCAACATAATCTGGGCAAGTGCGGGTAAGTTTTTTGGCATTGTAGTCATCCACTTGTTGATTTCTTGGGAAAATGTGTAGTGTGTCTGGTTCCTCGCCAGTTTCACAGCGTCTTAAAATTGTAATGTCACTGCTTAACATGGGTGTAGTTCTAGAACGAGTTCTTAATCGGTTTAACAAACTGGCAAATATTTCATCTTTTTGGCGGACAATTGTTCTTAATTCAACACATGAAAATAAACTCGTCCAGAAGTTCACGCCTTCAATGTCTTTGTATAGGGGTTTCCCTTTAACGGGTGCCAATTGATAAAAATCTCCTACAGCAATGATGGCTACATTGCCAAATGGAGAAAAGTCACCTGTTTGCTTGATTTGTCTTAATCTACCGTGAATATATGTGAGCAAATTGTGATCAACCATAGATATTTCATCAATAATCAAAATTTGTAAATCACAATACTTTACACGCAGAGAATTTAACTTTTCTTCACCTAAAGGGGAGTAGGGCAAACTCAAAAAAGTTCCAATGTGAAATGTTGTGTGGATAGTAGCTGCGTTTAAATTATAAGCTGCCATCCCAGTTGGTGCAGTTAACAGCACACTAATGCTATCAGGATTTCGGCACAGAGGGGCCAATAACCTCATTGCCTCATACTGTATGGCCTTTATCAGGTGACTTTTCCCCGTCCCCGCCCCACCAGTAATAAATACATGCAAAGGATCAGGATTATTACCAGCTACTTTATCCAAACACCAAGCACGGATTTTATAAAAGATGGTCAACTGTTCTTGATTTAATGTACGAACTAAAT
This sequence comes from Paratrypauchen microcephalus, assembly GCA_036785185.1. Classification (NCBI taxonomy): domain Eukaryota; kingdom Metazoa; phylum Chordata; class Actinopteri; order Gobiiformes; family Gobiidae; genus Paratrypauchen; species Paratrypauchen microcephalus. The sequence goes on along the minus strand of JAVJIX010000197.1, from coordinate 1,212,599 downwards.
CCAAACCCTCTTGTCTACTCAATATATTATTACGCTTTTCTAAATGGAATATTTCTTCCTGACATACAGCTAAATCAGGAATGGCAAGTGGTTCTTCTTCAAGATTTCCAAGTCGTTGATGTTCCATTTCATTTATGCAGTCCATTCTTTCAGACTCTTGTTCTGGGCATAAACGTGACCACGCATTTTCCACGTCTGGATTAAGGTCAACTTCTTTCTGGAGCTCCTCTAAATCTTCTTTAACTGTTTCAAATTTGCGCCTGTTTGATTTTACAACAGAACATACGCTACGCATTGAACCATTGGAAAACTGAACATTACCATTTTTATAAAACTGTAAGAACGACGCGAAGCTTTCCGGCTTTAAATGGTGACGATAGGGGACAAATAATTCAATCATACTTCTGTAATACTGTTCTGGGTTTTTTGTTTTTGAAAAACGCGCATAACGAATGACTGCTCCTTGAGTACGTGAGCGTTTAACTATAAATCCATGATCAAATTGTAGTGGGATTGAGTTTTTAGATTTTTCACCTTTTGTTAGTACACGATATTCAGATGCAAATGTTGCCATACACATGTCATTGAACACACTATTGTTGGGACGGTTCTTATATCTATCAATAATGTTTAACATCCAGATATCGTCTTCTCGATCTGTTTCATCAATTGTATTTAAGGGCCTGCTCATTCTAACTATGTTCTCTCCTGTGGGTATAAACACAACTTTTCTGGAACATTCTTTTAAATGCATATTGGTAAGTAAATAAACTGCTTCCTGTGCAGACACCTCTCTGTTATGTAGGAAAACAGAACAAATTTTTTTCAGGGCACCTTTGGCATCTAAATTTCCTTTGCGGGCTTCTTTTTGGGCCATACTTAACAATAATCCCATTTCTCTTTCAGATTTGGAGATATATGAGATTATATAAACAATACAAGCGTATGGATCCACAACATACTGAATGTCAAAATTTGCATTCCACGTTTTAAGAATAAAAGGACTATACTGATTATTCCAAATCTCAGAAATATTTCTCTTTAAAACAATATGTGTGCGACCTCCCAAACAATTATATGCTTTTTCATATACTTCCTGATTAAACCCAAGAGATTCAAATACAGCATCAGGACAGTCATAAGGACAGTTATCCATCAGGCTGATCTTTTTCACGTTGGACACCATCTCCACACCGTGTGCTGTAGGCATTGTTGTATGGCAGATACACTCCACCTGATTATCACGTGTACTAACATCAGTTTTGGCAGGGTGACATTTTGGGCATTTGGGTTTTGGCTCAGATTTTTTAAAGAAAGTACGGGAAGATATAGGACGCGGGAAATTAAAGCGGCATTGTGTTTTATTTTTTTTACAAGTTTTTGAGTGTCGCTTAGAATGTTGCTGCACAGACGTGACTACTTCATACAAAGGATCGTCCTCGGCTGGCAGCTCACATGTGACGTATTTATCGATAAACTCAATCACTTCTTCATCAGTGTTTTCATGAAGTTTGGGTGCGTTTTTTACCCAAAACAAACAGTGTACATGAGGGGAACCTCTCTGCTGGAACTCAACCCGATAGAAATAATCAATAATTTCACCAATGGGATGTGACGGAGACATTAGTACTTCCTTAAGAAATATATGCCAGCGATAGTCAAACATCCTGGCCGCGATTACCGGGTTACGCCTTAAGAGTTCACAGCGCTCAGACCACTCTAGGTCTTCTACTGTTTGTAATCGACCTTCATGTCTCAGGATAGTGTTAAGTAAATTTTTCCAGCGCATATCAGCACTGGAAAATGAACAGAACCAGGTTGGGACCCCTAACTGGCGCACCATCGCTACCAAATCACTAGACGCCGATTGCCAGTAGGCTGGACTTCCTCTTATAGGTTTAAGAAAACGGTATCCACTGTCATGCTCCAGCATCGTTCTCAGAGTTTCTTTAATATTTGATTCATTGCCCTGAGAAAATGTAACTGTATCACCTTTTCGAAGTGCAATGGATACGCTTGAAACTACTTGTTGAAGAACGGATATGTAGTATGCATAAAAGAGATACAGTAAACTCCCTGAAAATCGTCCATCGGCATGCATTATTCTGTTATTTAAATAACGCATCAAAGTTATCCGTACAGGTCTCTTATCATGAAACGTAAACTGACCGAGGGGAAAGAGACATGGAAAGCACTTGGCTTCATTCTCACGATCTGAGAGTAATTTCACCGGATTGTTACCCTCTGTTGGAGCCAGATTTAAAATACCATCCAAGTACTGATCCAATATTTCTTGACCTAAATCCAGGGGCAAAGAACAAGTGTCCTGAAATACACAGTATCGCTGTTGGTCATGCAAGAGTTCATCATTTAGAACTTCGTCTTCAGTTTTTTCATTTTCCTGCTCTGAAGTTGGCATTTTGTCATCAAGGAATGGGTCTACGTCTTCACAAAATTCGCTCATATCATCTTGAAAGACTTCATCCATCTCTTCTTTTGAAAATTCATTTATCCATGATTCATCAAATTGTATGTCCTTAAAAAACTTATTTATCCTTTTTAAACACTTAATGGCATGTTTTATACGGATTGTATCAACAAATTGAAATTCATAATGGCCTTTATATGTCAGTTTACGTTTTAGCTTTACTGGTAACAATACACCACCCAAGTCAGAGCGCGGCAAAATGTTTACAGTCTGAGTTAGGTTTGAAGGGCAGCAGACTATTGGCCCATGACAAGCTCTCTGCCCTCCTCTGGGTAAAGCGATTATCTTCATCATTGCTACATTGGGGGATACCAGAAGTTCTTCTACACTGTTTAAACATGACAGTTCTTCTGGGATGGGGTCTAGTTCTAAGTTATTAACTGCACTTTCAGCTGGAGTGTCACCTCTTTTTATCTTTCGGTGACAGGTATAACAGATCCAGAGTTTACCTTTGGCAGTTGTTTTTATCGGGCATGGACTGACACAGTGACTGCTACATTTATGCAAATATGTGTCCTTTATACACTTATTAGCTGCAATTAATGAGTTTTCTTTCTTTGCATAGTTATCCATGTTACAATGTATAACCGAATTTTCAAAAAACATTCTATGGCACACAGAACAGATGAATTCTGGGCCCTTCTCAACTTTAGTCAAGAAACTCTCCATGACATATTCTAAGTCCTTTAATTTGAGTTTGTGGAGTTTCTTGGTCATTTTTATTGTTTCTTGAATACGCTTTTTGTTTTCGCTATTATGATATCGTGTTTTACTACTTATGATTTTTTCCTTTCTGTATACCGGGTCTTCATATTTTTGTTTACTTGCAGCTTTTAATCTCTCCCGATGTGAATTACTTTTCCGGTACTTTTCCTTGCTTAGGGCTTTTACTTTATCTCTATGCAATTTAACAGAGCTGTATTTTTCCTTACTGTAAGCTTTAACGCCTTCTTGATGGGACTTATCAGTACTGTATTTTTCTTTACTTGCATCTTTTAATCTTTCCCGATGTGAATTACTTTTCCAGTACTGTTCCTTGCTTAGTGCCTTTTTTTTATCCATATGCAATTTATCAGTACTGTATTTTTGTTTACTGTAAGCTTTAACGCTTGCTTGGTGGGACTTATCAGTACTGTATTTTTCTTTACTTGCATCTTTTAATCTTTCCCGATGTGAATTACTTTTCCAGTACTGTTCCTTGCTTAGTGCCTTTTTTTTATCCATATGCAATTTATCAGTACTGTATTTTTGTTTACTGTAAGCTTTAACGCTTGCTTGGTGGGACTTATTGGTAGTATATTTTAGAATGCTCATGGCCTTGAGTTTGTCTCTGTGCAGTTTGTTTGCTTTATACATTTCTTTACTTCTGTTTTTTAACTTGTTTCTAACATTCAATTGTTGCCAGTATTTCTGTCTATTTATACATCTTGCATACTGTCTATACACAGCTTTCTGTGCATACCGTTTTCTGAATTTTTCTCTCTCTTTCTCTCTGCGTTTTAGCAGTTTAGCATGTTCAGTATTTACTAGAGAGATTTCCCGAAATCTAAAACTGTATCCACTTTGATTAAGATCAGTTTGACAAAGGCCACAACAACTTTTCCCCTCTGAATCTTTAACACACTTTACGACTTCATAATGATTGTTATTGCAGTTTTCCAAGTATATACCTTGGCTTGACAACAATTTGCCATTACACTTGTACTGCAGCCATTTTCCATTTAAAAATGTAAATATATTTAACCCCAAATAGTCAGCTGTTACCTGAATTTCAAGCTCTGTGGCCCAGCTATTAACATATTTGATTCTGTTTTTTTCAATATACTCAGCAACAGAGACAAACCCAGGACGCAAGAGACTCTTGTACTTGACAGAGTTCTGTTCAAGTTCTTTTACTACTGAAAGCCGAATTTTACGGTGATTCTTTTGTGTTCCAGTCACTGCAAGTGAAATTGCCCGAAAATAACAATTGCCATCAGCAACAATGGATTCATTTTTGCAGGGGAGACCTAAAAAGCTGTTTGTTGTCAAGTGGGAGGTATTTAATTGTTCAAAAGCCACATTGATTTTTTTGCAGAGAGCCTGGCAAATGTCCTTCTCAATAGGATTGAAATGCAATGGAGTTTGTTCATGGCCAATAAACTGAACACCTTCAATGACCTCCTCACTGTCGGATTTATCAGTTCTGTGTTTTTTGGATTTGTGGATGCATTTACTCTTTGGAGATCCTGCTTTAACCCTAGGTTCACTGCAATCTGTTGACCTTGCCCGCTTTCTAATGAGCACATTTGCCTTAGTGACAACAACTCCACTGATTTCAAATGAATTATCTTTACTGTCAAATACATGAGCCAAATGACAAAAGTGAGAATACAATTCAGAAACAGACCTGAAATAACACACAACACTACTGCCATCTGCGTCTACAATGCCAATTTTGTTACGAGAATGAGAATCAACGACAGCATACAAACCATTATCATGAATGATGGAACACGTGGTCTTGCATAAACTGAACAGACAAGTGTCATACTGTGACAACATTCTCTCTAAACCATTTCCCAAACTAACAAGAACCTCTTGATCAATGAGCTCCCCACTATCTAGACCAACAACACCAGAAACACAGTCACCGTACTGAAAGTGAAATGTCTGACCTTCAATGTCCCATTCCTTTGGCAGATTTGAGACAAGCATCATATAAGACCCCGGGGTAATCTTTCTGTTCTCTCTGCAGTATACATACAATGCATCACCCAAAACAAGAACTCTATCCAGGTCCTGCTTCTGCCATGAAGACACAGGACATGCTACATGCTTTGCAAGACTAACTAATGCTATTGGTGCGCACTGAAAACCGGGATACATGAAGCGATCATTCCCCTGGTGAAATGATCCACTGATGTTCTGAGGCACAGACTTACCAGACTGGAGATCTGCTTCTGATCTGAGATCAGCTTTCATCTCAGTCAAGCCAGCACCAAAAGAAACATCACAAATTGGCTTTTCTTTACCCGGAGAGCAGCAGATGCATGGACCGCTGTTCTTGGTCCTCTTCGTCTTCTTGGTCATCTTGGATGGAATGTGATGACTCTTCTCAGTCTATGAAAAAAAAATATGCACTGAATATCTTATATCTAAAATTACTATTGATGAGAACCTGTGGTGGTGGGTAAATATGATAAATTGAATACAACTTATTTTTTCCATGTCAGATAATTTGCTGTGAAACTATTGTCACTGATTATCTTTCATACATGTTTAATACATAGCTGCACCTAATCATTGTAAATACAAACCAGGTTCTTCGCCAACACATCAGGGAGCGCGTCCACATCAGCACTGGTGGGTGATGCTCCAGGCGTCACCTCCACAACTCCTGGCTCCACCTACATCAGTAAATTTGTCAAATGCATGAAAAAAAATGTTTACTGTGGTAATACTACATTTCAAACTTAAAGATCCCATGACATGGTACTTCTTGATGCTTTTATATGGTGCCTTAGTGGTTCCCTAATACTGTATATCAGTGTTTCCCAACCTTTTTTGTCTTGTGTACCCCCTGAGCCTTTTTGTCATACCTCGAGTACCCCCTCACTCATACGTGTTGATAATTCTCGAAAAGTAGAACGTGATTATTTCATCTCTTTAATTAGAAATTTTAATTCTCAGGCCCTATTCAGAAATATGGTTCTAAACGCTTTATTCTGGGCATGTTGCTTGAATGCAAATGAGGAGGAGAGAGACAGAGACACAGTTTCCTGGTTTGGCTCCATGTGTGTAAGCAGAGGAACGGGAGACGCGGACGGAAGAAAGGAGACATGAGCCCTGTCCCAATTCACATGGAGAAGCCATTTGCAAGTCCAGCTCTGTATTGTCCCATGAAAAAAACACTCACAGGGGGTGACATCCAGACGGGAGGTGGAAACCTTTCCCCGCGTGTGATGTCAGAAAATTCCCTTGTCCAAAATCGCCCGTAAGGGCTGTCTTTTTTTTCAAACGTAGAAAAGGATCGCAATTGCTCAGTTTACACATTTCACAACTTTTACCCATGGGGATGGGGGGGCTAAACAGGGTAGGGGAGCTCACATTAACATTCAAAAACCTCAGAAAGTGAAAATTTCATGCCATGGGACGTTTAGCAATACCAACCTGATCCTCACGCAACATGTGTGCAGCAGTGGTAGGTGACGTTTCAGGAGTCCCCACCACTTCAACCTCCTTCTGAAGAACAAAAACAAGAAAATTCATGTTGTCATTCATGTAATTTTGGTTTGAGGCTCTTTGATAATACAGTCAAAAGGTTTTCATGTTTTCTATCTGTTACTTTATTTATTTTATTTATTACTTATCATTATATATCATAATAGTTTGTGGGGAAACAAAGTTGACAAAAGTGTATCACATCTGCTGTCCATGTCCAGAAATTAAAATTATGACCACACAGCAAATTCTTATTAAATATTATTATTTAACAACTGCATGTGCAGTATTACATAAAAGGCAAATATCTGGCCAGGCACATCACAGCTTTGGGGCTGAAGCTGATGCAGGCTTCACAGTCTTAACCTTAGCACCTATAAATGTATTTATTTACAGTTCTCGTCTTGTTACATTCCATTCAAAGATGAAATATTCAGAAATTGTTTCACTTCTTTTTTCAGAATTTTACATACCTGCTGCTTGGGCTGGCTTCTCTTGGAGGCAGCAGCTTCAGAACATCTGACATGAGTTGCCTGAAAAAAATAATATATCTATAAATGCATAAAACAGTATTTCCCATACATCAAAATTTCTATATATAAAATGTATCAAAATTATGAGATTAGGTAGTGTTTTTAAAATGCCAGACACTGAAAACAAACCTTCTGCTGAACCAGCCTCTTGGGAAGCCCTGGGGAGTGCGCAGAACTTCCAGGCTGGTCCTTAAGTAAGAGCAGTAATAAAATGTAAATGACAACAGTCTTAATAACAATTACTGAGTATAAAATACAGATCAAAAAACATTTTACTTTATTTAACATAAAACATTTCTACTCAATAACCTTACCTTCTTTTCAACAGGAAAGCAGGCAGTGCACTCAGCATCAAGGTCAGATGGAACGAACTTGTCCATCTCTTTCAAAATGGCGGTGCTGAAATACACCGGTGAAAGCGGGATCGAAAAGACTGACTCCACCTGTTAAAATTAGGTTTGATCTAAATACATCATAAGACTCTAGGAAGTGTTGCCAAAATGCCACACACTCAAAACAAACCTGCTCTTGGTGAACCAGCCTCTTAGAATCTCCTGGGGAGTGCACAGGGCTTTCACGTCGGTTCTTCTGCAAGGGCAGTAATAAAACAATCTTAAAAACAATTCATGAGGTACATTCATGAGGTTATGACAAGACACTAGCCTCACCTTCTTTTTCCGTGTGACCACCACCATCTGATTGGCATCAGGAGGTGGTGGCTGTGGCCGAGGGGCAGGGCCTGTCACAACCAGCACTGGTTTGACCTGCCTGGTTGGTGGGGAGGGCACTGGAGCTTGTGGCGATGGTCTGGGGGTGTCCATCTCCAACTGTAGGTGTGAGACAGTCCAAAGCAACTGGCCAAGCATGTCCATGCCACCATCAGTATCACTGAGATGGACCTGCAAATGATACAAAAGAAAACAATTATCATTTCCACTGCATATTAGATACTTGCATTTCAGAACATTACTTACCCCATCCCTACACCACAGGTTGAGGCGGTTCATCGGAAAGTAATCCACAATAGAGTAGTACTTGATACCTTCAGTAAAAGAAAAAAAAAGAAAGAAAGAATGTTATACATACAATACACACACATACACACGAGGGAGATTTCATAAAGACACAGAGACACACGTACTCATGCGTGCCGCCACACGATGGTACTCCTGGCGCAGATGATTTTGCAAATCCACCTCAACATTTAGGCGAGGTGGAAAATCCAGGACACAGACCTCAAAACAATATTTTAGTTTAAATATTTTGTTAAAATGAGAGAGCAGAAAGCAATCAAATCTGTTTCAAGCAAGGACTTAACCAGTCTAAACCAGCACTATAGTAAGATCTAACAAGGTTTAAAGGAAAAGTAACGTTATTTTACAATCTGAGCCTTCTTTCGGTAATAAAACAAGTCGTTTGACTCACCCATAGCACGTTGGTGTCATTTGGAGCTGTTTGGTAAAAGTTATGTTGTAGCGTATCCGTTAGCGTGAGTACTCGGGGCATTACTTTGCGGTCTCCAAATAACACAAACTTTAGCACTTTTCAAATCATAGAAGCCCGATGTCTTAGTCTACGATTTCTTTTGAAGCAAAAGTGGCCTGTAATCCGAGATTTATCCATAGTTTTCAGCTTTGCGTTTCATGTTTGGGTCCCGGGAGCTGAGAGCACAGTCCGCACATGCGCACTGGCGTCCTCATCTACTCGAAACTATGGCTAAATCTCGGATTACAGGCCACTTTTGACCACATGAAATCGTAGACTAAAGACATCGAGCTTCTATGATTTGAAAAGTGCTAAAGTTTGTGTTATTTGGAGACCGCAAAGTAATGCCCCGAGTACTCACGCTAACGGATACGCTACAACATAACTTTTACCAAACAGCTCCAAATGACACCAACGTGCTATGGGTGAGTCAAACGACTTGTTTTATTACCGAAAGAAGGCTCAGATTGTAAAATAACGTTACTTTTCCTTTAATGCCAGAATTACAGCTTGATTAAACCAGTTCTACATTAGTAGGCTATCTAATGAGAAGAACGTGTACACGTGTACACCTTATCTTAATTAATTACTAGTCTAAGAATTGTTAATCTACACAACTTAATTGACTGAATAGTATTTACCCCAACACCCTCTTGTCAACACAGTACTTTTTTAAAAGATTGTGCGTGGAGTAAACAATTTTGGAAATATGGTACCTTTGTCCAGCGGCTACAAGCGGTGGCAAGGTAGCGACCGAAGTCGGCTGCAGCCTCATCGATTGTCCTGCTGGCCGTCAGGTTGTTGGAGGGAGCGGTGAGCAGAACAAGAGAGGGAGAACGATCCACCTGTATGTGTCTGATCTCCCTCTCAAGCTCCGCGGCTGCAGCTCCCGGGGTGGAGCTGAAACCAAAGATGATCTTCCCCTGTGGTATCTGGGCAAAGCCATCGATGAAGTGTCGCAGATGAGAGGCCCCGACAACCAGAACAAACTGAAAAAATTAAGATTTAAGAAAGTTAAGATTTTGTAAACTGCATTTGCAGTTAAAAGGTCTTACCTTCTTGTCAGGGTCCTCCGGAGGGATCACCAGCTTGTGGCTCTTTCCAGTGACCAGAGACTTTGGCCAGTTACGCACTGGGAAGCGGTAGCCAGTGCCAAACCCTAGAAAATTATTATTAGTAATATTGTTAGAGTTAAAAGGACTTACCTTCTTGTCAGGCTCAAAAACAGCAGGCGGCTGCTGCCGTTCTGCCATTCTTCGCCGAGCTGCCTGGGAACGGCGGAATGACTTTCCACGAGGCATCTGAAGAAAGTTAAAATGAACCATTTAATTTGTAATACGGCAATGTAGTAATCAGATATGTTTTAAAGCTTGTGTACAGCTGTTTTAAATCAGTTGTTAAAGGTCCCATGGCATGAAATTTTCACTTTCTGGGGTTTTTGAATGTTAATGTGAGCTCCCCTAACCCCCGCTCTGTCCCTAGACTTGATGATGAAGAAAAGAGTATGTTTTAGCTCCTTCATTCGAGCCTCTGAAACAGCAGTAGTTTAATTTTATTTTCTTTGGAAATGTCAGACACATACGAGTGTTTTTTTCATGGGACAATACAGAGCTGGTCTTGTGAAAAGTTTATTACGATCGCTTCTCTCCTTCTCCACTCTTACACTCACAGAAGGCACAGGGACTTTGTCCTCTGTCCCTTTGTCCTCATTTGCAATCAAGCACCACGCCCAGAATAAAGTAGAAAAATAAAATAAAAAATAAAGAGAAGGATTCATTTGCAATACAGTGGTACCTCACCTTACGAATGACCCAACAAACGAAAATTTCAAGTTACGAAACGCCTTCACGGTAAATTTTGGTCTCTAGATACGAATGAAATTTCAAGTTACGAAACGCGAAATCTCAAAAATTCAAATAATGCGCGCTCAGCCACACACATTATACGCTTTTCTCAGACTGGATTTAAACTTTTCTCACATTTGTCTCTGTTTAAACACTCAAACTTTCATAGATTTTCAACAAAACGTATCAATATTGAAGTGGGGGGGGGAGAAAACTGCGCGGTTACGTGTGCGCAGCATGACCCGGCGCAGAGCTGACAGCAGGACTAGACCAAGATCTAAACCTGGACTGGACCAGGACTAAACCAGGACTAAACCAGGACTAGACCAGGACTAAACCAGGACTAGACCCGATGGATTAAAGCGCCGCGTGCGGGTCTATTTCCTGGTTTCTCACGAGTCACAGCTGAGGGGAGCAGCGAGGAGGCAGTCTGAGCGCATGTGAGCAAGAGCCATGCAAGAGCCGCGGCTCCTCTAGACCTCCTCTAGACCTGGTCAGGTCTAGAGGAGGTCTAGACTAAACCAGGACTAAACCAGGACTAAACCTGGACTAAACCTGGAGGAGCCGCGCTCACATGCGCTCAGACTGCCTGCGGTCCCCGCCTCAGCTGTGACTCATGAGAAACCAGGAAATAGACCCGCACGCGGCGCTTTAATCCATCTGGTCTAGTCCTGGTCTAGTCCTGGTCTAGTCCAGGTTTAGTCCTGGTTTAGTCCTGGTCCAGTCCAGGTTTAGATCTTGGTCTAGTCCTGCTGTCAGCTCTGCGCCGGGTCATGTGCGCTATCACACGTGTCCGTGCAGTTTTCTCCCCCCTCCCGCTTCCCCCCACACTTCAATATTGATACGTTTTGTTGAAAATCTATGAAAGTTTGAGTGTTTAAACGAGAGAAAAACATGAGAAAAGTTTAAATCGAGTCTGAGAAACCAATCAGGACAGAACACATTGTTACACTATAAAAAAGTTACACTATAAAAAAAAAAAAAAAAACTTGGATCGGGGCCTTGGAACGAATCAGGCTTTTTCCATTGAAATAGCTACTCAACTTACGAATTTTTCACGTTACGAAACCACTTCTGGAACGAATTAATTTCGTAAGGTGAGGTACCACTGTATTAGGGAACCACTAATGCGCCAAAAGCATCAAGAAGTACCATGTCATGGGATCTTTAACCAGGTTTAAGCTAAAAGCAGGGGTAAAGTGGGTCTACTCTACACCAAGTTTAAAACAGGACTAAACTAGACCAATATCACATCTAAAACAAAACAAATCTAAATATATGCAGTTAAAATACAATTCTTTCAACTTACATTATGAACAATCGTAATATTCATCAGTTTGCAACACGGCTAAAGTAGACAGAGAGAAAATAATTTTTTCCTACCTTTAGATGTGTTGAAGAGAAGTCCGGGAGAGCTGTAATCCACAAGATGAGAAGATTCTTCTTTTCTAGGTCCAAGACACGATCTTCACACAAGATGGAGATGTAAAATCCGAGATAGAGTTGTGAAAGCTTCTTGAATCGTCCAAAAAAGGATTCACTCAAGTCGCAGAGGAGAACGCGCTATAGCAGATACCATAGACGTTCAGTCGGCCACACCCTGTTAGGTCCTACTTATACTCTTCTATCACCCCACCACCAGTGCAGCTGATTGGCTGTCTGGCTGTTACCAGGCCACAAACAGCCAATCAGAAGTGTAGATGGATTGAGTGTGTGTGTCTTGGGTGTGGCTCGGGTGTGGCTCTACCCCTCCCCCACGTGCAGCTCCCTCCCTCCCCTCCTCTCCCTCTCCTCCTCTCCTTCCCCGAGTGTGCATTCCCCCCTCCCCTTTCTTCCCCCTCCCCTCTCCTCTCCTCTCCTCTCCTCCTCTCCTTCCCCGCGTGTGCATTCCCCCCTCCCCCTTCTTCCCCCTCCCCTCTCCTCTCCTCTCCTCTCCTCTCCTCTCGTGAGTGCCCTGTGTGCTCTGTGTGTTCTGCACATGCGCACAATGACGTATCATGACGTATCAGGAAGAAGGAGGGTTTTCCTGCCCGATTCGGGCTTTTTTTTGGATTATTTATTTTATTTACGACAGACACGTATTTTGACAACGAAGGCAATTTTCAGCATGATAAATAGATAGATAGATAGATAGATAAAGATAAAAAGAAGTAATAAATAAATAAATAAATAAATAAATAAATAAATAAATAAATAAATAAATAATACAGCCAAAATCAGATAAAAAAAAATAAAAGACTAAACCAGACTAAAGCAGGTCTAAACCAGGACTAGGATTTTCAGGTCTAAACAAGTAATAAATAAACCAGATCCGGACAAACTCTCTTCTCTGCACGGCAACAGAACACACATTGCGTCTATGGCTATACCCGAAAAATGAACTTTGTCGTAGACAAACAAAATTCGGGTGGTGGATAGGTCATGTTGTTACAAACCAAAAAATATATTATGCCGTTGCTAGGCGACCAACAGGAAGTCGGCCATATTGGAACGAGCACGTGACCCGGCGCCGAAGGCGGAGTTTCCTGTCCTCGTATTTTAACGAACTCCTCCTAGGGTTTTTGACCCAGACTCACCAGAATCGTGCTGTATCATCTAGACAAGTGGGACATTAAAAGTTGTTAAAAGCGTTCTAAAAGAGTGAACGGTGTTTCCGTGACAACGCCACAAATTTCGGGTTCGTTTTTGCGATTCGCCATCAACCTTCGACGAGCGATAATTCGCGCATACTTTGGCCGATTTCACTCAAACTTTAATCGTTGGTGGACACCCCGGCCCTGAACAGATTAATATAAGAAAATCTGAAATGGGTGCTATAGCGCCACCTAGGGAGATTGCATGGAAGCGCAAAATTTTACTTTGTCGTAGACATACCAAATTTGGTACACATATTCGTGACGGGGTCTTGATCAAAAAACTCAATGACGCCAACATGCCATGTCCCATCGTGTTGCCATGGCAACAGGCCAAACATCTGTCGTCATCAATGGGACGCTAGGCAAAAACTTTGTCCTAGTCAAACCAAATTTGGTACACAGATGCATCATGGGAAGAGGAACAAAAAATTATATTACACCATTGCTAGGCAACCAACCACCCATATTGGATAGACCTTGTGACCTGGTGGCGAAGGCGTCATTTCCTGTCAAACTTCGACGAGTGATAATTCGCACATACTTTGGCCGATTTTACTCAAACTTTAATCGTTGGTGAACACCCCGGCCCTACACAGATTGATATAAGAAAATCTCAATTGGCCGTAATAGCGCCCCCTAGGGAGATTGCATGGAACAGAAAGATTTTACTTTGCCGTAGACACACCAAATTTGGACCACACATTCGTGACATGGTCTCGATCAAAAATCTCAATGATGACCCCGCAGCATCTCCTGTCATGTTGCCATGGTAACAGGTCAAACAGCTGTCCCTGCCATTAGGACGCCGGCAAAAGCTTTGGTGTAGCCACACCTAATTTAGTACATATATGGCTCATGGGAATAGGAAAATGGCACGTTAGCGCCACCCCCCCTGCGAGTGCAAGCGAGGGCCGATCATCGCCGCTTGCGGCTATATTTATTATTATTATTATTATTATTATTATTATTATTATTTGGCGGCACGGTGGCTGAGTGGCTAGCACTCATGTGGCTAGCACTCATGCTTCACAGCAAGAAAGTTCCGGGTTCGATCCCCTGGTCGCCCGAGCCTTTCTGTGTGGAGTTTACATGTTCTCCCCGTGTCTGGGCACTCTGGTTTCCCCCATCAACCCAAAACATGCACCATAGGGAAAATCCTCCAGCTGAGCTCCTGACCAAACCGAAGCAAGAAGATCATGGAGATGGTCCCCGGGCGCAGTAATGTGCTGCCCACTGCTCCTAATGACAGGATGGGTTAAATGCAGAGAAGAATTTCTCCAGTGTGAGATCAATAAAGTTGCTTCTATTATATAAATTCAAGACATGAAGATATACACCTGCATCTTGTCCCACTGTCAATAATAATACAGATATAACAGATCTGTCTAGATTTTTTTGTTTTGTTTTAGATATTTAAGATTATTTTAGATTATTTTCACTTTCTGAGGTTTTTGAACGTCAATGTGAGCTCCCCTACCCTGTTTAGCCCCCCCCATGGCTAAAAGTTGCGAAATGTGTAAACTGAGCATTTGCGATCCTTTTCTGCTTTTGAAAAAAAGACAGCCCAAACGGGCGATTCTGAACAAGGAAACTATGTGACGTCACGTGGAAGAAAAAATGCAAATGCAGTTCCACCGCCCGTCTGTGTTTCTACCCACACTCTCTGTAAATCACGCCCAGAGAGTTTGGACTGCGAACGAGCTACGCAATGCGAGATGCGTTTTTTTTATTTGCCTGGAGGCACGTGAGAGTGTTTCCAGGCTCGGATGTCCTTTATCTGAGCCTCTGGACCTTTGAACAGCAGTGGTTTAATTTTATTTTCTGTGGAAATGTGTTTATTTTTCAATGGAACGCTTCAATTCTCTCCCCCCGTGCAAAAACAAGGAAATGGATCAGCTGTGAGCTACAGCGGAGACCGGAGCGTTTGGCCACGCCCCCCACCCTCTACTATTGGCCAGCTTTTTTCTCCTCATTTGCATTCAAGCAACAACAGCCATTATGACCTGTTCTGAGGGAGAAAAAATACTCTCTCTCATCTTATCTCTGTTTCTCATGCACTGAGTGTTGATTTTGAAGAAGGATTCATTTACAGTATTAGGGAACCATTAAGGAGCCATATAAAAGCATCAAGAAGTACCATGTCATGGGATCTTTAAAGCGGGATGTGAGGGAAAGACTTTTGGAGCATACCCATGTTTCCACAGTTAACAGTTAACCTAAGGTGACCAGACATCCCTATTTACCCGGGACAGTCCCAGTTTGGAGCCCTGTGCCCCCTCTCCCAGCAGATTTATACAGTATTAGGGAACCATTAAGGTGCCATATAAAAGCATCAAGAAGTACCATGTCATGGGATCTTTAATTATTATCCATAGTCTGTGAAGGTAAGATGTTTTTTGTAGCCACACTTGCCCTGGGGTAGACTGATAGAAGCTAAACTGTCAGTCTGCTCCATAGGCCCCTTTGATCACCACCATCACTTAATATATCACGTTCTGACACTTTACAGTTGTTAGCACCCTATGCCACTATCCATGTTTCTGTGAATGGCATTTCCAAGATTGCACTTTTGCATTTGGCTCCGGCTCTATGAAGAATTCCCTCTCTGTTCCTTGTATTTGTTACGCTTTTGTTGTTGCTCTGGGCGACCTTCATACAGTTTGTGTTTTCTCTTGTTTCTGCAGCATCCTCCAGACATTTCCTTTCATTCCACAGCAACTCCAGTGGTTTCTCTTTGCCCTTGGTCCATTACAAATTCCTCTAATGTTGCCATATTATCAGGCAGTAATATATCAGTACAGAACTTTTTAAATGAATAAAACATCCGGGTTAACAGTTAGATGTGGATGGAAAAGATGTCTGGAAAGCAAGTTTTCAGGCGTCTGATCAATATGAGCATTCATGGTAACAATATAGTTGTTTATCAAGTACGGAAGCCCTGAGCGGCAAACAGAAAAGAAAAGAAAGTGTTTTGTTGTTGTTGTTGTTGTTGTTTTCACCAACAGCTCCCCAACAAGTTCTTGCCTTTTTTTACACAAACATTTATTTATCTAACCCAGAGGTCTTCAACAGGGGGGTCGCGGAGGTACTGCAGGGGGGGTCGCGAAATCTTTTGATTTCACTTTAAAATAATATAATTTTATATTTTATAGTGTAAAATACAGTATTAACCTGTGTATTATTTCCTTGTATTGGATGTACCATAACAGAGTAGCAATGTTTATACATGACACTAAGCTCAATTTAATATAAAACACAATTCTATGCCGTATATATAGTAGGGGGTCCCTGGCCCAGTTCGCCATCTGTTTGGGGTCCCTGGCCTGAAAAACGTTGAAGACCCCTGATCTAGCCTATTTTTACTGTGGCTGATGAAAAAAAAAAAAAATGTTTCCCCAGTGTATTAGTTTAAATGCCAAAAATCAGCACACATGAATATGGGTAGGGATAGCTCATTAGGTAAGGCATTGGGTTAGAATATCAGAGTCTGGGGTTTGAAGCTCATCTTCCCCAATTGTGTATGAATTCACTTAAACTGAAAGCATGTTTTTTTTTTCATGAATTTTAGTTTTTGTTATATGACAAGTAAGATTGATGCATCACTGATCATAATACAGTTAGGATTTCAAACTCTGACCCCCGATCAACAAAGCACAACTAAAGTACAATAGAAAAACAACGTCTTTTGCCACATCAACAGTAAAAAAAAAATAAATAAAATAAAAAAAATAAAACACCTGTATATGCAAAAAAAAAGGCAAGATTTTTGTGTGAAGGTGTGTGAGTGTGTGTGTGTGTGATACTAAATGCTGCTAATAGACTTGGATTAATTTAGCAGCACAGTGAAGACACGGGTAGTTCTTATATCAACAATTATTTTCGCAGTTACCTCGGCTTCTGTGCAAACCATTGGTGACGGTTCGGAGTGAGCTACACAGCGGGAGTTTGCTGTACACGTCCATGTTAATAAATACATTCTTTTCACCAAGCAGCTCGTAGCTAAAGGCATCGAA
This sequence comes from Paratrypauchen microcephalus, assembly GCA_036785185.1. Taxonomy (NCBI): domain Eukaryota; kingdom Metazoa; phylum Chordata; class Actinopteri; order Gobiiformes; family Gobiidae; genus Paratrypauchen; species Paratrypauchen microcephalus. The sequence continues at coordinate 1,195,397 of JAVJIX010000197.1, read as the reverse complement.
GGGTTGTTGATGTTCAATCCTCTCCCCGTGGAAATGTATGTTTGACTCCACAAGCTCCTTCCCCTCTCAGCATCCCTGCACAAGTAAATGGGAAGTGGCATTTAAGACTGAGGGAAATGGTGGAGAGAATCTTACTTTGTGTTTAAAGCGGGATGTGAGGGAAAGATGTGAGGGAAAGATTTTTTTTTTTTTTGACTAATTTGATCCAAAAAAGGAGCATAAATTGTCATTTTTGCTAATGACCATAAAGCAAAAAAAGCTTTACTTTACATAAGCAAATTGTAGCAGAAATTTTGACTATTTTGATTTTGTGAAATGTGGATGGAAAAGTGGTACATGCTGTTCTCTCTTATTTTCTTTTCTTTGGCTGCTCTGCTGTTGTGATGCTTCACCCATCACCTTGAAGTATTCATCTGAACATTCTACGTTCTTCCATTCACAATTGACCGGCGCCATCCCAGACAAGAAAGTAAGACAATCTCTGCCAGGTGAGATCCAAACATGTGTGAAGATGTAAGAAGACAAAGGATCTTACAGGAGATTACAACATAACGATGTGTGGGTGAGGTCCAGCGAGAAAAGAAGGACAAATGGTACCAAATTATACCAGACACTACCCTCTGTACTGTTTGCCCTGGGGCAGACTGGCAAAGCTGTGGTTGCCAGATACCATTAGGTTTACATAGAGTGGAGCATTGATTTGTTGTTGAGACCACCTGCAACAGTTTTTCCCCATAATGAGCAGCTTGGACCGGCTGGAAGACACCCCCAACAGAGTGTTATTATCAGTTATGCTACTTGTATCTCAGTCTTTACATTCCAGGTCTTGTTGGCCTATTTTAAATCACAGCCCATGTTTGCTCATTTATCGCTGCACCTCTGATGTGCAGTGACATGCTGTTTGCTCTGATAACAGCTTTGTGTGGAAATAGAAGGTCGGACTTCCAGGTCAGAATCAAATCACTGAATTCCATAAAGGCCTTTGATCATACCACAAACTGTCACAAATCTCCCTGTATCCAGTGTGGTTAATGCGGGCTACAAGATCTGGGCAAAGATTGGGACTCTCAAAGATCCCATGACATGGTACTTCTTGATGCTTTTATATGGCTCCTTAATAGTTCCCTAATACTGTAAATAAATCCTTCTTCAAAATCAACACTCAGTGCATGAGAAAGAGAGATAAGATGAGAAAGAGTCATAAATGTCACTCTGGAACAGTCCATTATGGGCGTTGTTGCTTTAATGCAAATGAGGAGGACAGAGATGGCCTATAGTAGGGGGTGGGGGCGTGGCCAAGCTCTCCGCTCCGCTCTGTGACCCACTTCTGTGTTTTTGCACGGGGGGAGAGATGAGAAGCCTTCCATTGAAAAATAAACACATTTCCACAGAAAATAAAATTAAACCACTGCTGTTTCAGATATCCACAGGCTCAGATAAAGGACTTCCGAGCCTAGAAACACTCGCAAGTTCCTCCAGGCAAATAAAAAACGTATTTCGCATTGCGTAGCTCCTCCGCAGTCCAAACTCTCTGGGCGTGATTTACAGAGACGCTGAGTACAGACAGACGGGGGTGGAACTGCATTTGCATTTCTTTTTTCGATCTGACGTCAATAAGTTTCCTTGTTCAAAATCGCCTGTTTGAGCTCTGATTTTTTCTAACGCAGAAAAGGATCGCAAATGCTCAGTTTAGACATTTCGCAACTTTTAACCATGGGGGGGGGGGGGCTAAACAGGGTAGGGGAGCTCACATTAACGTTCAAAAACCTCAGAAAGTGAAAATTTCATGCCATGGGACCTTTAATAGCTACTGGAGGTGAATGAGGAGATCGAGCAGCTGGATTGAGTGTGACGTTAAACAGCTCTACCTTACATTTATTTAATTACAGTTGGTTTTACAGCTCAAAAATACTTAGAAAAACAGGCATTCTGTGTGATTGGTGTTGCCTCTCTACAGATCTGATGTGGAACTTGGTCTGGTTTGGTCGTCATGAAAATAGAAAGCAAAAATAGAAACCAAACTGTGAAACATTCCAGACAAAGCAATAACATCTTCATGAAGAAAAGCTGTTAACATAACAGTTCTCTTTTACCTTCAATGTAATCTGATCTCTCAACACAAATCCTTTGGCCTTGGTGCAACTCAGTCGTAACAAAATGCAAACATAATTGATGGAATAATTATATATTATTAACTTTTGTGATTCTTTAATCTTTAGAAATGAAGTTTCAAATGTGTGCGTGACTTGTGATCATATGTTTTGAGTTGCAGAAAGGCCAGATATCTGAGGGGAGACGTAAGCAGACAGCTCGGCTCCTCCAGTATCTAAGTCCCAGGGACATTATCCCTGTGAGAGATGTCATATCTGGGAATTATCTTATAAGTGTGTTGGGTGTTATGATTATGTTTTGGTTTTAATGATTATGTTTTGTCGGCTGTCCTGCCACATGTTCCCCCACCCCTTATGGGCAGGACAGACCACGTGTAAACTAGGGATGTGAAAAACTGAATAAATAGCAAGCTGGGGGCACAGAGAACCAGGACGCTCAGAGCAGAGTGGGCCAGCAAGAGCATTTTTGTAACCTGGGCATCCTCTCTGACTGTTCTCCACTTGCAAGTGAAAAAACCTAATCTCTCTTGTCTTCCTTTCCTGTGTACAGAATATGTTGGGTTTTTACCAGCACCCATCAAATGGTCCTTCGTAAGCCGGATCCCAAGACACCTAAGGACTCCAGGAGGTGTCTGAGATTCGGGAAAGACAGTGGCCACTGCATCTGAAGTTTCACTGTATGTTGAACACATATGGCAGAATTGACAATACAAGCTAACTTTGATCTTTTGAAATAGCAGCAGGATTTGAAAATACACCAGTTATAGCTGCATTCCTTCCAATTACGCCTAACAAAAATGAAGACAGAATCAACTACATCCACTATAACGTCCAGAAACTTGGCAACTACACCGAAACTGCACTATCTGCTGTACACGACCAACTTAAAGCTACCTCACTCATGGCCTTCCAGAATCGCATAGCGCTCGACATGTTACTAACCAAGAAAGGAGGAGTTTGTGCAATCTTTGGGGATGTGTGTTGTACGTTTGTCCCGAATAACACCACTCCCGAAGGTAAACTCACTAAGGCCTTGGATGGCCTAAGAGCTATGAACAAGCGAATGAAGGACCAATCGGGGGTAGATACTTCCATGTGGGACGGCTGCCTGGATGTATTTGGAAAATACAAAGCCCTGGTAACATCAGTCCTAATGTCAGTAGCAGTATTTGTAGCAATTTTGACCTTATGTGGGTGTTGTTGTATTCCATGTCTAAGAGCATTAATTAATAGACTAATTACAACTGCCATCTCACCCTTACCACAAGACAAGGAAGTGATGATGCATTTGCTGGCAGGTTATGATGGCACTCTATTGACACCCATTGACGAAGAAACAGATTTACAAAATGAATTGACTGACTTATTCCAAGAAATTGCGAATTGAGTGTACAATAACAATGAACGGGTAACTGAAAATCTGCAAAGAAGAGGTTACACGGGATATAACAAAAATTAATAAACAGGAGGGAAATGATGGAATAATTATATATTATTAACTTTTGTGATTCTTTAATCTTTAGAAATGAAGTTTCAAATGTGTGCGTGACTTGTGATCATATGTTTTGAGTTGCAGAAAGGCCAGATATCTGAGGGGAGACGTAAGCAGACAGCTCGGCTCCTCCAGTATCTAAGTCCCAGGGACATTGTTCCTGTGAAAGATGTCATATCTGGGAATTATCTTATAAGTGTGTTGGGTGTTATGATTATGTTTTGGTTTTAATGATTATGTTTTGTCGGCTGTCCTGCCACATGTTCCCCCACCCCTTATGGGCAGGACAGACCACGTGTAAACTAGGGATGTGAAAAACTGAATAAATAGCAAGCTGGGGGCACAGAGAACCAGGACGCTCAGAGCAGAGTGGGCCAGCAAGAGCATTTTTGTAACCTGGGCATCCTCTCTGACTGTTCTCCACTTGCAAGTGAAAAAACCTAATCTCTCTTGTCTTCCTTTCCTGTGTACAGAATATGTTGGGTTTTTACCAGCACCCATCAATAATGTAAAACAATTCCCACAAATACAATAACTTAGACCACCACAAACATGTCTGTGTAATCCCTCAGTCGTCCAGGTAGGATCCATTTGACTTAAATTAAGTCAAATAGAAGCTTTAAACATGGATTGTATAACTTTTGATGGTGCTTTTGTCAATAGAAATGTTATAGATTTGTCTGGAATGTTTCATAATATTGCATTAAAACTTTCTATCATCATGGAGACCAAACCAGACCGAGTCACGGGTCATTGTGGAGAAGCGACCCCACTCACAGTCAGAATGAGGGGTATTTTTGGACTACAAATTTACATTTGTAGTCCAAAAATACCACAGCTCTAAATGTAATGTAGAGCTGTAGATGGGAGACAAATTTCTGAAATGGTGTAGTCAGACATATTTTGTCTCCCATCTTATAATTCCATTCTCAAACCTAAATCAAAACAAATAAAGAAAACAATAGGGCACACAGGTCTGGGCCAGAGGTGTGAAAACAGTCGTTTAGGGGGTTGAATAGGTATGCTAAACTAGACGCCAGAGAAACTGGAAAAAACAAAAGACAGAAACTCAAAACAAAGACGTGAGATAGTTTCAGAATAATTTCATTGTAGTTAGCTCCTCCCTGCAGTGAGATATAAGCAGTGTCCTTCAGCACGCTAACCAGAACTGACGAAGCCTCTCGGATGAGCGGCGAAATGTTTTCGACCAAACAAACTGAATTTCTCCTTTTGCCATGGATTCTACCTGGACGGCTGAGGGATTCTTCACTCATATACTGTATTATAGTATATAAAATATGACATATAATTACAATTAACATCTTATTATTGGCGTACTGTTTGTTGTGCATTAATTTATGTCTAATCTGAGAAGGAAATGCACTCACCACAAGAAAAAAATATGAAAAACTGAAATTAATCAAAATAAGATCAGATAAGATCAGATAAGACTTTATTGATCTCACACAGGAGAAATTCACTTGCCACATTAGCTCCAGGCAGTTTAGTGCAAAGAAAGTTAGAACAAAAAAAGTGCATGCAGACAAGATTAGTAAATAAGAGAATATAGAAAAAAATTGCACGTTTAGACGATATAGTAGAGTTATACAGACTGATCGCGGTGGATAAATCAAAATTAGTATCAGGATCATTTTTGCTACATGTATTCAGTTACTTCCCAACACTGTTGATACGTCAGGATGGAAGGTGGTCCACAGCAGAGCGACTACAGGGACTTCCTAACTGTTCAGCAGATATGTATGTCCGAGGCTAATAAAGGGTCATGAAATTGCTCAGTATTGGTTTGGACATTCAGCATGAGCAGGGAAAGGAATTCAAAGGAAATGTGAAGAAACTACTGGAAAGCACGTGCATATAATCATGTCATCATTTAAAGGGCTTCTGTGTAACTTTTTTTTACTTCCAGGTTTACTTTCCAGGTTTTTTGACTAATAGACGTGACCGGCGCATCTTCGTAATTAATTGCAATTTAATAAAAGTGTCCCTTTAATGTAATTTTAGTATTAGATATGATTTTTTTCTTTCCTATTGTTAAAACACGTGTACAAATGGAAGTGATGCTTCTTCTGGCACAGACTAAAGTCAGTTTCAAAGCGTAAAATGTAACCTGTAAGAGTCCCCCAGAGACACGCAAATCATCTTTATGGGAGTTCACCTGTTCTGAGTCTGCATTATCATGATAAAGAACATGACTGAGCTGAATTTTTCACATGTGAAGTGAAATGTCAAATAGATATCCTCTTCCATGTGATCTGAATGAATGTGGAACTGTTTTGTTTGGTTATGGAAGTGTTATGGTTCTATGGAAGTGGTATGGAGTCTAGAGCGCCTGTGTTCATGTGCCATACTCTGGCTCCCTCTAGTGGCCAAAACAAGATATTGTATTACGGTACTTTTTATTTTTTATTATTATTATTATACTTTATATATCCCTGTAGGGAAATTATCCTCTGTATTTCACCCATCCTTCCGGAGCAGTGGGCAGCACATGAAGACGCAGTAATTGTATATATTTGTAGTAATATATACAATTACTGCGCTTCAGATGACATCACAGCATTTGATTAAACCAATAATATTGAGCACAGATGAACAAATATGACATCCAGCATTTGTGAATCTTAATTTGAGATATTTCCTGAGAATTCCAACAACGTAAACATGGTATATTGCTTACTAACAGTTCAAATGCTGATTTATTTTCTGAGACCTGATTCATCTCACCTGCTGGAAATCAACATCCCTGAGTATTTAAGGCCTGCTCACCAGCGAGACTCTGCCAGATTGTTTTCCTTCGACACACGGTGAACCTCTTGGCTCCTCAACTGCTGAGTTTTTCGTGATCAACGTTACTGACAGATTATTTTCTACTCACCTGTTTTTTCTGCTCTCCGGAGATTCCCGCCTGCTGCAGCCAGATATCTCCACAGTCCAGCCTCGTTCCAGCCTGCATCCTGCTTCTGTAAAATAAATTCACCTTTTCCTTTTTCTATTGGCCTGTGTCCATTTTTTGGGTCCCTCCATTGCTGTGCCATAACACTTTTCACGACTTTCGCAGACAAATGCAGAGTTTGTTCTTCCTGATTATCAGAAAATAAAACATTTTCTGTTTAGATTCTTATACAGTGGTACCTCACCTTACGAAAGACCCAACAAATGAAAATTTCAAGTTACGAAACGCCTTCACGTTAAATTTTGGTCTCTAGATACGAAAGAAAATTCAAATAATGCGCGCTCAGCCACACACAAACGCTTTCCTCAGACTGAATTTAAACTTTTCTCACATTTGTCCCTCGTTTAAACACTCAAACTTTCATAGATTTTCAACAAAATGATAGCGCAGCATGACCCGGCGCGGGGCTGCCAGCAGGTCTAGACATCAACAACTGCACATACACTTAAACAGAGGCAACGAGCACTTAAACAGAGACAACACACTCAAAAAAATATTTCCTTGGATTTAATTAAAAAAGTTGCGTCGTACGGTTCCACGAAACTGTGTTACATAGCTTCTATGATATTATGTTCTTTAAAATGGGCTCAATACAATGTAGTAAATCCTACAAAACTGAATTGAGAAGATTCAAAGTAACTTGGTTAAATCACTTGTTTAGTGTTCTGATATTAAGTCAAAATGACACTGTTAGGTTCAACCAAATTGACATGGTTAGGTTCATCAAAATTGACACCGTTAGGTTCAATCAAATTGCTGATGTTAGATTCAATCAAATCGACAATGTTAGATTCAACCTAATTGCTGATGTTAGATTCAATCAAATTGACACTGATGGGTTCAACCAAACTGACACAGTTATGTTGAATCAATTAAAGCTGCCTGGTTTAGAAATACACTGTCAAATTAGTCTACTTTCATGCAACACAGTTGTGTGGAACCATACGACGCAAAATTGTTAATTAATACAAACACAGCATTGTTGTGTAAAATCAGTGATTAAGCTGTAGAAGGAAACCACACACCATTGTCAGAAACTATAACTGCATTTATTCAAATTTGAAGTTATTGGTGAACACAAGAAAATAAAAGTGCTGAGGCATTTTAACACACTCTTTTAAAGATCCCATGACATGGTACTTCTTGATGCTTTTATATGGCTCCTTAATGGTTCCCTAATACTGTAAATGAATCCTTCTTCAAAATCAACACTCAGTGCACGAGAAACAGATAAGATGAGAAAGAGTCATAAATATCTCTCTCAAACACTTTATTCTGGGCGTTGTTGCTTGAATGCAAATGAGGAGAAAAGAGCTGGCCTGTAGTAGAGGGTGGGGGCGTGGCCAAACTCTCCACCACATTCAACAGTCCCGACAGTGTAAAGCTGAGCTGGAAGGTCACAATTCTGTGGTGGAATTTACTGTTTAAAGGCTCATTTATGCTCCACTGTCACACGTAAACAGAACAACCACCAGAGGGCGCACAGAGTAAGTTGGAGAGTTGAAGAAAAGGATGAAATAGAACAACAAATAAAGATAATATATTATATTTCGTTTAGTTTTTTTTGTTTTGCACCTGGTTCTAGTCTCTTTTTAAAAAGTTTAGCAACCACTGTTGGGCTGTGTTCACTACTGCCCCCAGTGGTCAGATCATGTACTGGTCTGTTGCTAAAATTCCACATGTTCTGAGGAGACGGACCTGATTACAGAGCAGATTTATCTAATTACTGGACCTGTCTGTATGACATAAAAACTGGTACAAAGTTCAACGTTTTGTCAGAATGAATAAATAAAAGTCACCTTTTTTTCTATATAGCATCATAAAGTGGTGTGTGGTGGTGTTCCGTGGTAGAAAAGGCCTCAGAGGAAGTCATCAGGACACGGTTTTTGAAATCAAGATGTTTCCACTGCTGGAAGTCATTTTGAGTGTGGAGGTACTGGTGTGAGGAGTGAGGTTAGTCCTGCCCTAAAGGAGGAGTTCTACCCTAAACTGCCAACAGGTAAAAAAGTCAGAACAGTTCCTGATGCGTGTGTCAATCAAAACACAACTCTAGGTAAGCTAAATGATGGAGATATTATAAAAACACTCATAATACATTCATAATATATGGCTGTTTCAATCACCACTTCAAAATTCAGTCTAAATTGGGACAAACTCAAAACTTAAACCTGGACTAGACCGGGACTATGGCAGAACTAGAACAGGACCAAACCAAATATACATTAGGACTCAAACTGGGCCCAAACCAGGACAAGTATGAACTCGCCCTATTTGACCAACCAAATCAAAAATTGGACCCTCTCCCCATGTGCGATGACCTTGTAATTTGGCTGCTTTGGAGGCCCACTTCTTCACCTCCCACTGCAGACAGCTCTGATCAGGAGAGCCACTCAGTAAGTGCTTACTGCCGTAAGTGTGAACTACTCTGAGACCAGTGCCAAATAGAAAATAGAGCTGCATGATTTTGGAAAAAAGTCAAAGTAATGCGAATGTGATGAGTTTTGTTTAAAGGGCCCATATTACGCTCTCTTCTGATCCGTGTTCTGATGTTGTTTCCTCATCTGAAACAGACCGGTGTCAAATGAGACATAATTATAAAAATAAATAATAATAAATAATAATAATAATAAATATCAAATATCAAATCACAATATGTACACGAGCAGTCACAAGTTTGCACACACTTTTTCATTGATGTTTCTTCTTTATTTCCATGATTATTCACATTGTAGATTCTCACTGAAGGAGTCAAAACTATGAATGAACACATGTGAATGTAGCAAATCAAAAATTAACTCAAAATAACTGAAAACCTGTATAAGGTTTTATCATTTTAAAAGTGGCCACCCTGCTTTTCACACTCTTGGTATTTCCAGACCCTGACACAGCTCCCCTGTGAAGTGAAAACCATTTCATATGAATTCACCTAGAAGCTCATTGGGAGAAGGCCAAGGGTTTGCAGTGGAAAAAGCAAAGGGTGGCCACTAGGGGTGTAAAGATTAACCGATTTGGATCGGTTATCGGTCTGTGACCTCTGTGATCTGAGTGTACCGATCAGCGGAGCCCGGATCGGTCCAAATGCACTACGAAAGGTCCGATGCAACGGATTTACAGCCAAGAATCGGTTTGCTAGCTCCTGAGCGGTCTCTCTCATGGCGCAGCAGCAGCGCTGTGTGTGTCTGCGTTCTTTCGAGAACGGTGGGTGGTTCACTTACCTGGGGTTGAAGCTTATTGGCTGGTTAACTGCCAATGATGCGAGCGGCGCGGGCTGTATGCGGAAGCGAGCACAAAATGTTTGCACTGTATAGCCGTGTCCCAATTCGCATTGTGCGGAGGGCGGGTTTCCCGCCGCCTCGTCTCGTCAGGAGATCTACTCTATCGGTAAGCTAAGCTAAGTTTCCTTTTATTGAGCTATGGTTAAATTAATTTGGTGCGCTACCGCTATTTATGGACATGGTTTGTATGCGTGGTTAACTTTTGTGCCAGTGTTGTGTCGCGTTTATCAGTCTGATGTTTCACTGTCGGCTCGATAGTTTCCATGGCAGCTATAGACCATAACAATTGTATGATACTAGCGTTTTTATTGTCACGGTTAGTGGATTGGGTGATTTTAGACAACATTCATGTATTGGCAATGTATATTTGATTTGGGCTAAAATTGACTTGGCTAATTTACTTTTGTGTGGAAAATACAATGTATAATCAGAATTGGTGCATTTCTGTATTTAGATTTGTGTGTATAGAAATGTACTTCACACACACAGATGATTTTTGTCTCAAAGGAGACTAAGGAAATGTTATAAGATGGAGAGAAAGTATTAGTTATTCAGTGGATTTAACATGCTAGTGTTTTCTATAACTGCCTAGTAATATCTATCTTCTTGTCAGTGATATGTTACACTTTTACAGTTACTGAAACTCATGAGTGACTGAAGCACTAATTACTAATTAATTCTGATTCATTCTGATTTTTGACTTTAATAGGCAACTTACTTGTTTTATAAGGTCTTTTTTTAATTTTTGATATCTAACCTTATTGTTTTGTGTTGCTTGAGGGAAGGAATGTGTTGTATTTTAAGTATGAGCAGAGTTTTGCAAACCGGATTGCCAGTTTTTCAGTAGGCCTGGTGTATTGTCTGTTGGACACTAAATAAACAAAAGGACACTATTTTGAAATTTAATTTCTGTTTCTCTCCTTTTCTTCTCAATAACTTTAAAGCACTTGGGAGTAAAGTTGTCAATTTGTATTGAATCGAAATTAACCGGATCGGATCGAATCGTACCGGATCGTTTACTAATTTTATGAATCGTCCCTGAATCGAATCGTAGCCTGTGAATCGAGATTCGAATCGAACCGTTTTGTGAGTGAAAGATTCACACCCCTAGTGGCTACACTGAGCATTTGAATTAAAGAGATATTTAAAAATAATACATCTCTCCTACATCATTCCATAGTTCTTGCATGATATATTTGATGTGTTTTGTGTGTAAATCAAATGTAGAAAGTGTTCAACTGAAAGAAAAAACAGTGAAAAAGAATATTTGTCCCTTCTACCTGGAGTGGCTGGTCCATAGGAGAGGACAGGCCAGTCCAGGTAGAAGTCTTCAGGAAGCCCTCACACACCGACCAACAGCTGCTTTTGATTCACACCATCCACTGCAGCACAAACTTTGAGTTATTAGGACTTTACAGCGCAGAGCTCAAGTGGTTCCTACAAGCACAGAAGGAAAAGTGAAAGGGGAACAACAGGTCCACAAAGCTCTCTCTGCGTGTGGATGTGCAGAATGGGCTTTCAATAGATCTAAGAGAGCCAGAAAACAGGACGACAGAATCAGCGCCGAGGAGAAAAGGTGCAACTACTGAAAATGAGCAAATACAAGATTTATATGTGAAATGATCCACACAATCATGGTGAAGTTGTCTACTCATATTTTCAAATCATTATGAAGGTAATCTGCAGAAAAACATGTTATTAAAAGTTTATTTGTCCAAAAAAGATCTGCTTCTATTTGGACTGAGCTCATATTTACACACAAATAGACCAATGTAAATGTATTGAGTAGAAATAAACTCATAATGAAGGAATGAAGGAATTGTGTTGAAATGACACACATTCTTCTTTTTATGGCGTATTTTCATTTGTGTTTCTCGTCCCTGGGCTTCTGCACATGACACACAACTTCAACACAACTTCAACACAACTTCAACACGTCTTCAGGGTCACGAAAACCTGTGGAGAAGCTGAGACCAGAAATGATTCACTTTAAACTGTGTTAGGCTGAAACACATCACATCCAATACTGAACTACAATGGGACTAAACCAGGACTAAACCAGGACTAGACCGGGACTAGACCAGGACTAAACCAGGACTAAACCAGGACTAAACCAGGACTAAACCAGGACTAGACTAGGACTAGACTAGGACTAAACCAGGACTAATCCAGGACTAGACCAGGACTAGACCAGGACTAAACCAGGACTAGACCAGGACTAAACCAGGACTAAACCAGGACTAGACCAGGACTAAACCAGGACTAGACCAGGACTAAGGCAGGACTAAACCAGGACACACCCACACACACGCACCCACACACACACACACACACTCACACACACACACACACACACACACACATAGACACACACACACAGACACACACACACACACACACACACACACATAGACACACACACACTCACACACACACACACACACACACACACACACACACACACACACACACACACACACACACACACACACACACTCACACACACACACACACACACACACACACACACACACACACACACACACATAGACACACACACACACAGGACAAACTGTACAAAGTGTAAAGTCTTCAGTGGATTCGAGCTCGAGGGCTCAGATAACGCCCACTCTGCCCTCAGCCCCCCCCCTTTTCTTGGAGCAAAATGACGGTGACGTCTTTAATAATAATACACTTCACTACAGTCACAGAAATGATAAAAGAAGAAATTCAATTTGTCAACTGGACAAAGTTTGTTTGGTCAAAAACGTTTCGCCGCTCATCCGAGAGGCTTCGTCAGTTCTGGTTAGAGTGCTGGTAAGACACTTGCTTATATCTCGCTGCAGGGAGGAATTGAATTTCTTCTTTTATCATGGATTCTACCTGGACGACTGAGGGACTCTTCACGCAGTCACATAAATGTCCATCATTTGATTTAAAGCTGCAGTGTGGAACTTTCTCAAGGTGGCACATCACCTGCATGTTTCCATGGAAACAGAAAGTTAAAACCACTTGGGACCATTCTCTGAGATAGACGAGTTTTATGCCATACTGTGGAATATTCTAGCCAAAGGAAGCACATTTCCATGGAAACAAGCAGGAGGATGCCCTCCTCCAGGACAAGGAAGAGTCAGGGCAATCAAAACAATCCAAATGAAAAACATGCTTTTATTTGAGACCATTTTTGTCTAAAAAGTTTGTGAGGCTTTAATGAGCGAAACCCAGTGAAGGAGCAAAGGCTCCTTCAGCGGCCTCACTGCCTCGCTGAGAAAGGAGTGGTCACTCACGGGCAGGAGCTGAGAGGAGCGGCTGGAGCTGCTGTTTCTGTGTTTCTCTATGGTGAAGTGTAGAGCACAGCCCAGAGAACAGGTGTACCCAAGCAAAAGCTCACTGCATCTGTTTGTCTTCCCTGTCTCTGTGGCTGCTTAGGTCAATAAAAGCACATTTTTCATGGATTTGGAGAGAAAAGCGCTTCACTGCGCGAGCCTCTAATGGGAAAAATACACTTGGAGTGTATTTTGGATGGACGAGGGTCCTGGGCTGTGACCCAGGGCGTGCGGCTGTGTGCTGCTTTGGCGTGCTGTCTGCACACTTTAATCTGTTAAACTGGGAGCACAAGTGAAACGAGCCTGGTGCAGGGACTCGCCGTTCTGCTTCTAAATGCTCTTGCAGTGTGTTTGGGGCGTAAGGAGCCACTCCATGTGTCAGGTGGAAAACAGAAGGACGTGTGCGACTGCTCCACACTCAAAACAGACCCATAAAGTCACTACTCACACCAGTGTCTCCAGTCGACAGTGAGGGCTCCATTTAAGCCTACATGGACTTCAGAGCTGCAGCCAGGAGCAGCTCCTCTTTGATCAACCACAGGTAAATCTGAATAAAGAACACATGATGTGGTTAAAGTCCATACAAATATAGCCATTACCACTGTGGACTCATCCCGCTTCCTGGGGACCACCATCACCCAGGACCTCAAATGGGAGCCCACCATCACCTCCGTCATAAAGAAGGCCCAGCAGAGGATGTACTTCCTGAGGCAGCTGAAGAGATTCAACCTGCCAGCACGGACAATGGTGCAATTCTACACTGCCATCATCGAGTCCATCCTCACCTCCTCACCTCCTCACCTCCTCAGGCTCAGGCTCCCTTAGGCTCAGCTTATGGTCCTGCAGAACCTCCTGGAGCTCTTCACCTGCTGTGAGAGGAACACAGATGTATCAGGTAACATGTGTTTTGTGTGTCCTCATAAACATTGTAATACACACTCACCTTGTGTAGTGCGGTGGAGCAGATTTTCATTTGCCATGTCAGTGTGTTGGGCCTTGGGCCTGGAGTCTCGTTGTGACTTTTTTCTGTGGACAAAAACACTGAACTCATTTGATTTGAACTGATAAAAGTTTGGATCAGATTTATTATTTCGGTGTAGGTCCTCACAGTGAGTCTGAAGGAGCAGGTTTAACACTGAAGAATAGAGGCACATCTTTAGACTGGTCACTCTTCATGGACACAGCACTGGACATTGAGTCTGTGGATCTGTGTGTGGAGAGAAAACATCATGTGTTGTTACTTAGAAGACTTTGTTACTGTCAGCTTTGTGTAAAAGACTTTTAAGAGTTTAGAGTTTTAACTTCTACCTACACCGTTTCTTTAGTGCAGAGCCAAATGTCCATGGCCAAAGTTGCTCTATAGAATTACTGCAACTAATGCTCCACAGCTTCTTCCCCCAGCAGTTAGGCTGGTAAATCAGACATTCTGAATGGAGACTATGAAGGAGACTGAGGAGCCTCAGGGCAAAGACCAGCAGACTGAAAGACAGTTTCATCCACCAGGCAGTCAGGATGCTGAACTCTCTTCCTGCCCTCCCTCCCCCAATGACACTGCTGCTTAAATTACACAATTTGAGCTTTATCATGGTACACATTGTGTGTTTTACTTATTTGTATTATATACAAGTTTACTGTACTTTTTGTCACTCTGCTCCACATATTTTGTGTTTGTTTTCACTGTTTAGGGGCAGGAACACTGTAACTTTGTTTATTTGAAAATGTATTATACTGTACTTTGTGATGGTCTGAAATTTTAAACGACTGTACGCTCAAGCCCCTTCTGCTGTTGAGAGACTCCAAAACGGTGCAGATGCTGATGTCACCTGTTACCAATCCTTCTTTATAAAACTCACAAAACCTTCAGGAGTGGCCACGGGTCAAAGTTCAGGGGTTACATTTGTAAATAAAAATCTATGTATTTGTATCTAATTTGACACACATATCATTTTCAAATTATTTCTAAATGGATATGAGGAATCTTTTGGTTTGCAATGATGTTTCTCCCTGAAGTGTGAGGAACATCTCCAGATCATCCTCAAGTAGAAAAGGAGCCACTCACTCTGCTGAATTCTGCAACACTTTACCCTTTAGCATTACATAACGGACAACTGTAACGCTCATTTGTCTTTATATGTCATGTTATGTTAGTGTGACATTTGTTCTTACAGTGAGTCTGAAGGAGCAGGTTCAGGACTGAACGTTGGAGGGCTATCTTTAGACCAGTCACTCTTCATGGACACAGCGCTGGACAGTGAGGCTGTGGATCTGTGTGTGGAGAGAAAACATCATGTGTTGTTACTTAGAAGACTTTGTTACTGTCAGCTGGCAGCACAAAAATGTCCTTATTCGAGGCGAGGAATCTACGCTGCGTCTCACTTTTCTTTCGTCGCTTCCTTCTCCTTGATTCCTCTCCTCAATTCTCCATTTTTCAGCTGGCAGATTAAGTGGTCTCCCAAAGAAAACCAAAGGCGGAAGGAGTAAACCTGAGGGAGGCTTCAGGAGCAGACATCAGATCAAATCATCAAACTTTATTGGTTTCATTGAGGAGTTTATATCCTCTCCTCCCTGTGTCTCCTCTGTGGGTGGGACTTCCTCACCTATTTCCCACAGAATCGAGGAGAGGAATCAAGGAGAAGGAAGCGAGGAAAGAGAAATGAGACGCGGCCCAGATCTGTGAACACTGATTCCACCTGCTCTCACCGCCCCCTGCTGGCCACATTTGAACTATATGATAAACCTTTTTATTTCTATTGCCTATGAAATATTACAAACACAACTGTAAACAGCACAAACAAAACCACCAATACAAAAGCAGTTCAAACTTGACATATTTACAAAGCGACGCACACCCCTGTGACAGTATTATTACATCTATTTTTTATCATTTCATTTTATTTATGTATTTGCTTTTTTATTATTATTCACTGTAATGTTTGTATGCTCTAAAAATGAAATATTTATGTTAAATTATGTACATTCAATTATTGCACATCTATTGTTCACGCATGATAAAAAAGATGGAGTGTAATTGTTCTATGATACATGCCTCACTGTGTAAATAGTACTCCTAAACTATGGAAACATTGTAAATATATGCCTACTGCTACATTGGATCCTCTTTTGGTTTGTGCCTGCGTCTACTCTTCTACTTTGACTAACTTGACCACACTACCACAATCTTCACCGTTCTATTTCTCATGAAAGTGATTAAATGTTGTGTTGTACTAACTTCCTCAAAAAGGTTTACTATTGTCTTCCATATAAAGTGTTTTCCACTTAATATGCGAGCGCTACCAATTCTTGGTAGCAACTAGTGCTGTGATTGGTCAATTCTTGGTAATTCTTGGTAGCAACTCGGATAGACATTGATCAAATCGTGGTAGCGCGAGCCGGCTGTAGGAATTTCCCATAAGGCAGTGCTTTACTTCATCATAGGAAGAAATATTTCGGCAAAATTAAATAATGTAATACCTTAAACACATCATCACGGTGCCACCGTCACTGTAATATATGTGTAGTTGTAAGTGGTATAAATACCGAACGCGTCCTTTCCATTACAGCAATAGGGCGGATTTTTTAAGACGATGGAGGCACGTAACGACCGAAAACGTAGCGGGAGCAGCGGCAATGCGGTTGCGGGGCCGCGGTGGGCATTGTTGGGGCCGCGGCCCTTCTGGCATGTGCCCAAATGCTAGACCGCCCAGTCCGTCACTGACAGTGAATGACAAATGACTGGACTCACTTTATCCCAGAGAGGTCCGGCTCAGTGCTGCCCCCTGGAGCATCTTCTCTGATGGGACGTTTTTTTGCCAGGAAACTCCCCATTTCCTCACTCGCTCAGCCTGGAGGAGAAACCACAGAGAGACATGTTTCACTCTTTATTTGAACTCTGCTCCATTTGAAACAAGGCTTTAGTCATTTGAACACCACTTCTACCAGGGGCGGAGTGGAGCTCTGAAATCCACCGGGAGCATTTACAATGCAGCAGCACATCAGCAATCCCCAAATAATAGGCTAGAAAATAGTCTGTTATTGTTAAAAGTCATTACAGGTGCATCATTACCCATGATGCACTTGTTGAAACTGTCGTGTCGGGACACTCAGGCCCCTCGAGTTCCGTGCCCTGTTGTTGTTGTATAAGGAGCGGAACCTCGTGTTGGTCTCGGGCATCTTGTGTGTATGAGTGCCGTGTGCGTTTGTGTGATGTGAGTATTGTGTGTAATTGAGTGTGAATGTATATATTTTGACAGTTTATGTAAATGTCTAGTTCTCATAGTTTACTGTTAACGCTATCGCTAGTTTACAGTGTAGCGCTCCCATGTTCAATGGGTGCTCCAGGTGAAATTCATTTATTGTGTTGGAGCGCCCACCTTTTCATTTCTTACAGGTGCTATAATGTCCAGTGCATCACTTAACCATTAAAAAAAAAACTCGTTTTACCCGGGGTTTTTTTTTTTTTTTTTTAAGTTTTACAACATTTTCATAGATAAATAACTATTTTAATATACTTAATTATTTCATATTTTTGTGGGCCTACGTAAATGGTGCCTACCTAGGCAAAAAAGATATGTGGAAAAAAGCAGCATAAACATGCAAACTCCCTACAGAAATGCCTGAGCGACCCAGGGATCGAACCCAGAACCTTCTTGCTGTAAAATGTGAGTGCTAGCCACTCAGCCACCGTGCCACCTAAGCTAATGTCACAGCTACAGTCAGATAAGTTTTGACAGTCCTTGCTTAACAGACTGCAGATATCTCTGCACGAGAGTTTTGGGGAGCTTTCAGTTATTCTCCAATGGCATAGTGTGGTTGTTTGTGTTTTCTACTTAAATAGCGCACCTTACTTTTTTTTCAAATGTGGGTTTTGGCCACCATATTCTCTTAGCGGTGCTGTGTACCGGCTGTGAATGTTATACCGGTGCGCCGTTCCGGTGCGCACCGCCTTACTTTCACTACTGCCTGTAACCAACAAATCCCATTGCTTAATATTCAAAGTTCAAAGTCAGCTTTATTGTCAAAAACCATATGTACAGGTTGAACACATAGGATTTGAAATTGCAGCGCCCACTAGGCCCACAGTGAACATAAAACATCTGATAAACAAGACAATAAACATAATGACTAAAACATCACATATACCCGTAGCTAAAGTACAGTAGACTTGATAAAGGAGAAGTTCAATTTGTCAACTGGACAAAGTTTGTTTGGTTGAAAACGTTTCGCCGCTCATCCGAGAGGCTTCGTCAGCTCTGGCTATACAGTAGACTTGTATATAATACAAATAGATAAAACACACAATGTGTCGCGTATCACCTATCACCTGCTCCTCCTTAAACAAACATATTACAGAGTGAATTTCTCATGTGTGAGATCAATAAAGTCTTATCTTATCTTACACAAGTGCTTGTTTCTTCTGAGCGAAGAAAACTCAGTTGAAGGCAAATCAGTAATCGGTCCATGCCAGACGCACACAGTACCTTACAATTATTTGTTTTGCTCTTATTTTATGCTCTTATTACAATAACCTGGAGAGAACTAAAACTATGCATCAAACAATAGGCCTGTGCTATTTTTACACTGACATAAATCATTTATTTCAAGTCAAATGTTCACTTCAGTGCATAATTTAAGTCTAAAAATTATCTTAATAATAATAATGCATCAGTTTTATATCGCGCTTTTCTGGACAATGAAAGACACTTTACAGAGGATTATTCATTCACTCCACACTCAGTGGTGGTGAGCTGCTATTGTAGCCACAGCTGCCCTGGGGCAGACTGAGGGAAGCCAATCTGCACCATCAGCCCCTCTGACCAGCACCATCACAAACACGTCTCATATCCAAGTACTACCCAGGCCCAGACCTGCTGAGCTTCTGAGATCTACGGAATCAGGCTTTGACAAGCCGGTATGGCCACTGAATCACTGAATCATTGAATCACTGAGTCAGTGAATCACTTTTGCGCAGGGAGCACAGACTGTAACAATCTATGGCTGGGAGTTAGTGCATTGTCCTGTTAAAACCTTTTCACAATAAGGCCCATTGTGCAGTTTGTCAGTACAGATGATTTTATTTTGAAAGGGCCAAGGGAAGTGTTTAGTTGAAGTACACACCGCCTTGACACATCAGTACCATACTGATGTGCTGTGTGGAAATTTGGGGGTCAAAGTGTAAAACTTACCTACAGCCATTATTTATTTTACAGAAAAGGACTTTGAGAATTATCACAAACAGTCATTATAGAGAACCATCGAACCCATTATTTGTTAAACTTAACGTGTGAAGAATCCCTCAGTTGTCCAGGTAAAATCCATTGCAAAAGAAGAAATCAATTTGTCAATTGGACAATGTTTATTTGGTCGAATATGTTTTGCAGCTCATCCAAGCTGCTTCTTCAGTTCATGAACTGAACTGAACTTCAGAACTGAAGAAGCAGCTTGGATGAGATTAGCAGATTAATCTTATGAGCAATGAGTAATCTTATGTTATCTGCCCCAGATAACATAAGATTACTCTTCTTTCTGCTCCTTTCATTCAATATTTTGTATTGCTATCACACTGATGATGTCTTTTTATAATTTATGAATGAAATAAACAAACAAAAATAAAAATAAAATAAAATAAAGCACAGTATCATGTATCTGTTTAGAGCATTATGCGCTGGACAAACTTTTTCGGGGTTTTACACGACGCTTTTCCAAAGAAAAGATGCACAGCACGTGAAGGCTCGGCCACTGACAGCTGCAGCAGAGTCGATCTAGACCAGAGACTAGAGGCAACATAAAAGAATCCTCTTTATACAGCCTGTGACCGAGACAGGACAGAGGGGAAAAGGCACCACTCCCAACTGCCACTCCGCTACTGAATCACAAAACAGATGAAATCCTTTTGAAGAACACATGTTTTCTACACAAGTG
Organism: Paratrypauchen microcephalus; assembly: GCA_036785185.1. Classification (NCBI taxonomy): domain Eukaryota; kingdom Metazoa; phylum Chordata; class Actinopteri; order Gobiiformes; family Gobiidae; genus Paratrypauchen; species Paratrypauchen microcephalus. Next base: position 1,175,301 of record JAVJIX010000197.1, on the reverse strand, counting down.
GATGTCAATGAATCTCAAAGTCACTTCGACTCAAATAAGAATACAGATTTAAAACACAAAAGTGTGACTCACCTCGACTCAGATGAAACGTCTGCCTCAAACACTTGGACTTTGAGCCGCACGTAGCTCAGGTGATCAGCCCTTCCCTCTGTGGATTATTAACAGGTCAAACCTCTGTCAGGCACATTATCCCACACATAACATGGATTTATTATCTCTGCTTGTGACAGCTTTGGATTCACAAAACATCTGTAATGAACATACTGTAATGTTCAATATTTAATCTTAATCTTTAATCTTAATCATACATAAATAGCCTCCTGAATAAAGGATCTGAAGGACTTTAAGGATTTTAAGAGAAAATGAACTGAATCTCTGTAATTATTTAGGTTGGGACACTTCCTCTGAGGAGGGACAGAATTATTATACTTTATAACAATAGCCACAGCGCTCTCTGTTGGCAGAAGTGTGGACATGCAGAGGGAGACACTAAAGAAAATGAACTTAGTGGAAAAAGGGACAAAAGTAAAAGATTAGAAATGTAAACACACTGTCCCAAATCTAGCAGACACTCTTCTTCTTCTTCTTCTTCTTCTTCTTCTTCTTCTTCTTCTTCTTCTTCAGTGGCGTCATAGTGGTGTTTAGAGCAGTGCTTCTCAAATAGTGGTGCGGGCCCCCCTGGGGGGGCGCGGTGTGATGCCAGGGGGGGCGTGTGTGACCCTGGGAAACATGCTTTTTGCCGTCCTGTTCTAGAACTAAGTGTAATTGCACATCAACAACAGTAGTTGGCAGTGGCGCTCTCATTGTTGCTCTGGGGCAGGGGGCGGCAACCTTAAATACGTGATATACAGAACAGACTCACCATCAGCAGAACATCCTCTGTCACAGAAAAACACATATATTCCACTGAGTCGTGTCCTTTAGTCCAACAGAAGCTGACGCATCAGCAGCACCAGGAGAGAGCGTTTTTTTTCAGCACTTTTAGTTTATGTAATGTAGTTTTAAGTTTCGTTTCTGTAAAACGTAAACAAATGTGTGCAAAGCTGCATTAAAAACACATTAATATTTGAGTCCTCAGTGCTAAAAGACGTAAGTTGTAAGTTTCTTTCTTTTTTGTTTTTAATGTTAATAAAGGATACAATGTTATGCAGAGGTGTACTAATAACAATTTTCTAGACAAATAATACTATTTACAGTCGCACGCAGGGAGGGGGGCGTGAAAATTTTTCTTCTTCCTAGGGGGGGCGTTACAGAAAATAATTGAGAAGCACTGGTTTAGAGGGACATTTCTATCTCTGTATTTGCACAGGTACAAAATGAACGGCCTCTTGCCATTCCTCTAAATCAGGGGTGTCAAACTTTTGGTCCGTGGGCCGTATCCAACTTTGATCAGAAAACTCATGGCATATATACCCCAAAAATAGCAATAAGTCCAAGTATTTGTGCAGAGAAACATAAATCTATTACAGAAGTCTTTTTTATTTATTCTTTCTTTTATGAAATATTAAAATAACAATCTGAAACTTTAAGAAAAATGCAATTTTAACACAATGTTTTAACATTAACTTGTCTGCATTTCACAGAATTTAGTCATGTTTTCTTTTTACTCCTGAAACTTGGCATTTTTTATCCTGCACAAGTGCATCAATATCAGGCACCGTGTCCTGAGGAGCTTCACCGTGTCCTGAGGAGCTGCAGAAAAGAGGCACAGAAAATTACCAATATTTTAATTGAAAATTTGAATATAATAAAAATATTTTAATAAAAAATCAGCCCAGGGCCAGATTAAAGGTAAACATTTGACATTCACAAAGGTGGAAATTAGCTCTTGTGGTACAACCTGGCACAATGCATCTCTCCTGTTAAGGTGAATGTACATTGTGCACTGTCCCTGTCTCATAAATAAATGAATAAATAAAATAAAAGTCCTTCTACTTGAGCAGTGCAGTGACAGTGTGACAGTTGTTATCTCCAGTGAAGCTTTTGGTTTCTTAAAGGGCCCATATTATAATGTTGTTACCTCGTTACAAACACACCTGGAGTGGTGTTTTGTTTCATTCACATGTTTGAGTAACTCTTTATTATTAGTCTGTCTACATCTCCAGTGCTCCAAATGCTCTGTTCCACCTTGTGATGTCATATAGTGGTAGTTTTCACCTTAACATCTCCGTTTCCCTTTAGTTCAGTAGAGATCGGCAATTCCAGGGATGAAATTATCCAAATGATTCTAGTGAAGGTGTGTGGAGTTTAAAAACACAGTGGAGCACTTCCTGTATCACCACATGACATCACAAGGTGGAACAGAGTGTTTTCTGTTTGAGAGAAGAGCTCAGCCTAAATCTACAGGGTTTGTGTGTTAAACATGTGAATGAAACAAAACACAAGTCCAGGTGTGTTTGTGATGAGGAAACAACATTAGAACAGAGATCATAAAATCGTCTAATCATTGCATTTCTTGTTGCTCACCTTTCCACAGATCTGCCCTGTAACCTCATGCTTCACTGAGGTTCATTACAAACTGTAGAGCTATGACGCATCACTGTGACTTGTACTCATGATGCGATGGTCTTGATATGCTTTTATTTACAAGGCGATGCGTAAACTACTGTCTCCTATATTTGGACTTTAGAGAAGTTCAGAGAAGTGTTGTCTCATGCTCTTTTCTTTCTATTACCTGCCCACAGAGCTGGTTAAGAAAGCCTTTTGTCCACTCCGCTCCACTTGCTTGGAACAGCTGAAGAAAGACTGGAAACTCACTGCTTTTAAATCGAAGGTGAATGTTTTAGAGACTGCCTCAATAACGTGCACCTAACCTGCGATCCTTGCCATCTTATTGTTGTTTGTGTCTTGTATCTATGTGCATTTTCCTGGTTAAATAAACTACATTAAAAAAATAATAAAAAAAAAAAGTCTCCATGAAGATTACAGTCGTGTACCTTTTCCTTTTGGCTTGCACAAGTCATATAAACCTCGAACAGGTGAACTGAATGCTGGCATATTTTTAATAATAACAATAATTTCACATTTAAACGCTGTTGTATATTACAGAACATATTGCCTTTCTTCTTAAAGTTTTCTTTGTAGGTTAAAATGTACTATAGTGTGCAGGGTGTAGTTTTGATCAAGTGGCTACATAATGGTCACATTTTTATATAACACTTTTCTACCTTCAAGACACCCAAAGCGCTTTACAACAAGGAACCACTCACCCATTCACACACCAGTGTACGCAGACACTGGGGGCGAGGTCGGTTAAGTGTCTTGCCCAAGGACACAACGGCAGCATTCATCTGTGGGAGCTGGAATCATACCACCAACCTGTGGGTCTGTGGATCTGACCGCTCAACCAATGATGTTTTTTATGTCAAGAGCGGGATTCGAACCGCCAACCTTTGGATCAGTGGGCAAACGCATTAGACCTACATACGTAAGACCACAAGACACGCACACACACGCTGAACATGATTTTGTCAAATTGTGAGATTGTTTTTCTAAGTTTTTACATAAAAAAATGGCAAGTTTATTTATAAGGCATAATTCGTACACAAAGTAATTCAGCGTGCTTTACAGGATAAGAAAGACATTCAAATCACAGTACAAACAGATCAGAACATAAATAATCATAAAATTAACATGAAGAGAAAAGAGAAGAATGAAGTACTTGTGAGAAGTTGTGGTCCCAAAAAGCTCTGCTACGATGACAGCAGAAATATTAAATACAGTGAATCAAAAATGGGGAGGCCAAAACTGGGAACAGGATTGCATGATATATTTCTCATTCTCGTAGATCCAATCTCGTGTCTCATCTCGTCTTGAGGAAATTTGATCTTGATCCACCCCTACTACATACTCACTTTACTTATAGCCACTACTACTACTACTACTACTACTATTACTACTACTACTACTACTACGTGTCCTGAACATAGATTACTATTACATTGCTATTTTGTTAACACGTCACTGAAAATAGCCTAATTAACATTTCCTAACTTATGTATTTGAGTAAAATGCGTCTTGCCCAAGAACACACTGTATAAGAATCTAAACAGAAAATGTTTTATTTTCTGATAATCAGGAAGAACAAACTCTGCATTTGTCTGTGAAAGTTGTGAAAAGTGTTATGGCACAGCAGTGGAGGGACCCAAAAAATGGACACAGGCCAATAGAAAAAGGAAAAGGTGAATTTATTTTACAGAAGCAGGATGCAGGCTGGAACGAGGCTGGACTGTGGAAATATCTGGCTGCGGCAGGCGGGAATCTCCGGAGAGCAGAAAAAACAGGTGAGTAGAAAATAATCTGTCAGTAACGTCGATCACGAAAAACTCAGCAGTTGAGGAGCCAAGAGGTTCACCATGTGTCGAAGGAAAACAATCTGGCAGAGCAGGGGTGGGCAAACTTTTTGACTCGTGGGCCACAAAGGGTTCCAAAATTTGACAGAAGGGCCGGACCAGGAGCAGGTGGATTTAGTGTTTTGGTAATCCACCTCATAAGAGCAAAAAATAACATGGGATATGTAGAAAACATGTGCTTTATTTCAATTAAAAATTAACAGAAGCATTTCAACAAAATGTTTCTGTATTTAGCTACTTGCTAAATACAGCTATCCACAGTATTTAGCTACTTGTATTTATTAAAATGACTCTTAAAACACAGAAAATTTAATTAATAAAATACAGCTTTTTTAATTTTTTATTACTAACAGCTACCATTTTAAAGCACTGAAAGTTCTGTTATCCTTGAGGTTTTTATCATCACCACTCTCCTCCTGTGTTTTTTTTCAAAAACAGAAGGAGATGCAGATCTACTTGTCCTGCTCCTTCTGTTCACTGTGCGTCCCCAGTGCCAAAACTCAACATCGTTGCTTTCATCCTGTAACGAACAGGCCGTTCATTAAGATTAAGATTAAGCCTTGGCCTATTGGCCTTTATTGGTCTCACACACAATGACACACAGTGACACACGGGAGAAATTTGACTTCTGCATTTGACCCATCCTTTTTCAGGAGCAGTGAGCAGCCATCTTTTTTCGGCGCCCGGGGGGCAGTACCGTGAAGGGTCTTGCCCAAGGACCCACACTGGTTAGCTCATTGCCCGGGGGGGATTTGAACCCACAACCCCCAGGGGGAAAGTCAGTGACTTACCAGTTGAGCTAACCAGCCGGTACTGAATTATTATTACTGAATGAGTATCCACACATGCACTTTCATAGACTTTGCACTTTATATATATATTTACATTGCACCTTTAGAGCACGGAGCACTTACAAGATACGCTAATTTGCACATATAAGATTGCACACATTTGTATTGTTTTAAAGTATTTATTGAACACTTTTTTAGCGTTTGTCACGGAGTCCGGTCTGGCGGGTACTTCCGGTGATGGTGGCCGCCGGTCTGCGGAGACAAACAAGAACAGTCAATGTGCAATATGTGCCGCTTTTTAAATTGGTTGTGTCTTGTGTGTGTTTGCATGTGTGGGATGTGGATATTTTAAAGTGTGAAAGCGGTATGCGTGGGTTGAGTTGTGATTTTACTTACCCGTGTCTCATGTCCAGGTGTCTGGCCAAAAGATTCCCCGGGGGACCAGACACCGTTTAAGAGTTCCGGGCCAGCTCAAGACAGTGGACATCGGGGGGAGGAAATGCCACCTATTTTAATTGGGTTTATTCACTTTATACTTTATTAGGTGTTTGGTTTCTAAGAGTTTATTTTTGTATGTGGGTTTTATATGGTTTATTTGATGATGGGTATTTTATTGGAGGATTTCAACTTTAAAAAACATTAAAAACTGTGGACCACGTCAACCCTGCCTCCAGTATCTGTTTGTGGAACTCACTGCAATCCAGCCGCTCTACTCGTCTTGGTCACAATCCAGTGCTAATGAATAAAGCGTGAACGACTCCGCCTTTTTATTTAAGTCGCTGGTTATATCTTCAACTATCAGTTCCACATGGCAAATCACTGTCCTGCGCGATAAACAGGTTTTTTCAACTTTGTCTTTGCTCTCCGGACACAAGACACCTGCTGTCTCCACCGTACATTCTTTTAAAAACTCGCCTTCAGACAGAGGCTCGCTGGCCTTTGCCAATTTGAATGACAACATAAGACTTGATCAAAGGAGAAGTTCAATTTGTCAACTGGACAAAGTTTGTTTGGTTGAAAACGTTTCGCCGCTCATCCGAGAGGCTTCGTCAGCTCTGGTTATTGTACTGGTTAGACCCTGCTTATATCTAGCTGCCGGGAGGCGTGTCTGACAATGACAATGACTTGGTACTTGACTCTTGAACAGCAGTTTGATGGTGAAAAAAGTTTAGTTGAGCCTGTAAATTAGCTGCCGACCTCTGAGCCGTAGCTTCCCGTTCTTTCGTTGACTGCTTGCTAGCATAGTTAGCATGTTTTGTGGCAAAGTGACGGCTGATATTATATTCTTTAAAAACCGCTACAGTCTCTTAGGATATCGGGCATACAGCAGCTGATAAGTAATCGGTGAAAAAATATTTACTTGTCCACTCCTTATTAAACACTCGACATTCTCTGTCCACTTTTCTTTTCATAGCTCCGCTCATCTTCACACAGGTCAATGCATCTAGTGCGCCAGTTATTGGAAAATGCCAGAATTGCTGGGAAATTAAAACATTAACAAGGTTTATTAATATAATTTCTTCAAGTTCGGCGGGCCGGATTAAAAAGCTTAACCGGCCGCATATGGCCCCCGGGCCATAGTTTGCCCATGCCTGTGAGTGTCGCTGGTGAGCAGGCCTTAAATACTCAGGGATGTTGATTTCCAGCAGGTGAGATGAATCAGGTCCCAGAAAATAAATCAGCATTAGAATTGTTAGTCAGCAATATACCATGTTTACGTTGTTGTAATTCTCAGGAAATATCTCCAATTAACATTCACAAATGTTGGACGTCATATTTGTTAATCTGTGCTCAATATTATTGGTGTAATAAAATGCTGTGATGTCATCTAAAGCGCAGTAATTGTATATATTACTACAAATATATACAATTACTGCGTCTTCATGTGCTGCCCACTGCTCTGGAAGGATGGGTGAAATACAGAGGATAATTTCCCTACAGGGATAAATAAAGGATAATAATAATAATAAAAAATAAAAAGTAAGTAAGTTTGGCCACTAGAGGGAGCCAGAGTATGGCACATGAACACAGGCGCTCTAGACTCAGAACCATAACACTTCCATAACCAAACAAAACAGTTCCACATTCATTCAGATCACATGGAAGAGGATATCTATTTGACATTTCACTTCACATGTGAAAAATTCAGCTCAGTCATGTTCTTTATCATGATAATGCAGACTCAGAATAGGTGAACTCCCATAAAGACGATTTGTGTGTCTCTGGGGGACTCTTACAGGTTACATTTTACGCTTTGAAACTGACTTTAAGAAGAAGCATCACTTCCATTTGTACACGTGTTTTAACAATAGGAAAGAAAAAAAATCACATCTAATACTAAAATTACATTAAAGGGACACTTTTATTAAATCGCAATTAATTACGAAGATGCGCCGGTCACGTCTATTAGTCAAAAAACCTGGGAAGTAAACCAGGAAGTAAAACAAAAGTTGTGCAGAAGCCCTTTAAATGATGACATGATTATATGCACGTGCTTTCCAGTAGTTTCTTCACATTTCCTTTGAATTCCTTTCCCTGCTCATGCTGAATGTCCAAACCAATACTGAGCAATTTCATGACCCTTTATTAGCCTCGAACATACATATCTGCTGAACAGTTAGGAAGTCCCTGTAGTCGCTCTGCTCTAATAATAATACAGTAATCCCTCATTTATCGCGGGGGTTAGGTTCCAGAAATAACCCGCAATAAGTGAAATCCGCGAAGTAGGACAACTTTATATTTTACAATTATTATACATGTTTTAAGGCTGTAAACGCCTCACCACACACATTATACACTTTTCTCAGACTGGTATAAACATTTCCTCACATTTCTCTCTTGTTTAAACTCTCAAACGTTTGTAGATTTTCAACAAAATGTATTAATAGTGAAGTGTCCGTGTCCGGACCGTGCCTCCCCCTCGACACCGCGTCCACGGCCAACGCGGCAGTCCGAGCCACGAAGCGAACACGCACAAGAGCCGCACGAAACAAGGCAAAGAGCCTTGCAGTGGTTTAATCCTGGTTTAGGCCTGGTCTAGTCCTGGTTTAGTCCAGGTTTAGACCTGATTTATACCTGGTTTAGTCCTGGTTTAGACCTGGTTTAGTCCACGTTTAGTCCTGGTCTAGTCCTGGTCTAGTTCTGGTCTAGTCCCATGGGTTAGTCCTGGTCTAATCCCGGTCTGGTCCCGGTCTGGTTCTGCTCCTTGTACAGCCCCCGGGTCCCCCCTCTATAACATCTATATAAATGTGTCAAACTGAACACATTCTGTATTGTACAGGAGACACGGAGGAGAAGACAATCAGGACGCACAACGCAATGTTGGTACACTATTTAAAAAATAATTGGAAAAAAAAAACAAAAAAAGGCAGCGAAAAGTGAACCGCAATAGAACGAGGGACCACTGTAATAAAAAAGAAAAAAACATTAACCGGAAGTTCCCCAATTCTACAGGGCGGCACTTCCGGTCTTTTGGGAAGACAAAGTAAGAGCCGTTTACACTCGCTGACCAAAGGTGTTTGTAAAATGTCTGAACAAGATCAAACGCTGAGAGCTTTGATGGCTGCCCAGCTGACCACGACTGCTGAAGACATATTTGCGCAGTTTGAAAGAATCATGTCCGAGAAGGAGGAGGAACTGTGTCGCTGCAAACAGGAGAACGAGAGGACGCGGAGGCTCCTGGACTCGGCTCTTCGCGCGCTGAAGCCCGGAGTGTTTCTGACCACAGCCGGTTTGTCTGACCTGTCCAAAGAGACAAAAGGGACGTTTGTGACCGCGGTCAAGTTGGTTTCATGTTGGACGTTGGAGATTCGCCTCCGCAGCATCAGCGGAAGTTTCCAGTGTCTGTGCCTTTATTCAGAAGCTCCGCTAATACGCGGGTTACAAACCGTCAACAAATGACCTTTGTACTGAATGGAGTTTATTTAAAACATTTATCAACTGAAATAATCAAACAAAACTGTTAAAAATCACAGCAATTAAAAAGAAAAAAAAAGGGATTGTGCACGTATGTTTTATAAAATATTTGTTATTTTTATGTATTTGGGGGTTTATTAATTAATGTATAATTTTTTTCAGCAACTTCCGGGTCAAAAAAACTAAAAACTAAATTATTATAGTAGTTCTAATCCTCAGGAATCATGATCACCTTTTGGTTTTCTGAATTAAACCTTTGTGGGATTTTCAGGAATTTTTCACTTGAAAATCTGTGATTTTTTTATTTTATTTAATTTTTTTTAGTAGCTTCTAAGACAGTTGACGTTGCAACCTCAAACCAAGTTATAGTTCTAGTCCTCAGCTATCACGCACACATTTTGGATTTCCAAATGAAGCCTTTGTGGGTTTTTCACTCCAGTTTCCCACATCAAATCTAAAAAACATGCACCAGGGACGACAGAGAGGGCACCTGACACACAGGGAGGGCATCTGACACACACAGGGAGGGCACCTGACACACACAGGGAGGGCATCTGACACACAGGGAGGGCATCTGACACACACAGGGAGGGCACCTGACACACACAGGGAGGGCATCTGACACACAGGGAGGGCATCTGACACACACAGGGAGGGCACCTGACACACAGAGAGGGCACCTGACACACAGGGAGGGCATCTGACACACAGGGAGGGCATCTGACACACACAGGGAGGGCATCTGACACACACAGGGAGGGCATCTGACACACACAGGGAGGGCACCTGACACACAGGGAGGGCATCTGACACACACAGGGAGGGCACCTGACACACAGGGAGGGCACCTGACACACAGGGACATTTCATGGATTTGTGAACCTCTGCTATGGCTTTTCATTTGTTTAATCTCATTAATTACTGGATGGTTCTTCTGGGAGTTCAGTTTTCTTCTGCTATGTTCCCAATTGCTTGTACTGGAGATTAGTTTAGTTTAGTTTACTTTTTATCCCCAACTTAAATTATACTTATTAGTATGCTTATACTTAAAAGTATGCTAGATTAATTTAACAGAATGCAATTCATATGAATAAAAAAATGGAGATCCTTGTGATTGATTTTGGAAAAAAAAACATTTGATTTATATTTCTGAGAATAAAATGAATTACAACATTTATTTTAACTGCACATGCAGTACAATGGTTTAATAAATTCACAATAAATAATGTATGCAAATGGCTTGTTTAACTTTATAAAAATTCTGTCTGAAGACTTGAAAATCTAAGTATAGGACTTGGGACTCGACTTGGCCCTGCCTGTCTTCAACTTGGGACTTGACTCAGACTTGAGGCCAAAGACTTGAGACATGCTTGAGTCGTTGCTTAACAACTCTGCTGGACAGTGCACCTATCTGACCGTTGCACTGTTGTTGTTGGTGTGTCTTCATGACCTTCATGAATGTACATTTTATGTAGTGCATTACACATTTGTAGAGCTGTCATATGTCACTCATGTAGTTTCTAGAGCCATAATAATTATTCAAGAGTACTATCTCTCATGCATAAGGACTGTATAGGTGTTAGCTCAGACAGTGATATCCACCTGGAATGCCTGTCAGGACACAGCAGACAGGATGCAGATGATACATTTTAAGACTTTAATGAAGCTCAGGCAGCATCATAGGCACATTAGGTTGTTTGGGAGTTTTCATTAATAACAAAACAACAACTTGAACTGACGGTAGATGACTGCACGCCCAAGCCTCCATCCATTCATCCATTTTCTTCTGCTTATCTGGAGCCAGGTCGCGGGGGCAGCAGTCTAAACAGGAACTCCCAGACTTCCTTCACACCGGACACTTCCTCCAGTTCCTCCGGGGGAACTCCGAGACATAGTCCCTCCAGCATGGCTTCCCCGGGGCCTCCTTCTGGTGGGACATGCCTGGAACACCTCCCCAGAAAGGTCCAGGAATCCGGAATAGAATAGGAAGCAGAGGCTGGAGACTCGGACTCATCAATCACCCTGACTGAAGTCACTGAAGTGGTTAGCAAGCTCCTCGGTTCCAAGACTCTAGCTGTGGATGAGATCCGTCTTGAGTATCTTAAGACTCTGGATGTTGTGGGGCTGTCTTGGCTGACACGTTTCTGCAACATCGCGTGGCGGTCGGGGACAGTACCTCTGGACTGGCAGACCGGGGTGGTGGTCCATCTGTTTAAGAAGGGGACCAGACCAGTTTGTTCCAACCACAGAGGAATCATACTCCTCAGCCTCCCTGGTAAGGTCCATTCCAGCGTACTGGAGAGGAGAATCTGACCGATAGTCAAACCTCGGATTCAGGAGGAGCAGTGTGGTTTTTGTCCCGGCCGCGGAACACTGGACTAGCTCTATACTCTCCATCTGGTGCTTGAGGGTTCATGGGAGTTTGCCCAACCAGTCCACATGTGCTTTGTGGATCTGTAGAAGGCATTCGACCATGTCCCGGTGTCCTGTGGGGAGTGTGGGGGAGTATGGGGTTCGGGGCCCTTTGCTAAGGACTGTCCGGTTCCTGTATGACCGGAGCAGGAGCTGTGTTCACATTGCCAGCAGTTAGTCAGACCTGTTCCTACTGCATGTTGGACTCTGCCAGGACTGCCCTTTGTCACTGGTTCTGTTTGTTTGAATTTATGGACAGAATTTCCAGAATGGCTCTGTGTCATGCAATTAATGTGAGTTAAATAAATATACTAATTTGTCATGTACTTTGCATAAAGTCATGTGACTAAATTGTTATCGACTAAATATTGATGTCCACCCCAAGTCTGCTCGCCTACCCATAAGTCACTGCACACTACTGATGTTTACACAACCCGGACCTCAGAATTATCTGTTATATATAAATTTACAACTTCATGGACAAATAAAATATCCCTTCACCTTTAATGTAAACACAAATTCACAGAGCCTTTCTTTTACAGTAAAGGTGTGTGTGTGATGTGTAAGGAATTCTCACCTTTGTTTCCCACTCGTCTCCTGCAGATGGTCAGATGTCCTCTCTGAGTCCTGGTCTTGCAAGTGAACATTTTTTTCCGAGGAGCGCTTGAATTGCGATTGCACGGGGACAGAGCCCTGTGTAAATGTTTGTCTAAAGAGCAAACTTAAACTACAAAGCAACCAATGAGAGTTAGTAGATATAAATGAAGTTATTACCTGATGGTTCTCCGTTTTGTCGTTCACTGACAGTTAGGGTGACCATTCGTCCGGATTTCGTCCGGACAGTCCGGTTTTAGAGCTGTCTGTCCGGCCGTCTGTCACGTGTCCTCCTTTTTTACATTTTGTCCTCCTTTCGGACCCTCGTCGGCCACCGTTGCATAAATCGTCATAAATCCCCACCCATTATTTACACTTGCTACTCTGCGATGTTCGCCGTTTCCCAATTCAGCGAATGCACGGTTCGGAGTGTGGTTTCAGTCTGCAGTCGAGGCGGTGCATACTCGCTGAGTCCTGAGTGCAGTCCGGGGATCACATGGGCGTCTGCGAAATGGAACAGGTCCCGCCTCAGCTCAATGAGCCGGGTGGTCTGCTCCTTGTTCCCTACAGACAAAAATATTATTATATTGCGACTAGTAATACTTGGAATTGGGACATGGCCAATGTTCCCCCTAATTTTTAATGTGTCTGAGCAAACACACTAACTCCCTGAGCGCTCCTTGGATCCCTGTGTGCGACATCCGAAATGCACCCCCCCCTCGCGCGGCTCGCAGTTTGCAGATATTAAAAAATGACCCCGCTGCTGAATAAAAAGCGGAGATCCGCTAAAAGCTCTTTCATCCCTGAATTACAGTGCGCTGCATAGGTTTTCTTGTGCGCTGAGAATGTGCGAGCAGTGCGCAATTGTGCAGGCGCGCAGCTTAGAGTAAACGTTGGACATGGCTACACTGTAGAATATCCAGCATTACAACAGCCCCATTTTTTTGTAAAATCCTATTTTTTTGAATTTTTTTAAAAATGTGACTTGTATGTGATCTCCAGTGTGAATTTTAAACGCCCCAAAAGTGTCCCACATGCACCTTGGAGGACACGACGAGGTCACGTGCAGCGAGCGTGTTTAATGTTTACGGAAGTCGCCTAAAGTTGCTGCGTACCGGAACCAGAACATGTGCAGCTTATTTATTTTAAGGAGGAGACGGAGAAAGAGAAGGTTTTTGGCCACGGCGTTTGTTGGGGCAGTGGCAGCAACGTCCGTAGAAATGAACGTGTTGGTGCGGATTCGCAGACGAATGGTGGGATTGCTCTGTGCTTCGCCGATTCACGGAGTTCATATACTATTTTCACATGACGAAAAGAACGTTTGTGAGCGCCTACCACTCTCACTGGAGGAAACACGGCCAGGTCGGATGAATGCGATCTGGCAGTTCAGACTGAAGTCACATGCCAAAAGATCGGATATGTATCCGTTTTAGCACCACAAGTGGCCTGGATCGCATTTGAAATAAGCGGATCTGTGTCGTTCAGACTGTCATTAGAAGATCAGATACAGGCTGCAGTGTGAACGTACGCTAATATTAAAGTAAACTAATAGTGAGGAGACAGAAGAGCCTATGACCACTAAGAAAAAGAAAGCTGGATTTAACAGACAATACCAGGAGACCTACTTAAAATATGGATTTATCGCAAAGGACCAAGCCCGCTCTGCATAACATGTGGTGACCAGCTCTCCAATGAGGCGGCCTTAAAAGTATGTTCGAGACATCAACTGGTATTCTGGATAAAAGTTACAGAGTAGACTGGACATAAGCAACACACTTCGGGTGTCATTGTCTCCCATTAGGCCTAGATGCGACCATCTCGTAGCAGAGAAACAAGCTCAGGGCTCTCATTGATTCAGCGTTATGGTGAGTTGTATTTTTCATGTACTTTATATTTGTTTTGTGATGTATCTTATTCTGAAGGCATGTTTAAGCGTTACCATAGCGACCAGAGAGCGTCGGGGCAGAGAGGATGTTGTGACTCTTGTTATGTTGTTGGTGCATGTCATGAGGACGCTTTTATTAAAGTTATATACAAGTACACAGTGGATTCACCGTTACTATTATATTTATAACATGCCACAGTTCTTGTGTTCGCATAATTTTATTTTTTGGTATTTATCCGCCAATATCTGCGTGCACACCTCCCCACTCCCCCACCCCTCCACCCCCCACCGGTCCGTGAAAATCTTGGGTGACATTAACCGGTCCGTGACGCAAAAAAGGTTGGGGACCACTGCCTTAGACTGCCCACAATAAAAGGCCACCCTGAAATGTGCTTTTTTTTTTTTTTTGCTTTATTGGGGGTCTGGGGACTCAGAACCAGTCAGTATCTGGTGTGACCACCATTTGCCTCATGCAGAGCAACACATCTTCTTCGCATAGAGTTTATCAGATTGTCAATTGTGGCCTGTGGAATGTTGATCCACTCCTCTTCAATGGCTGTGCAAAGTTGCTGGATATTAATGGGAGCTGGTACACACTGTCGTGGTCACGAAACAAGGCAACCGCGCTGCGCCAAGCTCGACTCACAGCCGACCGCAGGCGCCAACGGCACTGCTCAGCAGCCCCGGGTGTACGCGCCATGCGAGATCGAACCCGGAATGCGTGCTGCTGCTGCTGCTGGTTTCGCCGCGGCCCGCGCCCGGACATGGTGGTTTAATCCTGGTCTAGTCCAGGTCTAGTCCCGGTCGAGTCCCGGTCCAGTCCCGGTCCAGTCCAGGTCCAGACCTGATTCAGACCTGGTCCAGTCCACGTTTAGTCCTGGTCTAGTCTCTTAGCCAATCAGGACAGAACACAATGTTACACTATTAAAAAAAAAAAATTGGATAGAGCGAGGGATTACTGTATTTTGTTATTCAGCATCAATACATTCGTCTGCTTTTTACTAAAGAATAATTAATTGAGGAATATACAATATAATAATACTATGATATATTTTTGACTCAGTGTTATGTATACTATAGCTTATATTCTTAAAGACCCTATTGAAACACTCAAATTCAGCTGAAAAACGCCGCTTATCAGTTAATCGTTAATCGATCGATAAGGTCAATCAACTATCAGTTAATGAATTAACCGATAATTTGCATCCCTAGTCTGAATCAGAATCAGTTTTTCTTGTAGTTCAGGGGAAGGGCCTTTACACCATGCAGTGTATTGTAAAAGTGTAGAAGCAGCTGCCTGTGACTCTCAGAGGGTTGTTTCTCTGTTATGGTTCAAAATCAGATACAAGAGCTGGATCTGGCCAAACATCTTTATTTTCAGTCGTCAGCAGCAAACTCCAAAACATAATCTAGAACACAATTTAGAACAAGAGAATTTCATGAACACAATCAATAATCCTTCAGTCACTCTGTTCTGTGAGTTCTCATGTGAATATTCAAACTGTATTGACGTGTAAACCCTTTATTACAGATGGAACAACTGTAAGGTCTCTCACCTGTGTGTGTTCTGTCATGTTTATTTAGATCACTCTTTTGAGAAAATGTCTTCTCACACACTGGACAGCTGTAAGGTCTTTCCCTTGTGTGCGTTCTCTCATGTGTATCTAGATGACTCTTTCGAGAAAATGACTTCTCACATGTTGAACAACTGTAAGGTCTTTCCCCTGTGTGTATTCTCTTATGTTTATTTAGATCACTCTTATGAGAAAATGTCTTCTCACACACTGAACAGCTGTAAGGTCTTTCCCCTGTGTGCGTTCTCTCATGTATATTTAGCTGACTCTTATAAGAAAATGACTTCACACATGTTGAACAGCTGTAAGGTCTTTCCCCTGTGTGTATTCTCTCATGTATATTTAGACTACTCTTGTGAGAAAATGTCTTCTCACACACTGGACAGCTGTAAGGTCTTTCCCCTGTGTGTATTATCTCATGTATATTTAGCTGACTCTTATAAGAAAATGACTTCTCACATGTTGAACAGCTGTAAGGTCTTTCCCCTGTGTGTATTCTCTCATGCATATTTAGACTACTCTTGTGAGAAAATGTCTTCTCACACACTGAACAGCTGTAAGGTCTTTCCCCTGTGTGTGTTCTCTCATGTGCATCTAGAAGACTCTTATAAAAAAATGACTTTTCACATGTTGAACAGCTGTAGGGTCTTTCACCCAGGTGTCTCTTAACATGTACAGCTAGATCACTTTTTGTTGTAAATATTCTGATGCACATTGAACAGCTGAATGGTTTATTTACGTGCATCTTTTCCTGTTTATCTAGATTGGCCTTTCGGTTAAATGTTTTGTCACAGGTTGAATAGCTGAGTGGAGTTCTGCAGTCTTCATCATCAGTGTCAGAGGAGTGCTCTGTGTCTCCCTCCGTCTCTGAGGGTAAATGTGTCTCTGTGCTGATGTCCTCTCCCTGCGTTTCCTCTCTGAGCTCAGTTTGTATTTGTTGAAGCAGTGAGGGCTCTTCTGTCTTCACACAGACACCACTGGAATCTGGGACGCCCGCTGAGACCTGGGGTGGGGAAGATTGACACAAAATATTAATATTTCAGAATATTTCTTGATTTCAATCAAAAATGTGCTAAAAGTTTCATTCATTTTCTTGGTTGAGGTCTTATTATACATTTATCAGTCTCAAGGTGAAGGGATCACCATGAAGCACACCTTCACCATTGTCATGGTAAAGAACCTGAGATGGAAATGTTTGGAGGACTCATCCTGATGCCTCCCTACCCCCATCACACCAGACCTGAATTCATGGAGATTCATGGATACAAGCTGTACACAGTTGAAACTTTGGATTAGACTTCTCTCAAAGAACCACAGAGTTTCTACCAGAACAAAATGACTGACAATCTCCTTCAGCAAAGAAAGAATGACCAAGATACAAATACAGTAATCCCTCGTTTATCGTGGGGGTTAGGTTCCAGAAATAACCCATAATAAGAGAAATCCGCAAAGTAGGACAACTTTATATTTTACAATTATTCTACATGTTTTAAGGCTGTAAATGCCTCACCACACACATTATACGCTTTTCTTAGACTGGAATTAACCTTTTCTCACATTTATCTCTCGTTTAAACACTCAAACTTTCATAGATTTTCAACAAAATGTATTAATAGTGAAGCGTGGGGGAAGACACGGCTCCGGAAGCCCAGCCAGACGCGCGAGGAGCACTGCCATGTCCCGGGACACGACGCGCACCAACCCCTTGGAGAAGTGCGCGACACGTGCACCCCTCATCGTGGAGAAATCCGTGACAGAGCAGCACGACTGGTGCAAGGCCGGGGCTGCAAGCACGAGATCGAACCGCGCCGCCTGGACCATGCCTCCCCCTCAGGACCGCGTCCTCGCAGGCCGAGCCACAAACCGAACACGCACAAACGAACGCAAGAGCCGCACGGAGTGATTTAATCCTGGTTTAGTCCTGGTTTAGTCTCTTAGCCAATCAGGAGGCAGAACACAATGTTACACTATAAAAAAAATAAAAAAATAAAAAAACGGAAACAGCGAGGCCGCGAACAGTGAACCGCGACAGAGCGAGGGACCACTGTAGAAAACACTGCTGTTTGATAAAACAGAGGACTTTCTCCACAGAAAGAGGAATGGTGTAAATTTTCCATGCTGTGAATTATGAGCATTTATTGAATATCAATAAATGCTCATAAACCATGCTTTGGTGAATAGTGATGTTATTTCCAGCTACTTCCAGATATGGATCAATGATCTGGGCGGCAGTAGCTCAGTTGGTAGAGCATATGTCTCGTGATCCAGGGGTTGGCGGTTCGAATCCCGCTCTTGACGGGTTAACCGCATATGATCCCAGCTCCCACAGATGAGCGCTGCCGTTGTGTCCTTAGGCAAGACACTTAACCCCACCTCGCCCCCAGTGTCTGTGGACACTGGTAGCCCCCATGGCAGAAGATACATCAAGGCCTGTTGTGACGTGAGCCATCCTCCTGTGGACCCACCACCCGCGGAAGGATTCATGGGGGCTGGTGCATTGTGTTCTGGGCAGCAGAACACTGCTTGGACTGCTGCCCAGAAAATGGAAAAGCGGAAGAAAATGAATGAATGAATGAATGAAAGGATCTGGTACAAGGACGTATGAACCTTCAGAGCACGCACAAAGGCCACGAGTCCCACTTTAAAATTAAACCTAAATGTAATTCCAAATCTTTCTATCAGTTACCCTTTAAACTCACGACACACGCCTGACCCTGTACAACTGACTCGGAGGAAGCACGTGGCCAGAAGACAAAGTGGAGCTGCAGCACTGCCCGATCCCTCGTCACTCTCACACACTCTCTGTATTTTCTTTACGGCACCTGCACGAGGCTCAAATCTGTTGCAGTGTCTCGGTTCATCATCACAGAACCACAGAGAAACAGAAAATGGACCTGTTCTGTGTGGACTCATTTTAATCAGTCCCAAGTGGAGCTCACTACAGATTTACTGAAACAACTATATTATTTTACTGTTAGAGGGGCCGGCACAGATTGGCAGCCTCGCTTCTGTCAGTCTGACCCAGGGCAGCTGTGGCTACAAAAGTAGCTTACCACCACCGAGTGTGGAGTAAATGAACAATGAACTGTAAAAGAGCTTTGGGCGTCTTGAAAGGCGCTATATAAATGCAATTATTATTATATTTCTGTCATTTTCACAACTGTTCACCTCTTCATGCATCACGTATATGCTTACTTTATTTGATTTTCTTACTTTATTTGGTTTTCTTACTTTATTTGATTTTCTTACTTTATTTGATTTTCTTACTTTATTTGGTTTTCTTACTTTGTTTGATTTTCTTTAATGAGACTGCATTACCTTCTGGGTCAGTTCCTTATCGGAGCATCTATGACAAATGAATGTTCACGTGTCTGAATGAACGAGTCCTGCGCTGTGTTAATGCTTCTGCATAGGAAGCAGGTCATTTTTTTAAACCACCAGATGGCGCTATAGAACGCGTCGACACAGTGTGGGAAATGGGTTACACACACCTTGAGGCCTCATCTACCCATTACTAGCGTTTGCATGTTCTCCCTGTGTCTGAGGTGGTCGGCACACCAGTTTCCCCCATTAACCCAAACATGAGGCACAGGTTCAATCGAGCGAAGGTCGTCCTGACCAAGACGAGCAACGACATCACAGACATGGGTCCCTGGATGGTGGTCCTGAGGAGATGCTCCTTGGGCATTGAAGGATGCAGAAGACAAGCTTCCCTACAGAGGCAATAAAGCGGTACGTGACGACGTAGGGCTGGGCGATATGGAGCAAAAAATATATCTCGATATATTTTTCTATATCTCGATATCTTTTCAGGAAAAATAACCCCCCAAAAACTAATGCAAAAACAAATATGCCAAATTCCACAAGGTCTTTTTTTATTCAAGTGCAAAGAGGCAGAGTTATACAAAATAACTGTAAAATGGTTAAAATAAAGGAAGAAATATTACATATTCTTTTCATTCAAAAATAAACAACTCATAAGACCTAAAAAAAATAAATCTAAGTTTCCGGTTGCCGACCGACCCTGTTAAAAAAAATAAATCTAAGTTTCCGGTTGCCGACCGACCCTGTTAATTTGCATGCGACCCAAATTATTTTATTGGACTTAATAAAATAAAAATAAATTTGATACTCAAATTAATGTTACAAGCTTCGGTTAAAAAAGAAAGAAAGAAAACTAATAGCCTACTGTATTTTTATATATATATAAAAATGTATACAGTGAACCCTCGTTTATCGCGGGGGTTAGGTTCCAGAAATAGCCCGCAATAAGTGAAATCCGCGAAGTAGGACAATTTTATATTTTACAATTATTCTACATGTTTTAAGGCTGAAAACGCTTCACCAGACACATTATACACCTTTCTGAGACTGGTATTAACATTTTTGTCTTGTTTAAACACTCAAACTTTTGTAGATTTTCATTAAAATATATTAATAGTGGGGGGGTGGGGCACGTGACACGCGGACACGTGCGCGCGGACACGTGTGTTTGTTTTGGTACCACATATCCATGCCATGTGCGAAAGTCGAGTGGAAAGCGACCTGGATATCATTTTGGGCAAGACTCAAGCCAATGCTAACAGTGCCAAACCGCTAACAGACGCCTCTGAGCACCAGTCCTCAGCACAAGACCAGGTAAGACTAACCTGCGCTCACAAGAGTTGGTTGCATTTCACCCCGGCTCCAAAATCAGACCGCTATCAATGCGTCGCCAATACTCCACAGCTCTCTAGGACGGGGTCGGGTTCGTCCTCTCGTCCTCTCACGGGGAAGAGCCACTGTCTCCTCTGTGCGCGCGAGTGTCCTCCCCTCGCTGCGGCTCCCCCGGCCGCGCGGCCAGGCGCCAGGCCCGTCCATGTTGATTCTTGGCTCTTCCATTTGTCCGGCTCGCACTCAGTCTCTTCCATGGCTCGTGCAAGTAAACAAAGGCCACACCTCCTGTCACCCAGGCGCTCTCGTGAAGGAAATCAGAGACTCTGTCCCTACCATCCCTGGTCTAGACCTGGTTTAGTCCTGGTTTAGACCTGGTTTAGTCCTGGTTTAGACCTGCTTTAGACCTGGTTTAGTCCTGGTCTAATCTCTTAGCTAATCAGGGCGCAGGACAGAATGTTACACTGTAAAAAAAAGTTACACTATAAAAAAATTGAAAAAAAAAAAAAAAAAAAAATGGAAAAAAAAATCCGCGAAACAGCGAGGCCGCGAAGAGTGAACCGCGATACAGCGAGGGTTCACTGTATTTGTATATTTCCGCGAAAACGTCGACGTCATTCACCACACCTGCGCTGCAATGTGCGCGCAAAATGTGCTTCTGTTTTTCTGTGATCTGTAAAAATCTCTGTCTGTACCCATAAAAACAATGGCGACAGCGTCGCTGGACATATGCGTGGTCACGGTGAATTGCCCTTGTAAGGACGCTCCAAAAGTTATTAAATTTGGATCGAAAACGTTTAATGAGGTACTTGAAGAAGTTAAAACGTGCAGGTGTAATTTTGTCTCTAGTGGGAGGGTGGATAGGGGTGACAAATGGACAAACATCTCTTCAGTTTCAGGGGAGCAACTCGTCTGTGGGGTCGTCTCCCATTTTCAGTTTAATATCGTTCACCTGCCTTCCTGACGAAGCTGCACCCTCTACCTCCAACACTAGCCATCTGTCGGCATTTGACTTGTTGTTCCATGCCCAGCAACGAAACTATTTGCCACAACGTAAAGCTGCGCAAACGAGAAGAGTTGAGGAATGATTTGATTACAAGCCTGAAGGACCGAGGAGTTGTTTTTTCCTGAGATGAATGCACCAACCAAGGGACGCATTTACTCATGGTGAGTGATGGCCTACTAGCTAGCTAAACTGACTACATTTTTAATGTGAAACCTGAAATTTTTCTTCGCTAATTAAGTGTTTCTGTGTGACTTCAGTTACGTTAGCTAACGTTAGCAAGAGACTACGGTAGCTTACTGTACAACTCAGCCAGGAGCATTAAAGTGGCAATGTGATTCTGAAAATGAACATGAAATGGCCTAAATCCAGTATGATAGGGAAATATTATGTGTAAATATCGCAGGTCATTATTTTCAGTAATTGCAATCTGGGGAAAAGGATAATACAGGGCTCTCAAGTTTTGAGCGGGGGGCGTGCGTGAGACTGCGTAATTTCCGAGGACCGGGGAGGGGTGGGGGTGCGAGTGACTTTTTTCGCTGAAAACGTGCGGTGCCTGCATTATCTAACCGATTTTCTGGGCACAGAAGCGCTGTGCGCTGCGCATGAATTGCGTACCTAAATTTCAGCGTGAGAAATGCCATGTGTGAACACGTCGAATTGCGTGTGTCACACTCAATGCGTGAGACTTGAAAGCCCTGATAATAGCCTAAGTGTAACTATTTTAAATGGCATCTCGGAAACAGCTTACCAACACCCTTTTGTTTATTATTGTTTATTATTATCATTGTTAAGATTATGCAGTGCCAGTTTTAAGTTGACCAATGTCAACACCGTGTTAAATAAATGTGGTATTCAAAATTGTTTACTGCTTCTAAATTTAATGACTGCCATCTGAAAGAACAGAAAAAACAATACAAAATCAGCATGCATTTTTGTAACATTGTAAGATATATTCTACATGTACTCTGGTACAGTTAACGGCCTGGTTTCGCATGGCATGTTGGAGCTTCGTTCGACTATACATAAGTATAGAATATGCCCTTAGCATTGAGATAGCTTTGGGAAATTATGCCAATGTCAATTATAGTTTTTATTGAAATAGTACTGCTGCGGAAGGAAATAAAATAAAATAAATTTTCAAAATTTCCATATTCCCACAGGAAAAAAATAAATAAATAAATAAATAAATTCCCTACCTACCCATGTCTAGAACTGTCATCAAATCGGAAACCAACATTTATTTTTTTTTTAGGCCTAAACAACTCGAGGTAGGCAATTCAGAACAAAGTGCTTCTGCAACATTTTCATTCAAAAGTAAAACATCTTAACTGAACTCAAGCTCATCTTTCTCAGCATTAACTCTGTCAGTCCTGAGCACACACACACGACCAGGTATATTGCACTCACCAATCACCAAATGTCGTGTGTGGCCAAAAAACTGCATCCTCTTCCACTTGTTGCTTTGGACTGCGCTGACGATGTTTGCTCCATTGTCAGTAGTAATGGCAATGAGTCCATTTGGATTTAACATCCAGGTTGTTATTATGTCTCTCGGGGCCTCTGCGATATTTTCACCAGTGTGATCTTGTGGGAAACAAGTGGTTTGAAGACATGCGCTTTTAATCTTCCAGTCCAAAATGTAGTGTATAGTGACGCACATGTAAGGCTCACATGTCCTGCTGCTCCATGTCTGTAGACAGGGCACAGTAAGTAACCTTCTCCAGTTCAGCAGCAAGCCGGTCTCTCTCTGTAGTGTACAGTCTAGGGAGTTCATGTCTCGAAAAGTAATGCCGACTAGGTAAACTGTATCTTGGATCAAGTGTTTTTAGCATGCATAAAGCCACGTTGTGACGGCAATGGGAGCCATGTCCACCGCAATATGAAATGCCACGGACTCTGTGATGCTACACCACCTTTATTGATCTCACACTGGAGAAAATTCTTCTCTGCATTTTAACCCATCCTGTTATTATCAGGAGCAATGGGCAGCACATTACTGCGCCCGGGGACCATCTCCAGGCTTGGTCAGGACCTCAGCTGGAGGATTTTACCTATGGTGCATGTTTTGGGTTGATGGGGGAAACCGGAGTGCCCGGAGGAAACCCACCCAGACACGGGGAGAACATGCAAACTCCACACAGAAAGGCTCGGGCGACCCGGGGATCGAACCCAGACCATGCATGCAAACTCCACACAGAACACACACGGAAAGGCCTGGGCGACCCGGGGATCGAACCCGGGACCTTCTTGCTGTGAAGCAAGAGCGTTAGCCACTCAACTACCGTTTGTAAATGGTGGAAAATGTTTGTCGTGCTAGAACCTGTGGTTGGCACTAACTTTCTACATTCACGGTAGTAGACATCTGTTTGCTGCTCGTCCGACGCCTTAAAACCGAAATACCTCCAAATAATCGAGCCAGCTGTTCTCTTTTTTGACAAGAGTTCTGTTACTGTATCCTCCGGGGAGGCTGTGGGCGCTGCCATGTTGAATGAGACACGCGAGGGGGGAGGTGTCACAAAAGCAAGGAGGCGGGAGCGAGCAGGGGCGCACACAGACCAGAGAAGGCAAACAAACGAAGCGGCAAAATCAGAATTAAACATAAACATTATAATGATATATATACAATATGTCAAAATCCATAGAGTTTAAAAAATATCTCAATATATTTCAACTATCGAGATATCGCCCACCCCTATAACGGACAATTTTTTATTTTTGAATAATATTTTTCAATAATTAAATTTGCATAATTTGCAGCATATAAACACATTTTTGAATCAAAAAAAGAATAAGCTGAAGTAGGGCTGTGCAATTAATCGAATTTTGATCACGATTTTGATTCAAAATTCATATAATCGAGTCCAAACGATTATTTTTTCATTATTAGGGGCCAAGGACCGTAGGTGCTAGGCACCCTATAGTGTTTGCCCAGCGACGTTGCCCAGCGACGTTGCCCAGCGACGTTGCCCAGCGACGTTGCCCAGCGACGTTGCCCAGCGACGTTGCCCAGCGACGTTGCCCAGCGACGTTGCCCAGCGACGTTGCCTAGCAACCCTTTGATCTTTCCTTTGATGTGTCTGGTCTCCTGATTCTTATTATTATATATTCTTTTCACCATGGGCGTCTATGGCAACCCCTAGAACCGTCTGGTAAAAAGTTGTGAAATTTTGCATGCACATTCCAGCCAGTCTCTTGCCTGGAAGAATCCATGACTCATCGCTGTACCAGCGAGTGAGTCTGGTAACACTTGGTCCAAAATGCGCTGCGGTTGCGCGTAGACAGACAGTTAAGTGAACCAATCAGAGATTGCGCCATCTTGATTCAAAACTGAGGCGGAACTTCCGCTGCCTAAGAGTGACTTTGCGGGCAAAGGCGGGGGCACTGACGTCACCATCTTTGAACGAATCAGAATCGCGGAGTCCGTTTGTAACCGGAGGAGCGAGGGTGGATGGAGGGTGTCCAAATGGTATCGCGGTGTATAGGAAATACAGAGAGATATCATTTGGCTGGCCAGGTAAGCCAGTCTCCTCATTACCCACAGCAATTTATAGGTCCCCAGCCCCAACCGTCTAGTGGCACCAGCAGGTCAAATTTGCAGGAATTTTCAGGAATTGCCTAGCAACGCACCTAGCAACCTTTGATCTGTCTTTGATGTGTCTTCTGACAGGTTAGACCCAGATTCTGTTAGACCCTGCATGCGGCCTACATGAACCTTTGGTGCTTGGCCCCACATTGCTGCTTGCAGCTATATTTTTTCATTATTTTTTCATTTGTCTGTCGAGAGGGACGCGCACGCGCAATACATTCCCTTCCACGCGGGCCAATGCACAGCGCAGAGACTTGCGCATTAGCGTTAGCATTAGCGTTAGCGTTAGCGTTAGCATTAGCGTTAGCGGTCCGCGGAGAGCAGTTCGAGGCCTGCAGTCTTTGCACCCTCCGGAGTGTGCAGCCCTCGAATTGGAACACGGCTTATTGTTAAGTCCCTCCCAAGAACTGGAGATGAAAATGAGACCTTCTGTGGTCCGTTTTACCGAACTTCACCCTAGACAATAATGTGGATGAACCTCACCTGTACCAGGAGCGTGTGTTCCTCCTGTTTGACGCTCGGCTCCTCTGGCTCCTCTTTAATCCGTGGAGTCTGTGGAGGGTCCTGGTTCAGACCGGGGCCAGGACTCTTTGAGGGGCTCTGAACACCCGCCCTGAGCAGCACGACTGTCGGGCTCAGTATCGAGTCCAGGAGCTCCTGTTTCCTCTGGTTCTCCTCTTTGTAGTGACACACTTCCTCCTCATACTCCACTATCGTTCTTTCAAACAGCGCAAAGATCTCTTCAGCAGCCGCAGTCAGCCGCTCATTCACCAAAGCTCTCAGTGTTTGGCTTTTGGACATTTTAACAAACTGTTTTTAGCTTTAGCTCCGAGTTCACCGCACACGAGGCTCCGCGGCCTGCTTCCTGCTTCCTGGGGGGATTTTCAAAATAAAAACACTGGGACAAAAACATGGGGTGGTTGGTAATAATAAAATTATGAAACGAAGGAAAATTATAACACACTCTGCACATTCATGACTTATTTGTGACTAATGTGAGTCAGTATAGTCACATTTTCTTTGTGTTTTGGTCATTTTTAAGCAGCTCCTTTGTATTTTACCTAAAGAAATTAGAAAATGAATAAGTTAAAAAAAAAAAAAAAAGAAAAAGTTTATGCCTCTCTTTACTGTTGGCAGGTGTCAAATTGGTCAAAAATAGGGACACCTGGGATATTTCTTAAATAAAACTGGGACAATTCAGTGGTTTTGGATAAATCTGCAGGGACAGGGGGCACAGGGCTCAAAACTGGGACTGTCCCGGGTAAATAGGGAAGTCTGGTCACCCTAAGGAGAATGGGTGTGGGTGGATTCAAAGTTTTATATTTGGCAGAG
The DNA here is from genome assembly GCA_036785185.1 of Paratrypauchen microcephalus. Classification (NCBI taxonomy): domain Eukaryota; kingdom Metazoa; phylum Chordata; class Actinopteri; order Gobiiformes; family Gobiidae; genus Paratrypauchen; species Paratrypauchen microcephalus. Next base: position 1,149,201 of record JAVJIX010000197.1, on the reverse strand, counting down.
CACTGAGAGTGTTGTGGGTATGAATTATCCAGATGTGCTGAGGTGGAGAATGACTTAGACTTAGACAAACGTTATTGATCCACAAGGGAAATGATTTGGACACAGACGCTCACACATCACAATATAATAACAAAGAGCCAAAAATATAAATGGTAATAATAAATTCTAAATAAATAGCCAAAAAGATAGCAAGAGACAGGTGTTAAATAAGGCATAATTATATAAATGCATATGTACAAGTCAAAATAAAATAGAAAAATAAGTTGTATAAAAACATCTCAGATATACAGTATAAGAGATCATAAAGAGACAGCACAGAAATCATACGATGACTGACAGGACATAGGGTTATCTGTAACATAAGGGTGATTTGTAGGGAGTGGCAAAAGGAGAAATTCAATTTGTCAACTGGACAAAGTTTATTTGGTCGAATACGTTTTGCAGCTCATCCAAGCTACTTCTTCAGTTCTGGCTAGAATGCCGGTGGACACTGCTGCAGGGAGGAGCTAACTACAATGAAATTACTATGAAACTATCACACCTATTTGTTTTCAGTTTCTGTTAGTTAAGCCTGTTCAATATGTAGTGGGAGTGTGGGTTTTGTTAGCAGAACCATTCAGGGCCATAATGGGTGTTTTCACACCTCTGGACCTGATCTGCTGCCCTATTGTTTTCTTTGTTTGTTTTGATTTAGTTTTGACTATAGAGTTATAGATGGGAGACAAATTATGTCTGAAACCTCCATTTCTGTTCAAGGAAGGATTCTCATTTGGGCGGCACGGTGGCTCAGTGGTTAGTACTCACACTTCACAGCAAGAAGGTTCCGGGTTTGACCCTTGTGTGATCGTAAGATTCGGGTTTTCTGTGTTTGTATGTTCTCTCTCTGTCTGGGTGGGTTTCCTCTGGGCACTTCAGTTTCCCCTATCAACCCAATTTTAAAACAATTTCCCTTGTGGATCAATAAAGTTTGTCTAAGTGAAAGATCTGGTGTCATTGAACTCTTTTAAGTCACTTTTAACTGAACTTGAAACAAAATTATCAGTTTGTAAATGTTTCACATAAGACTCGTTTTTATGATGCTTTTGTGTGTGTGAAAATGTGAACATTTTGTGTTATTTGTTTTGTCTCTGTTTTGTCTCTCTGCTGCCTCTTGGCCAGGACACTCTTATAAAAGAGATTTTTAATCTCAATGAGTTTTTATCCTGGTTAAATAAAGGTAAAATAAATTTTTTTAAAAAAGTCTAAGTCTAACCCAAAACATCCTCCAGCTGAGGTCCTCACCAAGACTAAGCAATAAGATCATGGACATGGATCCCCCGGGCGCCTGAAAGATGTGCTGCCCACTGCTGCTGACAGGATAGGTCAAATGCAGAGAAATAATTTCCTTGCAGGGATAAATAAAGGATATTAATAATAATAATAATAATAATAATAATAATAATAATAATAATAATAATAATAATAATAATAATAATAATAATAATAAAAAGAAAAAAAATGTAACTGCACATATTCCCAAAAACTGGACTTTTATTAAAATATTCCACTCCACACAAATAATCACACACTCTTAATGCTGAATTTAAAATGATAAATATATTCACATAAAAAAAAAATAGTAACAGAAATAATTGAATAATTCATTTAATCTTTTTATGTTTTAAGAAAACACACTTTTTTACTAATACGTTTGAACAATTCATTTATTAAATTAAATAGTAAAAGGACTCGTGTATATAATAATTAATGTATTTATTTTATATAATTTGTCTTAAGGTTTTTTTAGAGGATTTTGTCGCCATCGTGTGGACAACACCGTGAACTGCATAAATCTCCCCCAAATGTTATACAAATTATATTTCTACTAAATATTTATTAGTTTAGTTTATTCATGTGTTGTTGTTATTATTATTACTATTACTATTACTATTACTATTATTATTATTATTTTTATTTTTTTTTATTTTTTTTTTAACCCTAGAGCACTATCGCCAGGTGATTTTCACCTGAGAAAAATTATTTACATAATTTTCATTATGGCAAAAGGACAAATTCAGTTTGTCAACTGGACAAAGTTTATTCGGTCGACCAAATAAACTTTGTCCAGTTGACAAACTGATTTTCAATATGTTGCATTTTTCTGAGTGTCATGGGTCCCTGGGGAGCTTCACCATTGTTTTTGACATCTTTGAAGGTGAAGGTGTTTCCCTTCCCCAAAGCCCACTTTTTCCTACAGGCTTTTTAGAGGCTACAGGCGATAGTGAAAGAGGAATGTAAGAATGTAATGAATTTAATGTAAGAGGATGTAAGGAATAGGTAAGCAAGAGTGGTCCTGGAATGTGTATCTATCCTTATTTAGTGCAGTGGTTATGAATAAATATCACAAAGTGGTGATTTCAAAGGGAATTCTTATGGTGAAAACAATATTTTAGTCAAATGGTCATTTTTACCCACTGAAAAAATACAAATTTTTGTTCCTCTGCAACTGTTCGTGTGTCGAGGAGTCTGTGCTTCACCAGGGAAGTCTCACATGTCCCAGGAATGGGTGGACCAAACACAGTTTCCAGTATCATTTATTTATAATTATCTATCATTATTTATTTATTTATTTATTTATTTTATTTTTTTGTTCTCAAGTTCCTAATTTTTCAGTAAAATATAAATATAATATAAAAAGTATAATCCTAATTTTTTAGGATCTTCCTACGTTTTTTTTTTTTTTTTTCATTTTGTTGCAAATAAAAAATAAACAAAAGAAAACCACTCTAATTTTGATCATATTTTGATCTATTTTTCATGACAAGTACTTTTTGTTGGGTATATTATATTGGGTAAAAATTACCCGGCAAAAGTGCTGGTGTTACTTTTGATAACAAAAGTGTTCTAGGGTTAAGCATTTTGTCCTTAGTTACAAATATTCAACAATAAACTTTTTAACCTGCATTGTTTGTTTCATTTTCTGGTTTTGGTCATCGGTGTATGACGCTATCGTGTGGACAAAAGCGAAAACTGCACATATCCACAAAAGCACTTCATTTTTAACATTCAAAAACAATAACAACAATAACAGAAACAGTTGAATAATTAGAGTATAAATATGTGAAGAATCCCTCAGTCGTCCAGGTAGAATCTGTGGCAAAAAGAGAAATTCAATGTGTCAACTGGACAAAGTTTGTTTGGTCGAAAACGTTTCGCCGCTCATCCGAGAGGCTTCGTCAGTTCTGGTTAGAGTGCTGAAGGACACTGCTTATATCTCGCTGCAGGGAGGAGCTAACTACAATGAAATTATTCTGAAACTATCTCACGTCTTTGTTTTGAGTTTCTGTCTTTTGTTTTTTCCAGTTTCTCTGGCGTCTAGTTTAGCATACCTATTCAACCCCCTAAACGACTGTTTTCACACCTCTGGCCCCGACCTGTCTGCCCTATTGTTTCCTTTGTTTGTTTTGATGTAGGTTTGAAAATGGAATTATAGATGGGAACTGACGAAGCCACTCGGATGAGCGGCGAAACGTTTTTGACCAAACAAACTTTGTCCAGTTGACAAATTGAATTTCTCCTTTTGCCATGGATTCTACCTGGACGACTGACAGATTCTTCACACATCTTCAGAAAAACTATGAGCCAAACATCACTGGACTGGTAAGAAAGCTGGAAAAGGACACCACAAGAAGGTTAGCAGAGAAGAGGAATCATTTACGCTTTAACCTTAGATGTCGACAGGAGCAACTTATTCCCAAGGTTCTACAGAAGAAAGCACCGGAACCAGGACAAAGGTTAACCCAGCGTTACCTGAGGGGTATACTCAGCCTTAGAATCAGCCGTCTCAATTATGAGATTGATAACTTAAAATTTGAAATAGACAGCTTGCTAAACAAAATAACAGGTCTAGTTCCAAAAGAAATGTTTCACAGGATTAATGACTTCATAGCTACAGGTCAGTTGAGACAACACAACAAAACCAAAGAGCGGCACATTAGGACATTTGCACAACTCCTCAACATAAAAATAACCTCAAGGATCGGAGTGACAAAAGGAGGGAGGATAGACCTAGCCAATCGGTGCACAAAGAACGCTGGGTGAAAAATCTTTCCAACCATGTACTCACTCAAACAGAGAAAGAAGAACTGTGCAAAGGGCTGAATTTCTCTGTAACTCCTAACCACATCCCCACGGTGGACTACATCACGGCAGCGGAGGAGAGGAAGGCCATCATTGCTCTAGTGCATCAACATCTTGCCTGCGGACAAAGGGAGATGCACAGTGATCCTAAACTCAGCTGATTATGAGGTGAACAGCCTACTCAGTGACATGACAACATACGAATTACTGAAACGGGACCCCACCAATGGGTACAAAAAGAAGATCATTGATTGCTTGCAGAAGCTGGTGAAGGAAGAAGTCATTGATCGACAGCTGTATTACAGACTTTACCCTGGTGATGCCATACTGTGCATCTATGGCCTCCCTAAGATTCACAAACAAGGAGTACCACTCAGACTCATTGTTTGTCGTGTTGACTCCATCACATACAATGTAGCCAAACACCTAAAAAACATCTTGGCTCCTTTAGTGGGCAACACAGAGCACCATATTGAGAACACAGCCGGATTTGTTAACAAAGTTACGTTTCTCCACTTTAATCGGGATGAGACAATTGTTTCTTTTGATGTAACCTCTCTTTTCACTTGTATCCCTACAGCGGTAGCGGTTGAAGCAGCGAGATTGTGCAGATTAGATTGTGCAGTAACGACAGGAGGAGACTGGCGACTCCAAGTAGAAGTCTTCAGGAAGCCCACACACACAGACCAATACCTGCTTTTTGATTCACACCACCCACTGCAGCACAAACTGGGGGTGATTCAGACATTACAACACAGAGCCCAAGTGGTTCCCACAAGCACAGAGGGTAAGGAGAAAGAAGAACAACATGTGCAGGAAGCCCTCTCTGTTTGTGGATATCCTAAATGGGCTGTCAACAAAACCAAGAGAGACAAGGGCAAGAAACAAGACAACAGAGAACCCGAACCCAGGAGGAAAGGGGTAGCGATTCCGTACCTGGCCGGTGTTTCTGAAAAACTACAGAGGATTTTCAGACAATATGAAATCCCAGTTTATTTCAAACCCACAAACACTTTAAGACAAAAACTCGTCCACCCAAAGGACAAAACACCGAGCCACAAACAAAGCAATGTGGTCTACTCCATTCAGTGTAGTGAAGACTGCAGTGAGCGCTATATTGGAGAAACAAAACAGCCACTTCACAAGAGGATGTACCAACACAGAGGGGCGTGCCAGAGTGGACCTTCATCTGCCATACATGTTCACCTAGAAGCCATGGGCCACTCCTTTGAGGACAGTGAGGTTCAGATTTTGGCCAGGGAAAAGAACTGCTTTGAGAGGGGAGTTAAAGAGGCTATTTTTGTCAAAAAAGAGAATCCTTCTTTAAACAGAAATGGTGGCGTCAGACATAATTTGTCTCCCATCTATAATTCCATTTTCAAACCTAAATCAAAACAAACAAAGGAAACAATAGGGCAGACATGTCGGGGCCAGAGGTGTGAAAACAGTCGTTTAGGGGTTGAATAGGTATGCTAAACTAGACACCAGAGAAATTGGAAAAACAAAGACAGAAGCTCAAAACAAAGACGTGAGATAGTTTCAGAATAATTTCATTGTAGTTAGCTCCTCCCTGCAGCGAGATATAAGCAGTGTCCTTCAGCACTCTAACCAGAACTGACGAAGCCTCTCGGATGAGCAGCGAAACGTTTTCGACCAAATAAACATTGTCCAGTTGACAAATTGAATTTCTCCTTTTGCCATTAAGGTTTGTGTGTATCACACAGGTTTCTTTTGCTCAGGCCACTGTGAAGCTCAGTGATCAGAAGTCAGGATGTATGGTCTATAGCACAGGTGTCAAACACAAGGCCCGGGGGCTGAATGCAGCTTGCCAGGAGTCCAATTCTGAGGCGTAGTACTGAAATTGCATTTCTCTTAAAAAAAAAAAAAAAACTCTTACCATATCTTCTGAAAGTACAATCCATCAAATAAAACAATAAACCTGATTTTTATAATATATTTGAGTTTATTTACATGTTTACTTCTGGGTAAATATTTTCTGGTCCAGTTTGCTTAAGATTATATAAGGACGTGTGTGGCCCCCAGATAAATTGAGTTTACCACCCCTGGCCTGGAGAATACAAACCCTTCTAGGAGTCGTATGTTACATCTACAGCCTCGGAATTGGAACAAATCTTCTATCAATTTGACTATATTTGACAAATAAAAAAATCATTGAAATCATTTGAAATCATTTGGTTCCAGCATATATTTATTTATTACATGTATACATACCAATGAAAATATACTGTAGCATTAAATGTCCATTTTATGCAATAATAAATGTAAAGTGTTCTTAAGGCCAGAACACACCAGAGAATTTAAAATCTTCTGGGAAACAGTGCAGCTACAGACATAAGGAGAGTTTGTGCTGATTATTAGGCTGCATCCCATTACTCTGTCTTACCCCTTCCTCTTTAACTACGTCTTTGTCTTGCCCCTTGATAACGAGCTGAGGGGGCTCGGGGTACGAATGTTCCCCTAAGAAATGGGACACCACTCGATTACCGTTTGCGTCATCATCCCTCGCCTCTGCCTGAGCTGCTACGTCTACAGAGGTGACAACAATTGACGCAAACAAACGTAAACAAATGTCAAGGATTATCTGGTACCTCAGCTCGACAAAAAACTAGCTCATTTATGCATGAAAGTTCGATGAAAATGATAACGTTGGCTAAACAGACACCGCAACAACAGTTCACTAAAAGTACCGTAGAACATAAGCGTCATAATTGTAAATTGCTAAACTGTTAATCGATAATTACAACTGCTGAAAATACATTCGTGAGACTCCTTGGCTGGACGATGTGACGCTGCCATCCTGATCCCAAAACCTGCCTGAGTTTGTAGGCGTACCCCTTCGTTTCAAGTCTGGTCGAGAGCATACTTCGTTTCAAGGGAGGTCGTGGCGCGAGCCCTTGATCAAAATTAGAATCGGGGCACCCCTTGACCTCACATGAACGAGCAAAACCAAGGGGTATGAATGTTTGAATTTATGGACAGAATTTCCAGAATGGCTCGGTGTACATGCAATTAATGTGAGTTAAATAAATATACTAATTTGTCGTGTACTTTGCATAAAGTGGTGTGACTAAATTGTTATCGACTAAATATTGATGTCCACCCCAAGTCTGCTCGCCTACCCATAAGTCACTGCACACTACTGATGTTTACACAACCCGGACCTCAGAATTATCTGTTATATATAAATTTACAACTCCATGGACAAATAAAATATCCTTTCACCTTTAATGTAAACACAAATTCACAGAGCCTTTCTTTTACAGGAAAGATGTGTGTGTGTGTGTGTGTGATGTGTAAGGAATTCTCACCTTTGTCTCCCCCTCGTCTCCTGCAGATGGTCAGATGTCCTCTCTGAGTCCTGGTCTTGCTCTGAAACAGGAAATCCCAGAGATTCCACAGCTTAAAGAGGAGCCAGAAGAACAGAGCATCACACAGGAGGAAGATCACCTGCAAGTGTGAGTCCCATCACTTTCAACTCATTTTATTATAAAAATATGAGCAGATTAGAAATAAACCAGAATTCAGGGACATTTTAGAATAGCCAGAAATATAAACTGCTGATTTAATCCTTGTACAGGGTTATCAGCTTTTATACATGAGAATTTATGTAGATTTTATTTTATTCAGGTCCATCTCTGAGTCCATTGATGGCTCTGTGAAGACAGAAGAATCCTCAGTGCTCCAACGAAAACAAACTGATCACAGAGAGGACGTCAACCCTGAGACACATGTCCACCCCGAGACTGATGGAGACACGGAGCACTCTTCTGACACTGACAGTGATGAAGAGTGGAGACCTCCGTTCAGCTATTCAGCTGCACAGATGGAAACAGAGGCAGATGGAGATCACTATAACCAAGTCCAGACCGGGGACAGAAGCACCATTGCTTCAAACTCATTTCTATCCCCCAAATACAAGTCTGCTCCAGAGACCAGAGCCACTGTGGGCAATGGAAACATGTCACAAACAGCCGAAGGAGCTGCAAGGAAGAAATACCAGTGTTCTGTTTATAAAGAGAAATTAAATAAACACATTAACGTTCACACAGGAGAGAAACCTTACAGCTGTTCTGTCTGTGAGACTCGATTTACATGTTGCTCTCGTCTGAAATACATAAAAACATACTATACAAATGTACACAGACATACACATAACACCATAACACAAACGATGACATTAAAATATACACAGTAAAAAAGAAAGAATAAAGTGCTTAAATAAATGTATGTATATACAGTACTCGAGTTGAGGGGGGATGGGGGGGGTGTGGGAAAAAATAGTCAAAATCATCCCTCTTCTAAAACGGGCATCCCTTCTTCCATCCCTTATGGCATTTTATCAATCAGGCATGAAAATCCCTAAACTTTTGGCGAATTTCGCCGTTTTTAAGTCAAAATAGCCAGTGCCAAGAGCCAATCATAGGCCGAACTGCGCTCCAGCTTCCAATCATGTTGCAGCATAATTACACACAGATACGCACTCCCGCCAATCATGACGATTGCTGCTGTTGTGTTTGCGCCTGTTCGCCGATCAGCTTGAAAGCAGAGGGCACTTTTCTATCTGAAATCATAAACAAATATTATGCATATCAATCAATCAATCAAACAATATTTATAAGGCGCTTTTCATACAAAATTGTAGCACAAAGCGCCTTACAGTGGTCAAGGATTAGAAGATTGACCTTTATTGATCTCACACAGGAGAAGTTGTTTCTATATTTGACCCGGGGACCATCCCCATAATTTGTTATTTTGTTATTTAGGCTTGGTCAGGCCCTAAGCTGGAGGATTTTACCTCTGGGAGAACATGCAATCTCCACACAGAAAGGCCCAGGCAACCTGAACCTTCTTGCTGTGAAGCATGAGTGCTAGCCACTCAGCCACCGTCCTGCCAGAGGGAAAAAAAAAAAAAAAAAGTTGTAGGTTTGCAACTATATGCATATAACTAGTTTGTGTGCCAGAAGTCCATACATATCCACAGTATTAGATTAAAAATGTATAATTTGATATTAAGTGAATCCTCTACTTGTTTTATCTGCACACAGATAACATGGAATATCACAAACAGTTCCATATTAAATGCAATAAAGTTGAATCACTCTGGTACATCTCATACCATCTTTTTTGTCTGGGAGCAGTGTGCGTATACAAGCAGGTCTATTGCTGTTTGTCTGCGACGTAATTACCAATGAATTAACATAATCACTACGTAGTGTCTGGTAGCTATTGAAACAATTAAACTAAGCCACTGCATTGATGAAATATGTACAACCCACCTGTTTTCTCAGTACGGTTAAGTTATGGCGCTATTAGCAAACTTTTGAGAGCGGCGAAGCACATGGGATTGTTGTCAACAGCAGGGCTCTCAAGTCTCACGCTTTGAGAGTGTGACACATGCAATTCGACGTGTTCACACGCTCACACACCACACATGGTATTTCTCACGCTGAAATATTTTTAAGCAATTCAAAACTGTAGCCACTGTTCACAGCGCTTCTGTGTCCAGAAAATCGGTAATTTAATGCAGGCACCGCGTGTTTTCAGCGAAAAAAAGTCACTCGCACACCAGTACTCGCCTAAGAATGCAGTGACCGCATTCTTATGGGTGAGTCATATTATCAGATTATTTCGGCATCTATTTCGGCACTAAACCAGGACTAAACCAGGTCTAAACCAGGACTAAACCAGGTCTACACCAGGACTAAGCCAAGTCTAAACCAGATCTAAACCGGGTCTAAACCAGGACTAAACGGGGACTAAACCAGGACTAAACCAAAACTAAACCAGGTCTAAACCAAGACTAAGCCAGGACTAAAACAGGACTAAACCAGGACTAAACCAGGTCTAAACCAGGACTAAGCCAAGACTAAACCAGGACTAAACCGGGTCTAAATTAGGATTAAACCCCCCCCCCCCCCCCCCGCTCCTCAGGAAAGAAGATGGAGTTGCGGATCTTATTGGAAGCGCAAAGACTCACGTTGCAAGCTAACAGGCGCTTGAAAGCTCGAGCTACGCACTCCATTGGACGAAAAGTACGGACTTTGCGGCTTTGCGGTACCGCTATGCTGCCACATATCACACGCAGTTCCATTTTAAATACAATAAAGTTGAATCACTCTGGTACATCTCATACCATCTTTTTTGTCTAGGAGCAGGTCTATTGCTGTTTGTCTGCGACGTAATTACCAATGAATTAACGTAATCACTACGTAGTGTCTGGTAGCTATTGAAACAATTAAACTAAGCCACTGCATTGATGAAATATGTACAATCCACTTGTTTTCTCATGTTAAAGAAGAACAGAGGGGTATTCCACAAATGCGGCTAAGCGTTTTATTCGACAGTTCGCGCTAGTTTTAGTGAGGCTAAAGACGAGGCTAACAGTTCCGCACATCTCCCGCATGACTATCTGTGTTGTCTGAAAAACAATATCAGCAAAAAAATAAATTACCTTACGTTCTTGGTTCTTGACAAATCTCTGGTAATTTAGAAATATGCTTTTGAACCGCTGTCTTTACGACATTATCAGATAGAAGAATTCCAGAGCTATCCTAGACAAAGACCATGGTTGAGTGGTTAAGAGTTGTGTCTTTCATGTGGGCGACCCGGGTTCGATTCTTGTTATTGACGTATTAATGCGCAAGTCAATTTCTGTGTTATATTTTCACCAAGTTGCATTTGCCACACATTACGCAAATGTCAATGAATTTAACACATGTTATCTATGTTAGCCAATGTTATCTAGCTTCTGCCGTTCAAAAACAGAATTAACTGAATGAGGTCTGAATGAGGTTAGCCAATAGCTACTAGAAGAACGTTACCATGAGTTATTTAAACCCTATTCAGTTAAACGCTGGCCGACACAAAACGTTAACAGCAATGTAAAGCCTTTTCTGGCACGTTTTATTCTATTCGTCTTACCTCCAACAAAGTGGTCACTACACAAGCGTTGGTATTCCGAGGGTTGCCAATCCTTTCTATTAATGGCCGCTATCCATCTTCTCTTTCTGTCCGGATCCTTTGGGATACGATAAAACGATATATCCTGCCTACTGTGCTGGTGATTACTACACCCGGGTGCGCAACAATACAACGGCATGATTGAGGAATAAGAAGTAACTTAAAGTAATCGCTATATTTGATATCTGTATCCTTTAATGTTCCGTTGATCTCTACTATGTTGTTGGCTGTGGTATGCCACTTCATGTCCAAAATGGCGGCCACAATTTTGTGATGTCACGTGGGATGGATCAATACTGTGGAACATTCTAGACAAAGCAGTAACATTTCCATGGAGACAAACAGGTGGTGGACCCTCCACTAGAAATGTTACGCAGTGCACCTTTAAAGTGCATATGACGGTTAGATGAATCAATCTTGTCTATTCTTTTTTGAGTTTTCATTTATTTAATTACCAAGTTTGTTACCAATTAACAAACTTGGCAATTGTAGTTTCATCCATGTTTTGTTTGTTTGTTTGTTCACCTTCAGCGGATGTCTACGCCAAAGTTTACAAGTGAACAGGCTGATAGAGTTAACATGGGCGTAGTGATACGAGTGGAGAGAGAAAATACACAAATGCGAAATACGCTGCTGGATGTTTCGTGGACAGCTGTTTGGGACGCAAATTATATTACCTTTCTAACAAATGTTTTGTTTTGAGAAGAAAAACAAGCTTTATTTCATGTTCCAGGGAAGTTACCGGACCTACCTACGTGGGCTCCAGAAAGCGAGGCGAACCGGGATCAGCTGAGCCTGTCAGAGGTAAGCCGGTGTCAACACACATAACTTTTAGAAGGAAACCCATACAGATTAAAATAAAATAAAAAAAAACCGCACTATCCCTTTAACTCCACAAAACAAAAACATGGAAGTTGCTGGAAAATAAATCCTACTCGATGAAATATAAATAAGGATTTAATTGCAATGAAAAAGACACAGGAAGAGGAGAGTGGAAAGTGTGTCTAAATGATGTCAGTTCGTGCCAGGACCCCTGGGGTGTGCACGTGAGGCAGCATAAAGCACACGTTTCAAGCCTGGGTTTATAATCTGCTGAGAACATGTGAGAGCGAAATACAAGAGCCAGAACAGAGGACAAACTGCAGATGGACCAGACTGAGTGGTAGCAATCACATCTGCACAAGTCTGGGACAGTATCAGGTGTTCTGGAAGGTTCAGTGGCTGGGTGAGTGGTAAGTGCTCTCTCCTCACAGCAACAAGGTTCTAGGCTTGATTCCTGAGCCAGATGGGGGCATTCTTTGTCAGCTGCATTTAAAATACTTTACCAGGTTTTAACATAGAATTTGCCTTGTTTTACTAGAAGAAGATAGACTGGCATATTTCTTTAAAGTGGGGGTATTATGTGAAATATATTTTTGGAGCTTTCTACAACATACCAACATTCTTCTTATCAAAAACATGCCTGCAATGGTTTTAGATGTCATCCATCCATGTTTCAGTAATAAAGCAATCCTTTCCAGGTCTATTTGAGCCCTCTTTATGGTTCGCTGTAAGATTCTGTCCAGTTCTCAGCTCAAAAGCTTACGTCATTGCTGCTCCTGTAATATATAATATAGCATAATATAGTATAATATATATAAAAGCATGATACAAAACTGTACAGAACAACTTGACAAACCTGATGTAGTTTCTTGGATGCATTGTTCACTGATTGTGTTAGCACTCTGAAGCAGGAGTGACTTAGCATGAACAGCAAAGGTTGGAGGAAGCATCAAAAAAAAAAACTTAAAGTTAAATCACCTCATTATGTATGTAATGTATTTAAGACTGAGTTAAATGCTCGGCTTACATGAAAGTGCACTTTATATATGATGTTAAATTCTGCTGTATGATGAAATGTATGTCTTATAGCAAATGGTTTACACTGACTGCAAGGCGAGTTCAGCATGTACTACTACCACAACTGTGGTATGTATCTGATCAAAGCAACGCAGTGTCCAGGAAAAACAGACTGCTTGCAGATTCTTTCATCAAGTACAAGTATTGTACAACGAACACTGTTAACATGTCATTCAACTTATCTGCACTACAATATTCAACTATACTCCAGAGTCTATTTTTAGGTCTAGTTTTAAATTATCCTAGGCCATTATTTATTTATTTATTTATTATATTGTTCTGTTGCATGCTACTTTTTCTTGATGTTCTTGATCTGTGCGTTGCAACACTGGAATTTCCCCACTGTGGGACTAATAAAGGCATATCTTATCTTATCTTATCTTATGATGTCAAACACAGAGGACTCACCAAGCTGCTCTGAGTTTTTAAAATCCATGACCTATGTCATTTGTGTGCTATGGGACTGGAAAATTGGAGTAGTCAACCAGATTTCTAATTGTGCCAGTTGTAAATATTCACTCAGACCACACCCGGTCCGGTGTGGGACCGATCTTATTGTACACAAGGTGCTCTGCTGTGCAGACCAGCCATCAGAACTACTGGAAAACAGTCACTCTTTCTCCTGATGTATGAACTCACTATCACCTTCTGCCAGCAGATAATGAACAGAATGTTTTAGAGAAAATAACAGCTGATTAGTGCTAGCTTCTCTCTTCTCCAGTGAACAGCTCTAGACACTGGGCACCTTATGGAAAACAAACTCATTCATTCATTCATTTAATCACTTGTTTCTTAATGACTAATAAATGATGTAAATATGCAACAATGTGTTTAATTATTGTTCACTGACATTATCAACTAGCCCGAGTTAATTGTAGAACCCAAAGAAATGCATGTAACATTGTCTAAACCACTAAACAGCTAATACTTAATTTTACCATGTAAAATCCAACAAAATAAATAGTGGAGTTGACCTTTTAAGTTACATCTAAAAATAACGCAACACAAACTAAATATTAGAGGCAGAAATAGGCTGCCTGTTATTTCAATGAGAAATAACCAATAAAACAGCACAAAGCACACGTAAAACACACAAATCACACAGTGGATCAATATTTTATTTATTTATGTATATTTTGATTCCCAAGTAATTTATCATAAAACTTGAGGATTACCGGGTTGATATGAAAATACATACATTACATCCTCTATGATTAGTATTAGGGTTTGGTTGGTTGGTTAAAACGTTTACCTTTTGCCTTTGCGTCCCTTCTGACTACACGATAGAAATAACTAAATGTAGTTTTTGACATTTGTTTGAAGTTGACGACCACTCACATCCCCATTCATGTCAATATATACGTATTCTTTTTTTACTTGTTTGCTTGTTTGTACTTTGCTCTCTTATGTCTTTGTATTGTTAATATATCTTCTATTTACCACATAACGAATATATTTGGAATTGAATGCTGACAAAGAGGAACATGTTTACTGATGTGTTCGGTTGTTCCACCTGATTATAACTCAGGATAATCACTATCATCATTTCAATAACGGGGCATACCACAGACTATGTGGCTGCTGGGAGGGCGGAGAGCTCTGGAACTGTTCTGCTGCACTAAGAATAGACAAAACATACAATAGCACCACACTCTAAATAAAATCATTCTATCCCGCTACTCAATTGTTGGACAGCAAGATATTTTATACTATTGATGCCTCACCTTATACCAAAGCCAAAATTCAAACATCTGTGTAGTTGTTTAGCTAATCAATAACTTCCTGGGTTCTTTTTTGAAAACAATACAGTAACGTGTGTTTACCTGGTATTTACCTCCCAATCCATGTGGTTATTTCTTTTACAGTGGTTTTCTGTTTTAGAGAAGAACTCCTAAATATGCAGGGGTTCTGTGTTAAACCTCTGTAAGTGAAAACAAAACACATTTCTGGGCATTTTTTTAATGTGGATTTTGATTATTATAACATAGATTAAAAAAATTGCATAATATGGGCCTTTTTAAGTCTTCCTCCAGTACAGACGTCAGAGCATTGAGTCGTTAAAATGGCAGTTAAAGAGAGGCTCAAAGGCAAGTATTCATTTCAAAATTGATGTTCTTCTTGCATTCATTTAATGTAGTTTTCATTTTAAAATTTAAATGTTTATACAAATATACAGGTGACATCAAATCATCACTGCACAGATGCAATAACAGTAATCTAAAAAAAAAAAAAACTATGACATTAAATACAAAAATTAGCTTTTAATTTACAGTGCCGGGTGGGTGGGGAGTCCCTGCGTCAGGTGGAGGAGTTCAAGTATCTCGGGGTCTTGTTCACGAGTGAGGGGAGGATGGAGCGTGAGATTGACAGGTGGATCGGTGCAGCGTCAGTGATGCGGTCGCTGTACCGGACCGTTGTGGTGAAGAGGGAGCTGAGCCAAAAGGCAAAGCTCTCGATTTACCATCAATCTACGTTCCTACCCTCACCTATGCTCATGAGCTCTGGATAATGGCCGAAAGGACGATGTCGCGGATACAAGCGACCGAAATGAGTTTCCTCCGCAGAGTGGCTGGGCGCTCCCTTAGAGATAGGGTGAGGAGCTTAGTCACACGGGAGGAGCTCGGAGTAGACCCGCTGCTCCTCCACGTCGAGAGGAGCCAACTGAGGTGGCTCGGGTATCTGTTCCGGATGCCTCCTGGACGCCTCCCTCAGGAGGTGTGTTCCGGGCATGTCCCACTGGGAGGAGGCCCCGGAGAAGACCCAGGACACACTGGAGGGACTAGGTCTCCCGGCTGGCCTGGGAACACCGTGGGGTCCCCCTGGAGGAGCTGGAGGAAATGTTCAGGGTGAAGGAAGTCTGGAAGTCCCTGCTTAGACTGTTGTACCCGTGACTCGGCCCCAGATAAGTGGAAGAAAATGGATGGATGGATGGCTTACAGTGCCGTGAAAAATATACAGGACAGCCACACATCTCAGCACATGTGTCCAATCCAATGGTCCACAGAGCTGAAAGACTTGGAAAACTCTTTTACATATTCAGATAGTTACAATACTATACAAGCCAATAAAAGCAAATACACACATGCCAAATCACTAAAGATATATGAGAACAATCAGCACAATATCATATTTAATGGGCTCATATTACACAATTTTCTGAGCTATGTTATAATGTTTCCTCATTAAAATCATACCTGGAGCTGTGGTTTGTTTCATACATTTAACACGCAAACCCTGTATATTTAGGCTGAGTTTGTCTCTCAAATGTGATTGAGATCCTTGTGATGTCATGTGGTAATACAAAAAGCTCCACTGTGTTTTAAATGCCATGCTACTTTACACAAATTATTTGGATGATTTCAGACCCGGAATTGCCCATTTCTACTGAACAAAAGGTAAAAGGAGCTGTTAATTAGAAAATTACCACTACATGACATCACACGGTGGAACAGATCAGTTTCAGCTTTGGAGATGTAGACTAATAAAGCAGGGTTACTCATGCATGTGTGAATTAAACAAAATTACAACTCTGGGTATGTTATTGAGGAGGTAACAAAACCCACAAAATATCATAGACTCAGCTCTTCTTCACTGTTGCGTAAAGGTCCTCTGGGGGCTGTGTCATCCCGGCTGCTGTCTTGGGCACTCTGACCTGGGAGTAGATGGTCTCCTCCGGGTCTTCTGCGTGATGGACCATAGCACCAGGGCTGCATGTTGTAGACTTAGAAAACACCACTTCTCCATAAAGGACGGTGTCTTCTTCTTTGCGCATGTCCTCACAAGTCTCTATCTGAATAAGAAGGGCTTAAACTGTCACAAACATATTTCTGGCACAGTCTAAGTACTGTAGATCAGACATGTCCAAACTATGGCTCGTGAGCCAAATGCGGCCCTCAGACAAATTTTTCTTGGCCCTCAGGCTTCCATGTGAATTGGCTCAAAAGACCTTGAGCAGAACTTTTGTCTGCAAGTTTGTTTGTTTTTTAAATCTACCTTGATAAGACAATATTTAATATTTATTATGTGCGTGAAGAGTTCCTCAGTCGTCCAGGTAGAATCCATGATAAAAGAAGAAATTCAATTTGTCAACATCCAAGAGGCTTCGTCAGTTCTGGTTAGAGTGCTGGTAAGACACTGTTTATATCTCGCTGCAGGGAGGAGCTAACTATACTGCAGTTTTTCCGAAACTATCCTGCCTATTTGTTTCTGTCTTTTGTTTCTCTGGCGTCTAGTTTAGCAGAGGTGTGAAAAACAGTCGTGTAGGGATGAATAGGTATGCTAAACTAGACGCCAGCGAAACAAAAGATCTTAGCATGAATAAAAGATTGATAGCTCATCCTAACATGTTAAACATGCAAATATTTAAATTATTGACTGTCCTGAGCACCAGTCTATGGCCCTCGATTGGCCCTCTGCTTCGTCTGTGTTTAGATATGTGGCCCTTGATGAAAAAAGTTTGGACATCCCTGCTGTAGATGATCTCTTACCTGGGCTTCCTTTGGGACCCGACTTTTAAAAATGTGACGACTGAAAAAAACAACAACACACAATCAATTTACTGAAGTGGAACTAAACTTTGCCATCTTAGTGCAAACTAGGTACATTTGCAGCTTTCTGGACAAAAACGTACGCTTCTTCCAGTGAATGTGTGCTTCCTCCAGTGGCCGCTGCCCTTTAAAGTACTATGTAACATCACGTAAGACTGTCCTCGTTGCAACCAGGTTCTTTTTTATTATAAACACTTGGCTGCATGGGTGGAGTTTGAAATGTTGATACCTGTTAGACCAATCACACTGTTCCTTAAACCTTCAAACATAAGTTGAAAGAAATAAATTGGGGACTCAACTGCTGAACAAAATTCTGTTAAATTACAAATACTAATACGGCGTCTCAGGAATACACACTGAAGGATAACACTTTTTGGTGCGTGGTGTGACAGGTTAGTTAGGTCAGCGTGAAAGAGCATTCGATCGAATGCATTCTGGACGACACTAAACATCCACTCCAAGAGCACTTGAAATGGTTTGAAATGGTGCGATGTTTGTGAACAAGAGCAAACCAAAAGTGAAATAAACAGAACTAAATCTAGTGTGTACTAGGGTCAGTCCACAGAGAGCAACATGTGTGAAAATGACCTTAAAGGGATAGTGTGTTTTTTTTTATGTGAATCTGTATGGCATCCCCTTCAGCAGTGTCATCTATTAACACTGACTTACCCCTGACAGTGTCCTCTGAGCCGAGTTCTGCCCCGATTCTGTAGCTCATGAAAGTAGGTCCGGTAAGTTAGTGGGGACAGTTAATAAAGCTTGTTTTTCTTCTCAAACAATATTTGTCCAAAAAGTGATATATTTGCGTCACGAAACAGTTGTCTGCGAAAAATTCAGCAGTCGGAATCGCTACTATCACTGCGCGCCTATTAGTATTATTAGCCTGTTCCACTTACAAAAAAACTTACACTTATGAGAAAATAGTACCAAGCGATTCCGACTGCTGAATTTTTCGCGGACAACTGTTTCGTGACGCAAATATATCACTTTTTGGACAAATATTGTTTTGAGAAGAAAAACAAGCTTTATTAACTGTCCCCACTAACTTACCGGACCTACTTTCATGAGCTACAGAATCGGGGCAGAACTCGGCTCAGAGGACAAGGTCAGCGGTAAGTCAGTGTTAATGGACGACACTGCTGAAGGGGACGCCATACAGATCCACACACACAAAAAAAAACACACTATCCTTTTAAATTTTATTATGTTGCTTAACTATGTCATATGATCTACATTATATGTGTTCTAGCAAAATCCTGGAGGTGTCTGAGGAACAGACGCTCAGATTCACTCACCTCATAAAAACAGCGATGCAGATGAGTATCAGGAGACCAATACCTCCTCCAAGAATGGGCTTCCATGGTAGTTCGTATTCAAGTGTACCCTGCAGTTTGATGGTTGGAGAGGTTTGTGTCCCGACTTGATTCTTGGCTTGACAGAAGTATTCTCCTTGGGTTGCACGGTTGAAGATGAGGCTGTAGACTCGTCCTTCATGAACTCTCTGTGGACCCTGTGAGGTGTTCCTGAACCAGCTGAAGCTCTGGACTGGAGGCCAGGCTCTGCTGGAGCAGCTCAGATTTACAGACTGTCCCTCTGACAGTGAAGTGTTCGCACTGAGCCACACAGACGTGTTTTTAGGAGAATCTGAAAAGACATGACACACATTTTAACAAGATCTTATAGTGACACAAAGATTTAAGGAAAACATATTTTGCTTTTTCTTGACACTTCATAATAAACTATAGTGTACATAGATCATTATTCTACATTTGCAGCCTAAACACTGATGTAAAACAGCTTATTAATAAGAGAAACAGGTCCTTTGACTTCCTATTCAAAACTGCAGAACTGATTGTACATAGTGGCATTTCATTATAGCAAACAGCTCAACTTCATTTAATTTTTAATTTCACATTTTAAACCCGACATGTATGAGCCTTGGGCAGAAATAGTGCCTAGGTAAAAACTCACAGAAGTCCATCATAATGTTAATTGATAATAATAACATTCTCACAGCTCTTGACACTAAACATCATGTAGAAACTGGACATTATCACAGACATTTCCAAACCTCAGTGAGGCTGCACACTTACACTCCACACTCAGAGAGATGGTCTCGTCTGCGCTCTTGTGTCCTTCCGTCACAGGATACACAGCAGAACAGTGCACCTTCAGTCCATGGTGCTGCTCAGATAATCTCATCTGGAGTTGCACTGAGGTGGTGAAGGTCCCATTAGAGTTTTGGACCATGCTGTGTGGAGGCTCTGGTTGGAGGCTCCATGTGAGTTTAGGAGGAGCGACAGGGCAGGGACTGGGAGCAGAGCAGGTTATAGTCACTGTCTCCTGCTCCCTCTGTGACCCTGACACCTGCACTGACGGTTTCCACGGAGACTCTGCACAAAATATTGGTAGTGAAGATCAGAAAATTTGATTTAGTGCAATACACCCTCATTATTATGCTATTTTCTGATTTGTGTTATAATGTTGTTTCACGAACATACTTGAAGCTGTGTTGTGTTTTGTTTCATTCACATTTGTTTAACACACTAATCCTGCATATTTAGGTTCAGTTCTCTTCGCAGGAAACACTTGATTATGTCTTGTGGTAATACAGGAAGTCCTCCACTTTTTAAACTCCATGCACCTTCATTAAAATCATTTGGATAATGTCAGCTATAGATTTACCAATCTCTACTGAACAAAAGGTAAAATGTAGCTGTTAAAAACTACTCCTTCATGACATCACAAAGTGGAACAGAGCATTTTGAGCTTTGGAAATGTAGACATAATTGTAATAAGGGGTTACTCACATGAAAGAATGAAACAAAACACAACTGAGGAGGTAACACAACACTCTAACATAGCTTAAAGCTCATAAAAGTCAATTGCCTAATATAGAACTTTTAAAGGTCCCATGGCATGAAATGTTCACTTTCTGACGTTTTTGAACGTTAATGTGAGCTCCCCTACCCTGTTTAGGGCCCCCCATGGCTAAAAGTTGCGAAATGTGTAAACAATGATGAGCAATTGCGATCATTTTTCGCGTTTGAAAAAAGACAGCCCAAACGGGAGATTCTGAACAAGGAAACTTTCTGACGTCACACTCCCGGAAAGGTTTCCACCCCCCATCTGGATGTCTACCCACTGTCTCTGGAAATCACGCCCAGAGAATTTGGACTGCAAACGAGCTACAAAATGCGAGATGCATTTTTTTTTTTTTTGCCTGGAGAGAAGTGAGTGTGTTTCCAGGCTCGGATGTCCTTTATCCGAGCCTCCGAACCTCTGAAACAGCAGTGGTTTAATTTTATTTTCTGTGGAATTTTTTTTTTTTTTCATGGGACACATCTCATATCCTCCTAAGCGCTTAAAACACAGAAGTGGGTGACAGCGCACATCGCACCGCTAATCCAAGAAACAGCGGCGTATTTGGCCACACCCCCACCCTGCATTGGCCTGTCTCTGTCCTCCTCATTTGCATTCAAGCAACAACGCCCAGAATAAAGCATTTCAGAGACATATTTATGAATAGGACTGCCTTCATGAGGCTCTCTCATGCACTGAGGCTTGATTTTGGAGAAGGATTCATTTACAGTATTAGGGAACCACTAAGGCATCATAAAAAAGCATCAAGAAGTACCATGTCATGGAATCTTTAAGGAGTTTTAGTTCTAACAGTAGTACTTCTTACTTCTACCTGAGTTCTAGTCATGCACAGCTAGGGTTATATTTATCAAGCCAAGTACTAAATTAGGAGTGCCAAAAGACTGTTGACCTATTTGTGGGCAGGTTCCACACAAACGATAAGAGATGCTCATCTTATCTGCTTCTGCACATATTCTACCTTTAGCATATGAAGAAATGTTTGCTTGAGTAACTTTTTGTGACAAATGTGGCTATACTGGCTTGTCAAAGTCTGATCCCAGTGGGTCGCCAGTCACAAAAACTGTTGTTATGTCCTTAGGCAAGGCATTTCACCCACATTGCCTAGTGTGCAAGTGTTGTGTGCGTGCATGATGTGCGTGATTACCACCAACGGGGATGGGGTGAATGTAAAATGCTCTGTAAAGTGTCTTTGGACATACAGTATGTCTGTGAGTCTGTGAAAAGCGCCATATAAATAAAAAAACGTAGAAAATTTTGATAAAATTTGGAAGTTTTACATATACATTTTTGGCTCATATGCTCTTACTACACTGGACAGTTTTGTTTAATAGGGCTGGGTGAAGAAACAATTTAATTGAAGTCAGTATTGAATCAAACACACATGAAGATGAGCCTTATTTATTTGTGTTGAGATCTTAAAAATATAAGAATTTACACGGTACTTTCGGTCTGATTACATCTGTTACAACATGCAGTACATGTTTAACTCAATATAGTAATGGCGCAACTTCCTACACCTTATTGGGTGATCATGTTTTGAATGACTCACATATGTGCAACCCTGATTGTGTAATGACTGAGCCAGTGCTGTTAAAAAAAGAAAGAGTTAGTTCTCTAAGCCCCTTTATTTCTTTTGGTCTCTTTCATAGTTCTTTACACACTCACATTTATAAGTGAAAGCTCCAAATTATGTTAATCAGCTAAAACCGCTGTCATAAATAGGAACCATAATTCCTCTTTTTCACACTTTAAGCTATTTGTTGATTTCACAGTGTCGAACTCAAGGAATGCCAAATGTTATTTGTGCTTTTGAGACTTTCAGACTTTGTTATTACCACAGTTTAGTGATTTGGTTATTGCAAAAACAAACAAGCAATTGTGTCTTACCTTGGACTTTTATATTAAGTGGATCACAAAGTGCAGTTGCCTTAAATTTGTTGTTTTCTATTCTCAAGTAATACTTGTCAGAATGCCTTGTCTTTATATCAGAGAACAGAGTGGTGCAGTTTTTCTGATGCAGGTTTCCAATCATTGTCATAGGAGATATGAGGTTCATAGCGCTGTGAAAAAATACTGGATCTGTAGGTCTGCCTAAGTTGGGATGTGTCTTACTCCAAATGGCTACTACAGGTTTAGTCAGGTCTAATTTATCAATAGCAGGACTGAATGTGCAGGGGATCCGCAAACAGGTGCCGCTCAGAGCCTCCAGGTTTGGTACAGAGATGGTCACAGCACGTGTATATGGACATCCTAAAGCACCTGAAACATACATTTATGCAAATCTGAATATTACAATTTGTTTTTATAAGTTTACTACTATTAATTACCATAATAACATTAACAGAACTCACCTGAACACAGCAGAAGGATGAAAAATATGTGTATCTCCATTTTCCCAAACCCTGCTGCCATTAGTAGATTTTTATTTTATTTTTTTAACCTCAATTTCAGTTCAAAAATAAAAAATCAGACTTCAGGTTTGGGGTTATCCTAGGTTAGTCTCGGTGTAAGTTTGGTTTGGTCCTGTTGTAATCCTGGTTTAGCCATGGTCTAGCCTAGGTTTGAAACATTGAGTGTGTGAGTGCGAGTGCGATCTTCTGCAGTGGTTAGTGGCAGAACAACTTCCTCTTACGAAGCCACATCAGCTTCTCTGTTTTTCACTATGCCACACGTATCTTTGACTATTTGTGTCTTTTAGGCCATCCTGTGTACGGTTCATTTCCTGACTGAGAGCGCAGTATCACTACTCACCAGGAAAGGGGATAAGGTTATAAGAAGGTGTTATGGCAGATTTGGATTATTTTGTGAAATCTCTGCATACAACGGACACAGAAAATGTGTTTCCAATTCCAAACTTCAAATCCACTTTATTTATATGGCACATTTTATAAACAAGACAGTTTAGAAAGTGCTGCACAGATAAGACAAGGTATTAACGGTATTAAAGGTACAGTGTGTAGGATTCGTGGCGCATAGGTGGATAGTGGCTATTCCACTTCCTCTTTTGGCTACAGCAGACCTCGAGGGTCACCCGGGCGCGCCGTAACGCAGACAGCTCGCGTACCCGCGCGCACCCGGCGCTGTGCGAGCTCTCGCCGACAACTACGGTATAAATAACATCACTTTTTTTTTTCTTTTCGCATGAAAACACACATTCCTGATTGTGTACCATGACACTCTACACATCAAATGAAACCTTACAGTCTCCTCTTTTTTTATGCAATTCATTTCCCTGCACAACAATCACTCCCCGAGCACATGGGGCTTTTATACAGAAAAGCACAAAACGAGGTTTGTTACTTAGCTTACCTTTGAAGGCTCTGCACAGGTCAAACTCTGTATTTCACCATAAACTTGGCCTCAATCTGCCCGTAAGGATCCAGCGAATAAAATCCAGTAAAACAATTTAGTCCAAAACACGTGTTAGATCCATTATGACATGTGATACAGCAGCTTGTCTTTGATCAAAGGAGAAGTTCAATTTGTCAACTGGACAAAGTTTGTTTGGTTGAAAACGTTTCGCCGCTCATCCGAGAGGCTTCGTGAGCTGACGCAGCCTCTCGGATGGGCGGCGAAACGTTTTTTGTCCAGTTGACAAATTGAACTTCTCCTTTGATCATGGATTCTACCTGGATGACTGAGGGACTTTTCACGCAGCAGCTTGTCTTGTTTACCCAAAACCACGAGGCTCTCCTCTCCCCCCTCCCCTTCCCCTTCCCCGGCTCCGCTCTCCTTTTCTCCTTCTCTCCCTCATGCAGCGCGGCCGAGCAGGTGCTAGCAGGAGCCTAGGCGAAGGATGAGCCCAAATGTCCTTCTGCGGCTCTCGTATTCAAAATGGCTGCCTCTGCATGGGGAAGATCCCCCTTTTATGTGACTATATCTAAGTCCAAAAGAATACTTTGATTTCATGATGGAAGTGAAAAGTATGTATTTGTATGTATTTTTGAATGGGTATCTTCAATTTCAGTAA
Organism: Paratrypauchen microcephalus; assembly: GCA_036785185.1. NCBI lineage: Eukaryota > Metazoa > Chordata > Actinopteri > Gobiiformes > Gobiidae > Paratrypauchen > Paratrypauchen microcephalus. Next base: position 1,124,802 of record JAVJIX010000197.1, on the reverse strand, counting down.
TTAACGAGTAAAAATCTTACACACTGTCCCTTTAAAAACATCAATAAAATAATAAAAAATTTAATTAAAAGAATAAATAAAAGACAACAAAGAACCACACAACTCACACGGTGTTAAAAGCCACAGAGTAAAAGTAGGTTTTAAATGTGCACTGTCATTTTTCTGCTTGTTTCCATGGAGGGGTTGTTGCTTTGTCTGGAATGTCCCAGTGTAGCATTAAAAGTATCATTTAACTTTTTTTTTTTTTTTTACCTAAAATCTTGCATTCTTACTGTGAGTGGACTTGGCTCGCCACAGATCTGACATGTAACTTAGCCCTGTGGTGTCACCTGCTGTCTCCGCAGAGATAAATAAGGGTAATGCCATACTGTGGAACATTCTGGCCAATGTTGCCATGAAGAAAAGCAGGTGACAGACCCTTCACCAGAAATGTTACACATTGCACCTTTAGATGAGACTTACAACACATCACTGTTTGTGTTTTTATTTGTATTTATTTTGAGCTCCAAGAAAGCACAGCTATTCTTCCTGGAGTCATTTACTGAAATTTAATATTTTATTGCTACTAAGGTCATCAACGTTCCCTGGCGGTGTGATGCTAACTGGAGGCATTGCTCTGTCTAAAGCTCTGTTACTCAAGGTAGACTTTAATCTGAACAGAAGCTGGTGAGCCTCAGCCAACAGTTTTTAGTCACACTCATCTTTTGTAGAAAATCAAACACCTAAACAGGATCCTGAATGCTTGTATTGATCATAGGCTCATGTGTCATTTAAATTAAGGCTGTCAACTTTAATACCTACAATTAATCACCACAAATTGACGCAGATTTATCGCACGTCTGTTTTGACCAATCACGTGTCTGTTTTGACCAATCACATGTCTGTTTTAACCAATCACGTGTCTGTTTTGACCAATCACATGTCTGTTTTGACCAATCAAACGTCTGTTTTGACCAACCACACATCCGTTTTGACCAATCACACGTCGGGGCATATAATATATGCCCCGAGCATGTAATATACGCCCCGAGCGGTCTCCAAATAACACAAACTTTAGCACTTTTCAAATCATAGAAGCTCAATGTCTTAGTCTACACTTTCGTTTGAGTCAAAAGTGGCCTGTAATCCGAGATTTATCCATAATTTACATCTGAGAGAGAGTGAAATAAGCTGTGTCTCCGCACATGCGCACTGGCCTCCTCATCTACTCGAAACTATGGATAAATCTTGGATTACAGGCCACTTTTGACTCAAACGAAAGCGTAGACTAAGACATCGAGCTTCTATGATTTGAAAAGTGCTAAAGTTTGTGTTATTTGGAGACCGCTCGGGGCATATTACATGCTCGAGAACCCGCGCTACGGCTATCGCTAATCTAAAACATCTCTGGAAGTGCTCCATATGACACCAAAGTGCTATGGGTGAGTGAAACAACTTGTTTTATTACCGAAATAAGGCTCAGATTGTAAAAACGTTAATTCTCCTTTAAATTATAGCCATCTGAGCTTTAAAATAAATAATTAAAATTTGTGAAATGAAAGATAATGTTTAAAAATACTTCAAATTACGAAATTAAAATCTTAGTGCAATGTGATTAGTCGTGATTAATCGTATTTCAAAAGTGTGATTAATCTGATTCATATTTTTTATCATTTGACAACACTAGTTTAAATACAGTTTGTATTTTTCAGACCAGGCCTGGACTGGTCATCGGGCACACCGGGCATTTTCCCGGGGGGCCGACAGTCCCAGGGGCCGATGGTGTTTTGTTTTTGTTTTTTTTACTTAGGGACCAGCCCACAATTTACAGGAGACGACCCATTGGTCCATCTTCAGTATAGAAAGTGGACTAAACCAATCAGGATATAGTAGCTTATGACAGAGGTCCCACCCCTTTCTCTGCACTGATCCCCGCCAGTTTCAGTGTTGAGCGTGGAAACATGGTGACGCGGCAGAAAGGGGGTGTGGAGAAGTTACGGACTAAAAGATTAAAAAATCTCACTATAGACGCTGCAAAATGTTCTAAAATAACAGACATATTCTCTGGAGGGGCTGCTGGAGTCTCCACGTCCTCTGCAGCCCAGCCTGAAGGTGGACAGGGAGAGGAGCAGCCAGAGACTGTGGACAGGGAACCCGAGGGACAGAGTGACCAGGGAAGTGTTGCACAGGCACATCAGGTCAGCAGGTAATAATGTTAGAATAATTCCAGGACTTTTAGGTGATGGACAGGCATGAAAATCGCTCACCTTTTGACGAAATCCGCCGTTTTGAAGCCAAAACAGGTGACATACCTGAATCGTGTAGATTTGATGGAAAACTATAGTTACTGTGAGTTTGCTGGTGGTTTTGGGGATTTTTCCTTTAAATGTTGCTTCCTGGTTTCCCCTCGGCCAAGACGTAACAACAGTAAAATACTTCAGGGAACACAAACATAAATTAGTCCGTTGTGCTGTGCTAATTATGAGGGGCTGGTCTAAGCCAAAAATGCCAGGGCTATTTTTTGTCCCAGTCCAGCCCTGTTTCAGACTATATCTTGAAACTTATTTGTGTGCATTGTGTGACCATGAAAACTGCTGAACATTCCACCATAGACATACATGCAGACCACACCAAGCATGATGTCACTGCAAAGTATCAAATTATTATATCAAACTGTTAGCAGTGGAAAAACAAGTGGGTAAATCGAGAGACGGCTAGTTATTGAAAGTTTCAAATGAAAATATAAAATGATGAAGCAATTGTTTAAAAAGTTCCTGTACACTTCTGCATTTAGTCTTTAAATAAAATATAGACTCAGCTCTTCTTCACTGTTGCGTAAAGGTCCTCTGGGGGCTGTGTCATCCCGGCTGCTGCATTGGGCACTCTGACCTGGGAGTAGATGGTCACCTCCAGGTCTTCTGCGTGATGGACGGTAGCACCAGGCCTGCATGTTGTAGACTTAGAAAACACCACTTCTCCATAAAGGACGGTGTCTTCTTCTTTGCGCATGTCCTCACAAGTCTCTATCTGTATAAGAAGAGCTTAAACTGTCACAAACATATTTCTGGCACAGTCTAAGATACTGTAGATGATATTTTACCTGGGATTCCTTTGGGGCTTGACTTTTAGAAATGTGAAGACTGAAAAAAAACCCACAAACAATTTATTAAAGTAGAACTAAACTACTGTCCAAAATATTTCAGTCCCTCTAGTGGCCACTGCAGTTTAAAGTGCTATGTGAGATCATACAGTTGAGGACAAAATTATTAGCCCCCCTACAAAATAGTCATTGTTTTAAAAGTATTTCAAAAGTGCTTTTAACCATGACCTTGCCAGAGCACTCCCACCTTCTATAGTAACATTTCGGTGGTCGGGCAGTGGTTTTCAGTATTTAGGCATTCAAGTTACTTTATCTCTCAGTGACCTGTATCGTGAAAACCTCACTCCCTTGATTGACAAGACTGAGAGGGACTTTGTGCGTTGGTCGGCTTTGCCCATTTCACTTGCAGGTCGAATAAGCTTGGTTAAGATGGTGGTTCTCCCCAGGTTTCTTTACATGTTTCAACACCTTCCTGTCTTTCTTAACAAATCCTTTTTTGTTAGACTAGATAAGATTATTTCAACATTTCTTTGGGCTGGTAAGCCACCACGAATTCGCAAGTCAGTTCTACAGTTCCCTAAAGACAGAGGGGAGTTTGCCCTCCCAGTTTTTAGACATTATTACTGGGTGGCGAATGTGCAAAAACTTTTATTTTGGACGAGCGATAAAGCAGATTCTATACCGAGCTGGGTACACTTGGAGAAAAAATCGTCGCAGTTTTCTTTGCGTTCTATTTTATGCTCGCAACTTCCTCTCGCACACTCAATTACTAATCCAGTGGTCTCTGTCTCATTGAAGATTTGGAATCAGTTTAGGAGGCAGTTTGGCCTCCTGAACCCTACCATCTTGACATCAGTGTTTAGAAATTCTACTTTTGAACCATCTAATGGAGATCCGGCATTTAAAGTCTGGCATAATAATGGGATTAGGTCAATTAGTGATCTGTATACGGATGGTGTATTTTCATCTTTTGAACATCTGTCTGTTAAATATCGTCTTCCAAAGCATCATCTTTTTCGTTATTTTCAGGTCCGGGATTATGTCAAAAAATTGTTCCCCTACTTTCCGAACCGGCCTCCAGAAACCCTATTAGACTCTCTCCTCTCTGTGGACCCTACTACCAAAGGATGCATTTCAGTCTTATACAGGTTAACTCAGTCAGAAACGTCAACATATCCTAATATAGTTAAAAACGCACGGGAGGAGAGTCTTAATATTGAAATTACAGAACAACAGTGGAATTCGGCATTATCCCTGATCTATTTATCTTCTATCTGTGCCCGTCACAGACTAATTCAATGTAAAATTGTTTACAGGGTTCACTATACAAATGCGAGACTGGCTAAGATTTATCCTTCTGTAAGCGATGCATGTGGCAGATGTCAGCTTTCCCCCGCCAATCACTCACACATGTTTTGGGCGTGTCCCAAACTAGGTCCACTATGGGCATACATCTTTAACATATTAGCTGGAGCATACGGTTATCCCATTGCTCCAAACCCTATTTCTGCAATTTTTGGTGCCCCTCCTGTTTCAAATTTGCCTAATGCACTGAAACAGGCCATAGCATTTACCACCCTACTGGCCCGAAGGCTGATTTTACTTAAATGGAAGCTCCCACATCCCCCTTCACATGTCCGTTGGGTTCGCGAAGTGCTTTGCAATCTTAAGCTCGAAAAACTGAGGTTTTCCCTCAGAGGCTCTGTTAAACTGTTTCATACTACTTGGGATCCTTTATTACACCACATTGATTCTATAACCCTTCCTCAAGACCTGGAGGATGACTAAAATATAGGCAATAACCTCTTCTCTTCCCCTCTTTTCTCTTTCTCTTTACTTTTTATCTCACGTTACATATTATTATTATTATTTTTATTTATTAGTAGTACTTTATTTAATTTTTATTTATTATTAGTTTAGGATGTCTGGCCAGCAGGTGGGGGAGGGCTGGAAGGGATGGGGTGGTTGACATTCAGATGTGTCCTATATTAGTTTCACAGCTGTAATAGCACTATTCAATTCAATGCACTGTTTGTCTGTTAATGTTGAAAATGTTTAATAAATAAAGTTGGAAAAAAAAAAAGTGCTTTTAACCAGAGCAAATAATAATAATAATAATAATAACACAGCTTTTTTAGACATCCTAGTTTTATATTGGGTGCTTACATTATTTTATTTTCCACATAGAAATTAAAAAAATCTTGGGGAAAACTTAAAATTTCATAGCGGGGGCTAATAATTTTGTCCTCAAGTGTACATGACTGTCCTGGTTGCAGGGGTGGAGTTTGAAATGTTGACCAACTGTTAGACTGATTACACTTTTCCTTAAACCCCCAGTAAAACTTGCCAAATACAACACGAACAAAATAAAATAAAATAAAAAATAAAATAAAATAGAAAGGGCACTTCACACCTTAAAACAAGTATGCCAAAATACCAATACTAATCCAACATCTCAAAAATACAAGCTGAAGAATAACACTTTTCGGTGCATGGCATGGCAGGTTAGTTAGGTTGACGTAAAAGGGCATTAAATCGAATGTGTTCACATGAAACAGGAGGTCATAGAGCGATTCAGGCTAAAAGTGCTTAGTACTGTGTAAAAAAAGTGTTCAGATCATGTCTGAATGAATGTGTGCTGCAGTCTTGGCCATTTGAAACATTTTTTTGACAATGCAGTTGGATTATCTTTATCCTCCTGCCTCTGTCTGCGCAGCTAAGCCTCGTCCTGTCGTTCTTTGTTGTTTTTTCTCCTCCACCACTAGAGTGTGCGTGTGTTCACGGTGCTCTGTTTGGCTCCACTGATGGTGCAATATTTGTGAACAAGAGCACTGGGGTCGGTCCACAGAGCGCAACATGTGTGAAAATCACCTTCTTTTATGCTGATTGACTGTATCATATGGTCTACATGTTATCATATGTGTTATATGTATATGTTCTATTAAATGTGTGCAACTGTTTACTTATCATTTTTACTACATCATTCAGAAAATGTTAATAACTAAGCAGCTTAAGGATAATGATGTTTTGTGTTGTATTTTTGTCTTGTTTTTTAAGAGAAAAATCCTGCTCAAAATTCACAATTTGCAAGTAAGACGGTGTGTGGGATTTTTGTGTGTTCATGTTTTGGGCTGCTCCCTCTCCTCTAATGTCTGTTTCAAGAAATTTATGTGCAAAGTTCTCATTTATTTATTTAATAAATGAATTTCATGGAACAGGCTGCACTTGTAAAAGGTATATGTGGTAGTATCCAATATCTAAAACTCATCAAAAACCACCTGGAGGTGTCTGAGGAACAGATGCTCAGATTCACTCACCGAATAAAAACAGCGATGCAGATGAGTATCAGGAGACCAATACCTCCTCCAAGAATGGGCTTCCATGGTAGTTTGTATTCAAGTGTACCCTGCAGTTTGATGGTTGGAGAGTTTTGTGTCCCAACTTGATTCTTGGTTTGACAGAAGTATTCTCCTTGGGTTGTATAGTTGAAGATGAGGCTGTAGACTCGTCCTTCATGAACTCTCTGTGGACCCTGTGAGGTGTTCCTGAACCAGCTTAAGTTCTGGACTGGAGGCCAGGCTCTGCTGGAGCAGCTCAGATTTACAGACTGTCCCTCTGACAGTGAAGTGTTCACGCTGAGCCACACAGACGTGTTTCTAGGAGAATCTGAAAAGACATGACACACATTTTGACAAGATCTTATTGGAACACGAAGATTTAAGGAAAACATATTTTGCTTTTTCTTGACACTTCATAATAAACTATAGTGTACATAGATCATTATTCTACATTTGCAGCCTAAACACTGATGTAAAACAGCTTATTAATAATAGAAACAGGTCCTTTCACTTCCTATTCAAAAGTGCAGAACTGCATTTCATTATAGCAAACAGCTCAACTTCATTTACTTTTTAATTTCACATTTTAAGCCCGACATGTATGAGCCTTGGCCAGAAATAGTGGATAGGTAAAAACTCACAGAAGTCCATCTTGCATTATATAACTCCTTTAAATATAATCTACACTTAATACAATGACAATAATAATGTTAATTGATAATAATAAGATTCTCACAGCTCTTGACACAAAACATCATGTAGAACCTGGACATTATCACAGACATTTCCAAACCTCAGTGAGGCTGCACACTTACACTCCACACTCAGAGAGATGGTCTCGTCTGCGCTCTTCTTTTCGCTCTTGTGTCCTTTCGTCACAGGATACACAGCAGAACAGTGCACCTTCAGTCCATGGTGCTGCTCAGTTAATCTCATCTGGAGTTGCACTGAGGTGGTGAAGGTCCCATTAGAGTTTTGGACCATGCTGTGTGGAGGCTCTGGTTGGAGGCTCCATGTGAGTTTAGGAGGAGCACGAGGGCAGGGAGTGAGAGCAGAGCAGGTTATAGTCACTGTCTCCTTCTCCCTCTGTCGCCCTGACACCTGCACTGACGGTTTCCACGGAGACTCTGCACAAAAGATCGGTGGTGATGGAATGGAATTGCTGATCTCTACTGAACAAGCGGTAAAAAGCTCCAAAGAGTCAACCATGTACAATATTACAGGACTTCTAAGGAATGACAGTTCTAACAGAAGTATTTTTTACTTCTACTTAAAGGAAAAGTAACGTTATTTTACAATCTGAGCCTTCTTCGAGTCGTTTGACTCACCCATATCACGTTCGTGTCATTTGGAGCTGTTTGAAGAAAGTTATGTTGTGGCGTTTCCGTTAGCATTTGTTAGCATTTGTATTCGGGGCATTACTTTGCGGTCTCCAAATAACACAAACTTTAGCACTTTTCAAATCATAGAAGCCCGATGTCTTAATGGAAGATTTCGTTTGAAGCAAAAGTGGCCTGTAATCCGAGGTTTATCCATAGTTTTCAGCTTTGCGTTTCATGTTTGGGTCCCCGGAGCAGTCCGCGCATGCGCACTGGCGTCCTCATCTACTCGAATCTATGGCTAAATCTCGGATTACAGGCCACTTTTGCTTCAAACGAATTTTTTCATTAAGACATCGGGCTTCTATGATTTGAAAAGTGCTAAAGTTTGTGTTATTTGGAGACCGCAAAGTAATGCCCCGAGCAAATGATACAGCACCATGTTAACGGATACGGGATCATTAGTAGAACAGAACGGTTCAACATAAGTTCTGCGATACTGCTCCAATTGACAGAAAAATGCTATGGGTGAGTAAAACTACTTGTTTTATTGCCGAAAGAAGGCTCAGATTGTAAAAAAAAAACGTTAATTTGCCTTTAAGTTTTAGTGTTTTGAATTAACAATAGTTAGGGTTAAAAAGTGTGCAAACTGGAAAATTGCATGCACTATTTATGAGCAAGTTGAACATTTACTATTAGAATAAGAACAGTAAGAATAACTCTTTAAGTATTTAATTAAATACACGTTTACTGAATACCAATGTTTGTTAGTTCATAAACTATTATTGTCTCATCTGCAAACTTTTTACACCAGGCGTTTTTCACAAACACAGCAGCCGCTAAACTTCCTCTGTGTTTCTCTTCTTCTCTAATCTTAACTTTACACTTAGCATAAATATAACCCTTGCTTAAGTAACTTTTCTTGACAAGATTTTGGTGAGATTTGGAAGTTTTGCATAATTTTGGCTCAGAAGCTCATCATTAGACTGGACAGTTTGGAATGAGACAGAATTTAAATGAAGTCAGTTTGGAATCAAACGCACAAGAAGAAGACCCTTATTAGGGACCGAGCCCGAAGGGGGACGAAGGTCCCTATTGTTGTTGCTTCGTTTCCGTATTATTATTATTATTATTATTAGGCCCGAGCGCTAAAGCGTAGGGCCTTTTGTTACTGTTCTGCAGTGCGAAGCACTGCAGAACCAGCGTGCACAAAACAAAGCGCGAAGCGCTTTGTTTTGTGCACGCAGCAGAGCGCGAAGCGCTCTCCCCTTTTTAAACACCTAGCACTCATGTCAACGACTGGTGCCCGCTGACTTGGCACGGTGGCATCGCCCGTGGCCGCGATAGCGGCCAAATTGTAATTGTTCACCCCAAAACATTCTCGGCCCACCAGCGTGCGCAAAACAAAGCGCAAAGCGCTTTGTTTTGCGCACGCAGCAGAGCGCGAAGCGCTCTCCCTTTTTAAGCACCTAGCACTCATGTCAACAACTGGTGCCCGCTGACCTGGCACGGTGGCACCGCCCGTGGCGGCAAAATTGTAATCGTTTTGTGGGCACACATGACATCGTGCACGCAGTGCACGATGTCATGTGTGCCCACAAAACCAGAGCGCGAAGCGCTCTCCCTTTTCCAAACACTCAATGCCACACTATAGTGACACTCATAGGATCCAATAGCACAGACTGGCACTGCCCATTGCCGCGAAAGCGGCATAATTGTAATCGTACACGCCAAAAATATGTATTGGGCAAGTGAGTAATCAATGAGGTCAATGACGAGCGCAACGCGCTCGTCATTGACAATGGACCCCACGGGTGCGTTACTGGACACGAGCCCTTTCCATTGATATATATATTGCCACCATAGGTGGCACCATATTGTTATTGTTCTGGTTTTTCTTATTCTTATTATTATTTTCCTCCCCCCTTTTTTCAGGTTTCGGGTACTTCCCACGGACGAAAACTCACGAAATTTTGCACAAAATTCAAGAACGCCAAAAAAGGAATTTACAAATAATCTGTATTAAAAAATCTTAAAAAATGGCTCGACAGCGCCACCTGGAAAATCAAAATACATTGCGCCTATGGCTATACCCGAAAAATGAACTTTGTCGTAGACAAATGAAATTCGGGTGGTGGATAGGCCATGTCGTTACAAACCAAAAAATATATTATGCCGTTGCTAGGCGACCAACAGGAAGTCGGCCATATTGGAACGAGCACGTGACCCGGCGCCGAAGGCGGAGTTTCCTGTCCTCGTATTTTAACGAACTCCTCCTAGGGTCTTTGACCCAGACTCACCAGAATCGTGCTGTATCATCTAGACAAGTGGGACATTAAAAGTTGTTAAAAGCGTTCTAAAAGAGTGAACGGTGTTTCCGTGACAACGCCACAAATTTCGGGTTCGTTTTTGCGGCTCGCCATCAAACTTCGACGAGCGATAATTCGCGCATACTTTGGCCGATTTACCTCAAACTTTAATCGTTCGTTGACACCCCGGCCCTGAACAGATTGATATAAGAAAATCTGAAATAGGTGCTATAGCGCCACCTAGGGAGATTGCATGGAAGCACAAAATTTTACTTTGTCGTAGACATACCAAATTTGATACACATATTCGTGACAGGGTCTTGATCAAAAAACTCAATGACGCCAACACGCCATATCCCATCGTGTTGCCATGGCAACAGGCCAATCTTCTCTCCTTGCCAATGGGACGCCAGGCAAAAACTTTGTCGTAGCCAAACCAAATTTGGTACACAGATGCATCATGGGAAGAGGAACAAAAAAGTATATTATGCCGTTGCTAGGCGACCAACAGGAAGTCGGCCATTTTGGACCGAGCACGTGACCTGGCACCGAGGGCGCATTTTCCTGTCCTCGTATTTTAACGAACTCCTCCTAGGGTTTTTGACCCAGACTCACCAGAATCGTGCTGTATCATCTAGACAAGTGGGACATTAAAAGTTGTTAAAAGCGTTCTAAAAGAGTGAACGGTGTTTCCGTGACAACGCCACAAATTAAAGGTGTGTTTTTGCGGCTCGCCATCAAATTCGGCGAGTGATAATTGGCACATACTTTGGCCGATTTCACTCAAACTTCAATTGTTCATGGACACCCCGGCCCTGAACAGATTGATATGAGAAAATCTAAAATGGACACTATAGCGCCCCCTAGGGAGATTGCATGGAAGTGTAAAATTTTACTTTGTCGTAGACATACCAAATTTGGTACACACATTTGTGACAGGGTCTCGATCAAAAAACTCAATGACACCCCCGCGCCATCTCCCATTGTGTTGCCATGGCAACAGGCCAAACATCGGTCGTCACCAATGGGACTCCAGGCAAAAATTTTGTCGTAGCCAAACCAAATTTGGTACACAGATGCATCATGGGAATAGGAACAAAAAAGTATATTAAGCGGTTGCTAGGCCACCAACCAGCCATATTGGATAGACCATGTGACCTGGTGGCAAATGCGTCATTTCTTGTCAAACTTCGACAAGTGTTAATTCACGCATACTTTGGCTGATTTCTCTCAAACTTCAATCATTGGTGGACACCGCGGCCCTGACCAGATTGATATAAGAAAATCGGAAATGGACACTATAGCGCCCCCTAGGGAGATTACATGGAAGTGTAAAATTTTACTTTGTCGTAGACGTACCAAATTTGGTACACACATTTGTGATAGGGTCTCGATAAAAACTCAATGACGCCCCCACGCCATCTCCCATCGTGTTGCCATGGCAACAGGCCAAACATCTGTACTCGCCATTAGGATCCTCTGCAAAAACTTTGTCATAGTCAAACCAAATTTGGTACACAGATACATCATGGGAAGATAAACAAAAAGTATATTATACCGTTGCTAGGCAACCAACCAACCATTTTGGATAGATCATGTGACCTGATGGCGAAGGCGCCATTTCCTGTCAAACTTCGACGAGTGATAATTCGCACATACTTTGGCCGATTTTACACAAATTTTAATCGTTGGTGAACACCCCGGCCCTACACAGATTGATATGAGAAAATTGCAATTGGCCGTAATAGCGCCCCCTAGGGAGATTGCATGGAACAGAACAATTTCACTTTGCCGTAGACACACCAAATTTGGACCACACATTCGTGACATGGTCTCGATCAAAAAACACAGTGACACCCCCACTCCATCTCACATCATGTTGCCATGGTAACAGGTCAAACATCTGTCCCTGCCATTAGGATGCCCGGCAAAACCTTTGTTTAGCCACACCTAATTTGGTACATAGATGGTTCATGGGAATAGGAAAATGGCGCGTTAGCGCCACCCCCCCTGCGAGTGCAAGCGAGGGCCGATCATCGCCGCTTGCGGCTATATTTATTATTATTATTATTCTTGTTCATACACGCTGGGGCAATTTTGAGCATGTTCCCATGCTTCAAAACGAACGAAACTTTGCACGGGCATCACAAAGTCCTGCCAGTACGACCACACAAAGTCCCGTCCCCCAGTGACCCCCAGGAGCTCGATAGCGCCCCCTAGCGCGTTGTCTTTCGGGGCTGGCATACCGTTTAAGATAGGCGCACGAAATTCGGTAGGGACGTGTATCTCAATAAGACGAACAAATGCTTCACTGCAATGTCATGGCCACGCCCAACAGGAAGTGAGATAATTGGCATTTTGTGTGATTTTGGGGTATTGGACATAGAATGGAATTTGAAACACTTCTCCTACACCGTACCTCAGATGGGCTTAAATTTTGGAGAACATAATCTTAAGACGTTGGAGATGTTAAATTGCGAAGGATTTTCAAATTGGCGGTAATATGACGATACGGCGGATCGATAAAGTTAGGTATGGAATTTGAAACACTTCTCCTACACCGTACCTCAGATAGGCTTAAATTTTGGTGAACATAATCTTAAGACGTTGGAGATGTAAAATGGCGAAGGATTTTCAAATAGGCGGTAATATGACGATACGGCGGATCGATAAAGTTAGGTATTTATTGAATGGGAGTGATGAGTTATGAATGGGAGGTATTTGTTGCTAGGCAACGCCCTGATCAAAGGTCTTTGATCTTTGTACCTTTGGTCTGATATAGCTGCAAGCAGCAATGTGGGGACAAGCATCGAAGGTTCATGTAGGCCTCAGCATGTAGGCCACATGCAGGGTCTGACAGGGTCTAACAGAGTCTGACAGGGTCTGACAGGGTCTGACAGGGTCTGTTCTGACAGGGTATCTACAATGTCATGGCCACGCCCAACAGGAAGTGAGATAATTGTGCCAGGCACACGAAATTTGGTATGGCTGTGCGTCTCAGTAAGACGAACAAACGCAGGTGCGAGGTCCCGACCAACGCCGCTTGCGGCTTTAATTATTCTTGTTCTTGTTCACACTCGCTGGGGCAATTTTGAGCATGTTCCCATGCTTCAAAACGAACGAAACTTTGCACGGGCATCACAAAGTGCTGCCAGTACGACCACACAAAGTCCCGTCCCCCAGTGACCCCCAGGAGCTCGATAGCGCCCCCTAGCGCGTTGTCTTTCGGGGCTGGCATACCGTTTAAGATAGGAGCATGAAATTCGGTAGGGACGTGTATCTCAATAAGACGAACAAATGCCTCACTGCAATGTCATGGCCACGCCCAACAGGAAGTGAGATAATTGGCCTTTTGTGTGATTTTGGGGTATTTGACATACAATGGAATTTGAAACACTTGTCCTACACCGTACCTCAGATGGGCTTAAATTTTAGTGAACATAATCTTAAGACGTTGGAGATGTTAAATTGCGAAGGATTTTCAAATAGGCGGTAATATGACGATACGGCGGATCGATAAAGTTAGGTATGGAATTTGAAACACTTCTCCTACACCGTACCTCAGATAGGCTTAAATTTTGGTGAACATAATCTTAAGACGTTGGAGATGTTAAATTGCGAAGGATTTTCAAATAGGCGGTAATATGACGACACGGCGGATCAATAAACTTAGGTATTTATTGAATGGGAGTGATGAGTTATGAATGGGAGGTATTTGTTGCTAGGCAACGCCCTGATCAAAGGTCTTTGATCTTTGTACCTTTGATCTGATATAGCTGCAAGCAGCAATGTGGGGACAAGCGTCGAAGGTTCATGTAGGCCTCAGCATGTAGGCCACATGCAGGGTCTGACAGGGTCTGACAGGGTCTGACAGGGTCTGTTCTGACAGGGTATCTACAATGTCATGGCCACGCCCAACAGGAAGTGAGATAATTGTGCCAGGCACACGAAATTTGGTATGGCTGTGCGTCTCAGTAAGACGAACAAACGCAGGTGCGAGGTCCCGACCAACGCCGCTTGCGGCTTTAATTTATTTGTGTTGTGCTGATAGCTTAACAATATAAGAACTGACACACTACGTTACATTTATATTTGATTTACTAGTTGCATTTTCAACTCTTAACAGTAATGCAGCAGTGACTTCCTACATTTTATTGGCTGATCATATTTTGAATGACTCAGATATGAACAACTCTGTAATGTTAAAGAAGACTCCGACTTAATTTGTTTTGGTAGTTTTCATAGTTCTTTCACATGTCCTCAGATTGTGTTAATCAGCTGGTTTACCCACTTCTTCACATACTACTAAGTTTTAAAAAATGTACTGTTGTTATAAATAGGAACCATTATTTATTTTAAATTTGTCCTAAACGTCTTTTTCACACTTTAAGATATCAATTATTTTACAGTTTATAACTCAATGAATATGTGTTTCAGCCTTTGTTATTACCACAGTTTAGTGATTTGGTTATTGCAAAAATAAAAAAGCAAATGTGTCTTACCTTGGACTTTTATATTAAGTGGATCACAAAGTGCAGTTGCCTTAAATTGGTTGTTTTCTATTCTCAAGTAATACTTGTCAGAATGACTTGTGTTTATACCAGAGAACAAAGTGGTGCAGTTTTTCTGATGCAGGTTTCCAATCATTTCCATAGGAGATTTGACGAGGGGATTAGAGCTGTTAAAAAATACTGGATCTGTAGGTCCGCCGAAGTTGGGATGTGTCTTACTCCAAATGGCTACTACAGGTTTAGTCAGGTCTGCTAGATCTTTATGTTTATCAGGAATACTGAATGTGCAGGGGATCAACAAACAGGTGCCGCTCAGAGCCTCCAGGTTTGGTACAGAGATGGTCAGATCACGGTTATATTCACATCCTAAAGCATCTGAAACATACATTTATGCAAATCTGAATATAAAAATTTGTTTTTATAAGTTTACTACTATTAATTACCATAATAACATTCGCAGAACTCACCTGAACACAGCAGAAGGATGAAAAATATGTGTATCTCCATTTTCACAAACTCTGCTGCCATTAGTAGTTTTATTTTTTATTTATTTTTTACCTCAATTTCAGTTCAAAAATAAAAATTCAGACTTCAGGTGTGGGGTTATCCTGGGTTAGTTAGTGCTGTAGTCCTGGTTTAGTCATGGTCTAGTCTGAGTTTGCTCAGACCAGGGGTTTGATACAGTGAGTGTGTAAGTGTGAATGCTTCTTCCAGTGGTTATTTGCAGAACAACTTCCTCTAAAAAAAACCACATCAGCTTCTCTGTTTTTCACTACACCACACGTATCAGTGACTATCTGTGTCTGTGGCATTTTGGTTGTGAGAACTTCAGGGAAACCTTACATCTGTGTTCATATCATTATTCTGGTTCATGATCACACTACAGTTCTGTCAAATGAGCTAAACTGACAGAGCACAATACCACCACTCACCAGGAAAGTGAATACAGAGCAGAGTTGGATAGAAGGAAGGTGACTTAACACTTAGAAAGACTTTACTGAGCCACAAGGGAAATGACTTGGACACAGTAGCTCACATATCACATTATACCATGACAAAGTAAAAAAATATATTAAAATGGTAATAAACTTCTAAATAAGTAGCAATAATAATAATAACAGGTGACAGGACACAGTTGTCAAATAAGGGGTTATGGCAGATTTGGAATATTTTGTGAAACCTTGAGTTTGGAGCGGAAACCTTGACCGAAAACAACGGACACACTAAATGTGTTCCTTTCCAATCAGCAGGTATACCACATTTAAATAAAGGCAGATAAAAAAAAGTCTCAATTTATTTGCAATGTAATGTCTCCAACCAAGTGGAACAGAGATATATATATATTTTTTAAATTAGATTGACATTGAGATTGATTGACAGCGTTGTGAGAGCCAGTTTTTTTTATCAGTTACGCCTTTTATCTAAAGTAAAGCCTTTTTTAAATCGCACCGACCTTGAAAGGACCATTCATGCTTTTATCAGTTCTAGAATAGATTATTGCAACGCACTTTATGTCGGTGTCTCCCAAACTGCTCTCAGTCGCCTTCAGCTTGTGCAGAATGCTGCAGCTCGTTTTTTAACCAACACACCTCGACGTCAGCACATCACCCCAGTCCTTTTTACACTTCATTGGCTTCCAGTTTCTTTTAGAATTGATTTTAAAATTGTACTTTTTGTTTTTAAAGCTCCTAATGGTTTAGCACCTTGTTATTTGACCGAGCTTTTATCTGACCGAAAATCAAATCCCGCTTTAAGGTCAAATAACCAACTTCTTTTGGAAGTCGCCCGAGCCAGGCTCAAACACTGGGGTGATCAATCAATCAATCAATCAAACATTTATAAGGCGCTTTTCATACAAAATTGTAACACAAAGCGCCTTACAGTGGTCAAGGATTAGAAGATTGACCTTTATTGATCTCGCACAGGAGAAGTTGTTTCTATATTTGACCCGGGGACCATCCCCATGACCTTGTTTTGTTATTTATGCTTTGGTCAGGCCCTAAGCTGGGGGGTATTCCACGAACGTCGCTAAACTTAGCCGCGACTAAGTGCTAAGTTCTCGCCTGGCTGAGACACAACTTAGACAAAAGCTTGAACCCGTTCCACAAACGCGTTTCAGCTGCGCCTAGTCAGAGCTAAGCCCAGTCAGGCCTAATCATGCCGGGCCTAGACGCGTGCACGGGGAAGGTAAGAAGCCCTGAACAAGCGACTGTCGAAAACGTGATCATGTCGAAGATTCGGGCCGATTATTTCAGCGCATCAGAACAGAAGTTGCTTTTGGAACCCTACAACGCACTTGCGATAACCAAGGCAAGAGACATGGCGTGGCAGAAGATCGCCGAGCGCTTAAATACGTAAGTTAAGTCCTATAACAGTGCTGGAGGTTGAGTTTTTTTAAGTCTGTTTTTCACCATTGATGTCAACGCTGATTTGTGGCGCAGGGGTAAAGTTACCGTCTGGGGTGCGGGAGTTTGTGAGTTCGATTCTCACGGTGGGTAGTTCATGGCATAATTATTATATATTTATATAGCAGTCTTTATATAGCAGTCTTGTCAGTCTTGTAATTTATTTTTACTGTGTAAAAGTATTTGCGCCAACTAATACGTTAAATTGTGTTATCTTGTCTTTGAGCAGGAATAATGTGAAGAGGAGTGTTTTGCAGGTAAAGACAAAGCATAAAAACATTTTACAGAGTGGTAAGTAGGCTAATATTAATATTATTATTCAGTGAAATTAGTAA
The DNA here is from genome assembly GCA_036785185.1 of Paratrypauchen microcephalus. Classification (NCBI taxonomy): domain Eukaryota; kingdom Metazoa; phylum Chordata; class Actinopteri; order Gobiiformes; family Gobiidae; genus Paratrypauchen; species Paratrypauchen microcephalus. Next base: position 1,107,506 of record JAVJIX010000197.1, on the reverse strand, counting down.
TACTGTTGAAATGGTACCTTAATTTAATTTAAAATGAACAGTAGCTACCAAGCCACAGGAGGTGGGAGCCCCCCTCAAAACCTTTCACCTGCAGAGGAGCTGGCACTGGCCCTAAACCGGGGTCACCCACTGGTGGAGGTAACTGATGGAGGGACCCCATCAAAGATCCTTCCTGCGAGTTCTCGTGAAGAGTATATTCAAGGTATTCTCTAGACTACTGCTTGCCTCAGCTGTGATCCAAGCATTTGTGTATTTTAATAGTATGCTTGTGTTCTAGTTACTGAAGATGGCGTGCACTTGGACCCTCCTCAGCAGTCCTCCAGCAGTGCCTTGCCTGACCCTCAGCAGTCCTCCAGCAGTGCCTTGCCTGACCCTCAGCAGTCCTCCAGCAGTGGCCTCACACCAGAATGTCATACCTAATGTCTTTTATTGTTTTATGCCTATTGATGGAAATTGATAAATAGGATTTCATTAAAAAGGCTTGCACAGCATCTCTGAAGCAAATTTGTTGAATCATTGAAATGTTGCATCATGGAGTGTGCCTGTTATTTGGCTACATTTTGTTTTAAAAGTAAAGGTTTACCTGTAACTGTATTCTTTGATAGAGATGTCACATAAAATATAAAGTGTCAATGTCGTCAAGTGAGAGTGATGTTAGACCCAACTGATATAAGTTATGTGATGATAACAATAATTGTAGGTTAAATTTATTTCCATTTCTGTAATATGTTGCAAATAGAAATGCGTGAAAATTTGACTTGGGCATTAATAGGTCAATAGCGGGAATCGAACCCCGGTCGCCGGTTTGAAAGTCAAAGCACATAACCACTCGACCAAAGCCTTTCTTTAAGCAATAGGTGGAATTGTATATTTACTTCTATATGTTAATGTCGTAAAGACAGCGGTTCAAAAGCACATGTTTAGATTACCGGAGAATTGTCCAGAACCAAGAACGTAAGGTAATTTCTTTTTTTTTGCTGATATTGTTTTCGGACAACACAGATACTCATGCGGGAGGTGTGCGGAACTGTTTGTTTGACACTCTGTTTACGTCAGGTACGTATTCTCTGCGACACGGCCTAACTAAGACAGAACTTTAGCTTCCCCCCGACCAGACTATCTGCTAAGACCATGTTGCCCCAGTAACTCAGCGGGAACTAAGTTTAGCGAGCGTCGTGGAACCGAACTCTCACTTAACCTAGCGCCAACTGACGAACAAAGCCGGGCTTTGCGCTTAGTAGCTTTCGTGGAATACCCCCCTGGATTTTACCTATGGCGCATGTTTAGGTTGGTGGGGGAAACCGGAGTGCCCGGAGGAAACCCACCCAAACACGGGGAGAACATGCAGTCTCCACACAGATAGGCCCGGGCAACCCGAACCTTCTTGCTGTGAAGCATGAGTGCTAGCCACTCAGCCACCGTGCCGCCAGGGGAAAAAAAAAAAAAAAAAAACAGCAGCAGCAGCAGCAACAACAGCAGCAACAGCATCAACAACAACAGCAACAACAGCAGCAGCAGCAGCAACAACAACGGCAACAACGACAGAACAACAGCAACAACAACAACAGCAAGAACAACAGCAACCACAACAACAGCAACAGCAGCAACAACAACAACAGCAGCAGCAACAGGAACAGCAGCAACAACAACGACAACAGGAACATCAGCAACAACAACAGCAGCAGCAGCAACAACAGCAGCAACAATGACAGAAACACCAGCAACAACAACAGCAGCAACAACACCAACAACAACAACAACAACAGCAGCACCAACAACAGCAACAACAAGAACAACAGCAACAACAGCAATAGGAACAGCAGCAGCAACAGCAGCAGCAACAGGAACAGCAGCAACAACGGCAATAGCAACAACAGCAACAGGAACAACAGCAGCAACAACAACAGTAACAACAGCAACAACAACAGCAGCAACAACGACAGCAGCAACAACAGCAACACCAACATCAACAGCAACAACAGCAACAACAGCAACAACGGCAACAACAGCAACAACGACAGCAACAGCAACGACAGCAACAACAAAAGCAACAACAGCAACAACAACAACGGCAACAACAGCAACAACAGGAACAGCAACAACAACAAAAGCAACAACAGCAACAACAGGAACAGCAACAACAACAACAGAACCACAGCGACAACAAAACAATAACAGCAATAACAGGAACAACAAGAACAACAACAACAGCAACAACAAAAGCAACGAAAGCAACAGCTACAACAAAAGCAACAACAACAGCAACAACAACAGCAACAACAACAGCAACAACAAAACAACAACAGGAACAGCAACAACAGGAACAGCAACAACAGCAGCAGCAACAACAGGAACAGCAACAACAAACAAAAGAACAAATAAAAGACAAGCAAACAGACGACCGAAGTCAGTCAAAGGCCAAGCTAAACAGGTGAGTCTTGAGCCCACTCTTAAAAACATGAACGTTCTCTGTAGCCCTGAGGTCCTCCGGCAGGCAGTTCCATAGACGAGGGCCGTAGTACTGAAAAGACGCCTCTCCATGAGTGTGTGTCCTGATGATGGAGCTTTCTCTGTGGTTGGTCCCAGACTGTGGAACAATCTGCTCTTTGAGCTACGCAACGTCACTGATTTTAACCTTTTTAAATCTAGGCTCAAACACATTTATTCAAAATGGCTTTTAATACTTAGTAGTTTGTGGTACGTAATTTTTCTGCACTGTGTGTTTTACTGTTTATTGTTTTACATTGTTTTATTCTGAATAATGTTCTGTCTTTTGTATTGTTGTATTTTCTATTTTAATTGTAAAGCACTTTCATCACCACTGGTGTTGTAAAGGGCTATATAAATAAAGATTGATTGATTGATTGATATATACATAACAATTTATTAATAGGCTCCATATTGCCAGGTTAAATAAGAATGCAGTCCGTAAAGTCCATTCCATAGTCATTGTCAGTCTAACACACTCTAACAGGAGAAAGACGTGACAATTACAGGTAGAAATAAAACCAGTTTTCGGAATAATTGTCCGTTCATCTGAAGTGTATTGATTAAAGTGTATTGATTATGTGCATTCTCCCCTGGTTTAATTAATTCTCCTGGGAATCTACAATAGCAGGGCTGCTGTGTTTTGACTATGGCTCTTGCACTGGACACTCCAAGGACACAGCACATGATATCAAAAGAACAACATAGATTGGCTACGTCACGATGACATGTACTTATAAAAACACTCTCCCCTCTCACATAGTCTGCCGCCTCAGTTTGCCAATAATATATTTCTCTATTTTCCATCTCGCCCCCCGTAATGTATTTCCAAACAAAAAAAGACCTCAACGTTTACCATTCCACTGTATTATGTCATATGTGTTTGTGACTACTGTGATTGTATCTGCATTTTTCTATTCTGTTTATGTTCTTGTATCGCTGAGGAGAGAGGCAGGACGTTAGCGCCTCCATGTCGGCTGCTTTAAGGTCCATGGACCCGTCCTTTTCAAACTCATCTCGTTGTTTACAAGGTTCTCGTTGTTTACAATGACAATAAAGCTTTCTATTCTATTCTAAAAGGGGAGGCCCGTCAGCAGTCTGCGCCATACAAGAAACATTCACTGTATACTAGTATAACCCACTCACGATGACCACAGCACTTGACTGTACAGAGACATTTAGTGCACCTAATCGCCATGACTGTGGTGATCCTGTTGCTCGCAGCGACGTCCTACACAAGCTTCTGTTTTCTGGTACGTGACGTTATGGGGAAGAGGTCAGGTGGGGATGACCACAGGGAAGGGACCCTGTTTATAGGCCACAGGCGTCTCACTACACATAGAATAAAAAATAACAATCTTATTTGTACTGTTATGACCTTTTTCACTCTCCTGCTGCTCTATTAACAGCGTTTTCATGCTAGTTAACTTATAATACAGAATTGTTATGTAACATGTACCAGTCCACTCACAGAGCATACAGTTAGCATAAAGCTGATCTCCAACAGCCAGGGTAGAAGCAGGAGAAAACCAGACCAAAAGCAGGACAACAGGCAGCAGCATCGTTTTAAAGTTCAAAGTTCAAAGTCAGCTTTATTGTCAATTCTGCCATATGTGTTCAACAGTGAATCGAAATTTAGTTTTTCTCTGGCCAAGCAGTGCAAAAAGACAGAGTACAAAATACAATATATAGACAAAACAAAAACGTCTAAGACAAAATAATTTCTTTAATTTCTGTATCACAGTCTATGGAGAACGCCCACGCCACATGAGCCACAGGAGCACATAGTCGGGCTTGAATAGCCAATACTAACGCACAGTTTTGAGTATTCAAGTTCACCGGGTCCCAGACTGATGGTAAATAAACTTCTCCTGCCTCAGACCCCAGAGCCTCTGCCTCTCTGTACAACTCTAGGACTCATTAGAACAACACTTTTTCCCTAACATTGGCCACTTCTGAAATCTTTTCTACCCTGGACCATTCCTGAATGAATGAAATGGACTTGTTTCTAAAATATAAAAGCACAAATCCACTTTTTACAGAGCTCCATCAGGTATGGGGGGAATGTGTTCCAGAGGGTGTCTTCTGCAACTGTCTCTACTGTAGAGGGAAGTTATGCTCCACAAACTGTTTTCTCATGTTTTCCGCTGATCTGAAAACACTGGTGCGAACTGTTCATTTCTGCTTTTAGGTGCTGCACACAAATGTAACACATTCTGCAAAGTTAAAAGTGCAATGTGTTTCTCCATGGAGATGCTATTGCTTTGTCTAGAACAGGCATGGACAAATTACGGCCCAGTGGCCATATAGCTTCTTAATCCGGCCCGCCGAACTTGAAGAAATTATATTAATAAACCTTGTTAATGTTTTTAAATTTTAATTTCCCTGCAATTCTGGCGTTTTCCAGTAGCTGACGCACTACATACATTGACCTTTGTTGAGGTGCGGCGTATTGCTCCATATCTGTGCTTTACTCTTTAACCCCTTAGCCCTCCTGTAAAGACGAGCAGAGCTAAGAAAAGAAAAGTGGACAGAGAATGTTGAGTGTTTAATAAGGAGAGAACAAGTTAACATTTTTTCACCGAATACTTATCAACTGCTGTATGCCTGATATGCCAAGAGACTGTAGCGGTTTTTAAAGAATATCAGCCGTCACTTTGCCACAAAACATGCGAACAAACAGTCAATGAAAGAACGAAAGAAAGTGAAGGAGAACAGAACTTTTAGTGCTTTAAAATAGTAACTGTTAGTAATTAAAAAAGCTGTATTTTATTAATTACATTTTCTGTGTTTTAACTCATTCACTGCCGGCCTGTTTTCAGAATTCTATCCCCCAAACTGCCGGAGGTTTCAGTGGATTTTCACTGTTTTTCCAAGACTCACAGAATACTGAGTTCTTTGACTATATAAACATGGCACACATCAAAATAAAGCGTAGACTCTCTTCTTTCACCTGGAAAAAAATTATGTTTCTAACCTTTTCGGTTCTCAAATAATTGATAGTAGAACATAGGGAAGTTTCAGCAAAAACATTGGTTTTTGACCAGAAAGTGGAGAAAACGAGCGTTTTGTACAAAGAAGGATTTCGAGCAGATCAGTGACTTTGACGATTTAGTGACACCTCAAACATCTAAAATAACAGAGAAAGAGATTTTTGATGACAAAGTACATTTTTTATTTACAAGAAATATAACTATATACAAATGGACAACAATCTTTGAGAACAAAATTTGACAACAAAATTTGAAAACAATCAGAACAATGTGTGGGGTGTGTGCGTGCATGTGTGTGCGTGTGCGTGCATGTGTGTGCGTGTGCATGTGTGTGTGCGTGTGTGTGCGTGTGTGTGCATGTGTGTGCGTGTGCATGTGTGTGCGTGTGCATGTGTGTGCGTGCATGTGTGTGTGCGTGTGTGTGCGTGTGTGTGCATGTGTGTGCGTGTGCATGTGTGTGCGTGTGCATGTGTGTGCATGTGTGTGTGCGTGCATGTGTGTGCATGTGTGTGCGTGCATGTGTGTGTGTTTCAAATCCTATGCGAGAGGTTTCTCTGTGTGTGGTAAATAGTGAAACATTTACCTCGGTGCAAGGGGACACAACACCCTTTGCACCACATCCTTGTCTCACTGCGCAGGCCCCTGATTGAACAGACTCGACACCTCCTTGATGGTCTTGTTTTTTTTTTCAGTGGGCATCATGTGTTGGAGTTCGTGTCTTGCTAGATTACCATCTAGCCGGCTCTCTGGGTCTGTGCAGTATGGTGCCCTTAGCCTACGTCCTTCCTCCACGTCCCCCTCACCTGCAACTCCCTCCCTCTCACACGGCCTTGTGGTCCAAGTTTTTACAACCTTCTCAATAAAATCTAAAAGGGTTTTACACTGGCCTGGATGTACAGTTCTGTAAATAATGTAAGAATTAAATATTGCCAACTGGAACATATACGCAACAAACCTTTTGGACCAGTTGAGGGTTTTGCGGATGAATGGATAGTAGGAAATATTTTGATCTAATTTGTCAACCCCATTCATATAAGCATTGTAGAGCACAACACATTCAGGCTTCACCTGAGGGACCCTGTCTCTGTGTTTCCTCTGCCACACATGAACTGTCTGCATCGTATCATGGTGGCAGGTGGTCACCATCTTTACCACCCTTTTGTCATGCCAGGCTAACACCATTACCTTTTTGTTGTGCCTCACAACCTTTCCCCCTGCCCCCAACTCACTCTTTTTTTATGACCCTGATCACATTTGGTCCCCCCCTGTTTTTCCGCAGTGTCCCACAGACATTTGTTTTTTCTTTCAGTAGGCTCTCACACAGTGACACAGAATTATAAAAATTGTCCATATATACTGTGTAGCCATGACCAGTGAGACGATCTAGGAGATCGTAAACAATCTCTGGCAGAGTGCTGGCTTCTCCAACATAAGGCCGCATGTTGAAGCAATAACCTGTGGCCGAATCACAGAGAACATACGACTTGATGGCATATTTTACTGGCTTTTGCGGATTATACACTTTGAATGCCAAGCGCCCCCGCCACTGCATCATGCCTTCATCTATGCAAATGTTTTGCCCAGGTTGGTACATGTCTTTAAATTTTTTGATAATATAGTCCAACACTGGGCGGATTTTATAGAGCTTGTCCCCGGCATCTTGTGATGAATTGTAATTGAAATGTAGGAACCTCCAAATCAACTGAAACCTGTTTCTTGACATTGTTTTTGAAAAGTATGGTGTGGATATAATCTCATCCAATGACCAGTATTTGTCAAGTCGTGTTTTTTTTATTAATCCAGTTAAAAAAAGTCAGACCAAAGAACTTTTTGAGTTCTTCCACTGACACTGGTTTCCATAGTGTTGCTCTGCTATTTGGGCGAGTGTCAGGGTGAGTGGCAAAGTACTGACGTGCATACAAGTTCGTCTGGTCAGCAATGTGCTCCAGCAGCTCATCAGTAATAAAAAGCTGGAAGAAATCCGCTGGCTGGTCTGACTGCAGCTCCGCAGCAGCGTTCTGGAGTCCAGGGTTGGCAGTGAAGGCAAAATTATTTGGCTTCCAGCCTTTTTCTAGCCACTCCACAGATGCACCACCTGTAAATGATAGAAATATACAACATTACCTAATTGTATTTTTATTTTGTATTGCTGCAGTGTGATGTGGAGAATAGACTTAGACACTTTTTTATACATATATACACACACACATTATTTATATATATTACATTATATATATATATATATATATATATATATATATATATATATATATATATATATATATATATATATATATTTATTTTTATTTTTTTTTTACCTTTCTTCGCTTTGCGTGCAGGAGGGGGGGTTGTTCCCCTGCTGGTTGAAGGCTCTGTAAATAGAAAATTCCTTCACAATTACCACACAGCAGCATCATGTTAGTTAGTTAGTTAGTTAGTTATTTCTTCTTACCCATCCCATGCCTCTCTAGAGACGAAGATCTGCTGCTTCCACTAGATCTTGACGGCAGCCATTCATCAGATGAGTTGGGGTCTGGCTCACTAAAATCTTCTTCACTGTCGTCCTCCTCCCTCGTCCCTGATGCACCCGCGCATCGCCCTGCTCCGACACATGTGCGCCCGCATCGCCCTGCTCCGACACATGTGCGCCCGCATCGCCCTGCTCCGACACATGTGCGCCCGCATCGCCCTGCTCCGACACATGTGCGCCCGCATCGCCCTGCTCCGACACATGTGCGCCCGCATCGCCCTGCTCCGACACATGTGCGCCCGCATCGCCTGCAGCGCTCGCCCCAGGCAGACGAGACCGCTGCTCCGACCTACCCGCACCCGGATTGCTCGCCTCAGACAGACCTAACTGATCCTGTGATGCGGTATCCCGCATCACAGATCCGCTCCGGAGGCACTGATCTATCATCAGTTGTCTTAATCCTCTTCCAACGTTTGCTCTCTTCACCATCTTGATTCTCTCTCTCTCACTACACTACACATGTGCTGATCTTTTCCTGTCTTCCGCATCTCCGATCGGCAGACGATCACTACCTACAGGTTGGGATGTACGAATTACACCTTAAAAGTTTCTACAGGCCGTAACCTAGCAACCCCCGCTGAAAAACGCAATTGACGTCTTTTTCCGTCTCTGGCAGTCTACGTTTGGATTTGAGGGGACGTAAAAAGACGTCTCCGGCAGTCAATGAGGTAAGAGTAATTTCAATAAATAGCTAAATGTCTTTAAAGGTCTTCAGGAGTGGCCCTCTTTTGGAGTGAGAGGGCCACTCCTGAAGACCTTCTATGACTCTGTGGTGGCATCAGCCATCCTGTACGGTGTGGTCTGCTGGAGTAGCAGCATCACAGAGAGGGAGAAGAAGAGGCTGGACAAGGTCATCAAGAAGTCCAGCTCTGTCCTGGGCTGTCCTCTGGACTCAGTGCAGAAGGTGGGGGACAAGAGGGTCCTGGCTAAGGTCACCTCTATGCTGGACCATGAGTCTCACCCCCTGCAGGACGCTCTGTCGGCTTTGGAGAGCTGCTTCAGTGACAGACTGATTCACCCTCGCTGTGTGAAGGAGAGGTTTCGCAGGTCTTTCCTTCCTGCTGCTGTCAGACTGTACAACGAACACTGTTAACATGTCATTCAACTTTATCTGCACTACAATATTCAACTATAATCCAGAGTCTATTTTTAGGTCTAGGTTTAAATTATCCTAGGCCATTATTTATTTATTTATTATATTGTCCTGTTGCATGTTACTTTTTCCTGCTGTTCTTGATCTGTGCGTTGCAACACTGGAATTTCCCCACTGTGGGACTAATAAAGGCATATCTTATCTTATCTTATCTTAAATACTGTGGAACTTGAAAGGACATTTTGTTGTAATGCTTTTGATAATTTTTAATTGAAATAAAGCACATATTTTCCACATATCACATGTTATTTTTACCAAAACACTAAATCCACCTGCTCTGTCAAATTTTAGAATCCTTTGTGGCCCACGAGTCAAAAGGTTTACCCACCCCTGGTCTAGAATGTTTCACAGTGTGGTATTAAACCTTTTTTTCTAGGTATTTTTGAGCTATAAAACCACCTGTAATTGAATAAATGTAAAGTAGAGCTGTTTAAGGTCATAATGTGGAACATTCCAGGCAGAGCACTTAATTCCGATTTTTGATTTTGGACTCCTGATTTCAAACTTCTTTAAATTTTCTTTAAATTTAAATTTTCTTTAAATTAATATTAATTCTTACCTTAAAATGCAAACTATACCATTAACACAGAATACAATAAACCGTAACTGTTTTACTACTGTTTTACTACTGTTTTACTACTGTTGATCTCTGAAATAAATTACTATAAAAATAATTTCGCTGAACTGGGTTCTTTCTAATTCTTTCTAATTGACCTACAGCATTTGCCACTATTAATAAATACAGTGGATATAAAAAGTCAAATGCACAAGTTTTTGTGATGTAAAAAAAATTACATCAAATTACATCACACCTTTTTCCACCTTTCATGTGACCTCTAACCTGTGCTCTGCAATTGAAAAACAAACAGAAATCTTTCAGGGAGATGAAGCAAAAATAAACTGGGATAATGTGGTTGCATAAGTGTGCACACCTTTTATAACTCGGGATGTGGCTGTGTTCAGATTTAACCAGTTCTATTCAAACTCATGTTAAACTGGAGTCAGCACACGCCGGTCACCAATTAACGTGCCTCTGATCGACCCCAAATAAAGTTCAGCGTTTCTGGTTGGCTTTTCCTCACATTCTTGTAGCCACATCTTCCAGTACAAGCCATGGTCTGCAGAGAGCTTCCAAAGCATCAGAGGGATCTCATTATTCAAAGATATCAGTCAGGTGAAGGCTACAAAAGAATTTCCAAGGAATTAAATTTACCATGGAACACAGTGAAGACCGTCACCATCAAGTGGAGAAAATATGGCACAACAGAGGCATTACCAAGAACAGGAAATTGATGATAAGACGAGGTGAAATCTAGTCAGGGAGGCCACCAAGAGGCTGACAGCAACACTGAAGGAGCTGCAGGAATTTCTGGTGAGCTCTGGCTGTGTAGTGCATGTGACAACAATCTCCCGTCTTCTTCATATGTCTGGGCTATGGGGTAAGGTGGCAAGACTGAAGCCTTATCTTGCAAAGAAAAACATCCCAGTCTGGCTTAACTTTGCAAAAAGACATCTGAAATCTCCCAAACACATGTAGACATAATTCCATTTTGGACATAATTCCAAAAGGTATATTTGGCAAAAAACAATACTGCACATCACCAAAAATAATACCATACCTACAGTGAAGCATGGTGGTGGCAGCAGCTTTGGGGCTGTTTTTTTTTTTCAGCTGGAACTGGAGCCTTAGTCAGGGTGGAGGAAATTTGCAACTTTTGGATACGTATTTTTAGAATGGATTGTGGTGTGGCATCAGCCATCCTGTACGGTGTGGTCTGCTGGAGCAGCAGCATCTCAGAGAGGGAGAAGAAGAAACTGGACAAGGTCATCAGGAAGTCCAGCTCAGTCCTGGGCTGTCCTCTGGACTTGGTGCAGCAGGTGGGGGACAAGAGAGTCCTGGCTAAACTCATGTCTATGCTGGACCATGAGTGTCGCCCCCTGCAGGACGCTCTGTCTGCTCTGAAGAGCAGCTGATTCACCCTCGCTGTGTTAAAGAGAGATTGCGCAGATCTTTCCTTCCTGCTGCTGTCAGACTGTACAATGATCAATGCTAGTCATGTTCATCTCCATAGCAACCATGTGTCATCTACATAGTAATAATTACAATGTGCAATATTATTTAAAGTCACCTTACCTGCTACTTATTTATTTAACCACCACTGTCCATCACTGCACTGTACACAATCATCTGAGTCACTTATTGTAGTGATATTATATATTACTGAACTGGAGTCACTTTAACTGCTGTTTGTTCACTGCTCAGAATCAAAGACATTTATTGTGCAGCGTTCCTGTGCCTTTTAACCTTACAGTGTTGTGTTTTTAGTTGATTGTACATACTTATTATTATTATTTATCTTAATTTTGATGCATGCTCATATTTTCCTACTGTTTCTGAAACTTGCGTTGTGACAATGCAATTTCCCCATTGTGGAACAAATAAAGGATTATCTTATCTTATCTTATCTTATCTTATTAAAAGTGAAAGAGCACGGCCACACTGCCTATGTGTGTATGGAGTATGTATGGAGCATCATGTCCTGTGAGAGTAGGCATGTATCCCCATCAAAATACACAGAGAGTGTCCATGTGATGTTTTATTTGTACAAACCATCAGCACAGTGCGTTCCTGGGGCTGTTCTGTATCAGTTGAAAGAGCCCGGGTCCAGAAAGACAGTGCTTTGAAATGTACTTTTGAAATCCTCACATTTGCTGTAATCAGCCTGTACAGAATATAAATACAAGTGTGTCCAGGAGGTTAGTTTCACTGTTGACCTGTTACAAGTGGCTGAACAGGCCCAGTCAAGTTTGATCATCTTTCCCATTGAGAAACACAGATCCAGTGCTGCACGCTTACGTCCTTCTGGTGCTGCTGTTGATGCGTGGCTGTAGTTTCGAGAGGGTTCGAGTGGGTGAAGCCATCATCACTGGGGAGCAAATAAGCTCAGTACAGACTATAAAGCCGTTTTAAAGCTCCCCAGCAGGGGTGTAGTGGGCGTGGTACGCAGGGGTACGCCGTCCACCCACTTCTCGCGACTGAGATATTAAAAAATAACAAATATAAAATATCCTACAACTTAAATGTCAAACTGGAGCTATTGGCAATGGTGAAAACAACCTGCATATGCTTGTGAGATATCTTGTGAGATTCAATTTTTACTTCGGTTTTAGCCCTGCACTAAAATGACAACTCAGCAGAAAAACATTGATTTTTATTTTCGGAAAGACGCCACCAGTATTCAGACACCCAAGCCAGAGACTTTGTGTGAGCAACACCAACAACACCGCCAACACCGAAGTTCTCTCTTCTTCAACTAATGCTAGCCATACAGCCTGTGGTGATGCTAGCGCGGAGGTGGCGGGGAGCTCCAGTAGCTCACCGTTCGCAATTTGGACTGAAGACATGTGGAAGAGAAAGAAGGACGCCTATCCCTGGATCGACGATAAGGACGGGAAACTCGGCTGCAAGGTGTGCTCGTCCATTAGTGATTTGTCTGTATTCAAAGCCCAGGGTTCACGAATGGGAGACGAATGGCGTTCCTACAGGATTAGCCATAGTGGATATTACTGCTTTTTACTGGGCCGGCGGCTTTATGTTTGTACTGAAAGTCAGTTGTTTTTAATAAACAAACAGTCTATAGCCTATGACACCTGTGTGTATTTCAGCAAGTTGAGTATATGGCTTTTTTGGGCTTTTTTGAGCACCACTGCTCCCCAGTGAATGTGAATGCAGTGTTTACTTGTTGGTGCACATGAAAACTGAACATTTTACACAAATGAACCAAGTTTATATCATATTTAAGATGCAAAGCTAGTAGTGCCTCCACAAAAAGCATGGTTTATGAGTGTTTAGAGACAAAAGAGGCCGGGCTGGAAAAAGGTGGATAGAGATATTTACTTTCTGGATGTTAGAAAGGACCCCAGGTTTGACCTTTGCATAGGAGGCGATAGACAGTATAAATGGACATAGCTGATGCCACTGCGTAGGAAATGAGCATGAAGTCAGATGGCCCAAGTGTGACAGTGAGACTGAGCACGAAAATGTTTAGATTCATTTCACTATTTTAACCTACTAACATTTTATTAAAGACTATAGACTTCTTATCATAGTTAATTGTAATTCTATCCTTTATCTGAAGAATTTCATGAGATGATTTAGAAAAATGATTCATTTTAAATAACTGAATTATAATTCTGTGAAACACGGAAGTTGATTATGCACTTACTAACGAGGAAGGGGAAGCTGCATTATAAGAAACTCACTTATAAGGTGAAAAAAATCTGATATAGCCACCAGTCTTTGAAATTCTGCATATGTCAAAATGGAAACACACGTCTGTCTTGTTTTAATGCTGTGTGTCGGTGCTCATTTTTATTTTTTGATTTGTGATTGAAGAAGAACACAAAGCTTATTTATGTTATATTATCCTCATGGTACAACATGAAGGCAATTTTAAATGTGTTTACTCAATCTTTGCTGTAACAAGTCCAAGACAATAAAGTGAAGTGACTTTTTTTTAATTGATCTCACACAGGAGAAATTCTTCTCTGCATTTAACCCATCCTGTTATTAGGAGCAGTGGGCAGCACATGACTGCGCCCAGGGACCATCTCCATGATCTTCTTGCTTCGGTTTGGTCAGGACCTAAGCTGGAGGATTTTACCTGGAGCATGTTTTGGGTTGATGGGGGAAACCGGAGTGCCCAGAGGAAACCCACCCAGACACGGGGAGAACATGCAAACTCCACACAGAAAGGCTCAGGCGACCCAGGAATCAAACCCAGACCATGCATGCAAACTCCACACAGAACACACACGGAAAGGCCTGGGCAACCTGGGGATCGAACCTTCAAATCCAAATCCAAATCCACTTTATTTCTATAGCACATTTCATAAACATAAACAGTTTCCAAAGTGCTGTACAGACAGAAAAACTAGCGACACAACAAACATCAGGTACTGTAAATGATTCACTAGTCCCAAAACAATAAAACCAGTCAAATCAAATCAGAACCATGGAGTAAGTAAAAACAAAATAAAGTAAAATAAAGAAAATAAAATAAAATAAAAACACAGAGGACCACACAACTCATGCGGGATTAAAAGCCAGAGAATAAAAGTGGGTCTTAAGACGAGACTTAAAACACTCCACAGTGGGAGCTGTTTTGATGTGAGGAGGCAGAGCGTTCCACAGCTTTGGTCCAGCCACAGAAAAGGCTCTGTCTCCTCTGGTTTTAAGTCTCATCTTAGGAACCAGTTGGAGCTGGCCCTCGGACCTTAGAGCGCGGGCGGGGGTGTAAATCTGGATGAAGTCCGAGATGTAATCCGGGGCCAGTCCATTCAAAGCTTTAAAAACAAACAATAACATTTTAAAATCAACTCTAAAACGAACGGGGAGCCAGTGCAAAGATGCTAAAATCGGAGTTATGTGCTCGCGTTTTTTGGTACCGGTTAAAAGGCGCACAGCGGAGTTTTGGACTAGCTGTAGACGAGAAAGTGCGTGGTGGCTAATGCCAGAGAAAAGTGCATTACAGTAGTCTAAACAAGAAGAGATAAAAGCGTGCACGACTTGTTCAAAAGATTTAAAAGATAAAAAGGATTTGACTTTGGATAAAAGCCTTAAATGATAAAAGCCAGATTTGACGACCGCATTCACGTGCTTATCAAGCTTAAAATCATTGTCAATAGTGACGCCAAGGTTGGTAACAGAAGATTTAACTTGTTGTTTAAATGGGCCCAAGTCCAAGAGGGGGTCAATTTTGCCAAACACCACAACTTCAGTTTTACCCTCATTAAGACATAAAAAATTGTGGGCCAACCAAGCCTTGACGTCACTCAGACAAGCAAGGAGAGGTGTCAGGGGACCGGAAGAACGTTTTTTTGAGTGGCAGCAACCTTCTTGCTGTGAAGCATGAGCACTAGCCACTCAGCCACCATGCTAGTGGATGCTATTCTAAAACTTGTTCAAATATCCTCTCATATTTATTAGCTGGTATGTTTCAGGTGCTTTAGGATGTGATTATTACCGCGCTCTGACCATCTCTGTATCAAACCTGGAGGCTCTGAGCGGCACCTGTTTGCTGATCCCCTGCACATTCACACGGGCCCCTGGACATGAAGATAAATTAAACCTGACGAAACCTTTAGTAGCCATTTGGAGTAGGAGATATCCCTACTTTGGCAGAGCATCGGTTCCAATATTTTTTCACAGTGGCAGGACCAGCCTCAGATCTCCTATGGAAATGAGTGGAGATCTGCATCAGAAAAACTGCACCACTCTGTTCTCTGATATAAAGACAAGTTATTCTGGCCAGTATTACTTCAGGATAGAAAGCCCCACATTTAAAGCAACATCAAATTGTGATCCACTTCAGATAAACGTCCAAGGTAAGACACGTTATTTTATATTGTACGTATTTCATATACTTATTATTACGATTAATGAAATTCCATTGTATGCAGTATTCTTTTAAGACACCTATTCAAACAGTAGTGGCATTAAACAGTGGGTGGAGTATTTATCACATGGCGTGGAAAGAAATCTGGGAGATCTGAAAACCTGACAGAAATCTGGTACCCATGAGGAGGTTCTTTAATCTTACCACACAGTTTTAAGTGGCCATACCGGCTTGTCATAGCCTGATCTAGTAGATCTTAGAAGCTGAGCCAGGCCGGGCTTGGTTAGTACGATCAGTGGCGCCGCCAGGCGTACGGCCGTACGCACTAGGCGTACCTTGGAGAGATTTTTTTTTTTTTTAATTTAATTCCTGTTTGGCACTTTTGCAAGACAACATTAAAGGTCCCATGACATGGTACTTCTTGATGCTTTTATATGGTGCCTTAATGGTTCCCTAATACTGTAAATGAATCCTTCTTCAAAATCAAGACTCAGTGCATGAGAAAGACACATGTACACAGTCAGAGTCAGAAAATATCTCTCTGAACAACTCGTTCTGGGCCTTGTTGCTTGAATGCAAATGAGAAGGACAGAGATAGGTTAGAGGAGCGGGTGGGGGGGGGCAAATGCGCGGAGGAGGAAAGGAGAGGCATTTCAATGAAAAAACACATTTTCACAGAAAATACAATTAAACCACTGCTGTTTCAGAGGTCCAGAGGCTCAGATAAAGGACTTCCGAGCCTAGAAACACTCGCACGTGCCTCCAGGCAAATAAAAAAACGCATTTCGCATTGCGTAGCTCATTCGTGGTCCAAACTCTCTGGGCGTGATTTACAGAGATGGTGGGTAGACATCCAGACGGGGGATGGAGCTGCATTTTTCGATGTGACGTCACATAGTTGCCTTGTTCAGAATCGCCCATTTGAGCAGTGTTTTTTTCTAACACAGAAAAGGACCGCAAATGCTCAGTTTAGACATTTTGCAACTTTTAGCCGGGGGGGGGCCTAAACAGGTTAGGGGAGCTCACATTAACGTTCAAAAACCCCAGAAAGTGAAAATTTCATGCCACGGGACCTTTAAGCGAATAAAAACGCATTTTTATAGAAATTGAATGTTTTAATATAAATAGAATGTGTGAGATGGAGAGCCCAAGCGAACTGGGTCCGATCAGACTGGAAGTGCGATAAGCACCAAGTTCACAGCCCGACAGCACACTCCTCACGCCCCCCCACAAAAATGATGCATCCAACATTCCATCGCAGCAGGTCACCTCCTCAGTATACACACAACGAAGTTCGAGTCCTCTTTACTGAAATAGTGATATTGCTCTGATCAGACCCAGTTCGCTTGGGCTCTCCATCTCACACATTCTATTTATATTAAAACATTCAATTTCTATAAAAATGCGTTTTTATTCGCTTAATGTTGTCTTGCAAAAGTGCCAAACAGGAATTAAAAAAAAAAAACAATCTCTCCAAGGTACGCCTAGTGCGTACGGCCGTACGCCTGGCGGTGCCACTGACTTAACGTATTAGTTTTGTGCAAACTGATTACATAATAAGTTTTAAGTTTACTGAACTTATCCTGAACTGTTGAACACATATGGCAGAATTGACAGTAAAGCTGACTTTGAACTTTGAACTTTAAAACGATGCAGCTCCAGCACGACTGCTGCTGCTGCCTGTTGTCCTGCTTTTTGTCTGGTTGTCTCCTGCTTCTGTCCTGGCTGTTGGAGATCAGCTTTATGCTAACTGTATGCTCTGTGACTGGACTGGTACATGTTACATAACAATTCTGTATTATAAGTTAACTAGCATGAAAACGCTGTTAATAGAGCAGCAGGAGAGTGAAAAAGGTAATAACAGTACAAATAAGATTGTTATATTTTTATTCTATGTGTAGTGAGATGCCTGTGGCCTATAAACAGGGTCCCTTCCCTGTGGTCATCCCCACCTGACCTCTTCCCCATGACGTCACGTACCAGAAAACAGAAGCTTGTGTAGGACGTCGCTGCGAGCAACAGGATCACCACAGTCATGGCGATTAGGTGCACTAAATGTCTCTGTACAGTCAAGTGCTGTGGTCATCGTGAGTGGGTTATACTAGTATACAGTGAATGTTTCTTGTATGGCGCAGACTGCTGACGGGCCTCCCCTTTTTTATTTCTACCTGTGATTGTCACGTCTTTCTCCTGCCTCCTGTGGTGTTAGACTGACAATGACTATGGAATGGACTTTACGGACTGCATTCTTATTTAACCTGGCAATATGGAGCCTATTAATAAATTGTCATGTATATATCAATCAGTCAATCTTTATTTATATAGCACTTTACAACACCAATGGTGATGAAAGTGCTTTCCAATTAAAAGAAAATACAACAATACAAAAGACAGAACATTATTCAGAATAAAACAATGTAAAACAATAAACAGTAAAACACAGTGCAGAAAAAAAAAAGTATTAAAAGCCATTTTAAATAAATGTGTTTGAGCCTAGATTTAAAAAGGTTAAAATCAGTGATGTTGCGTAGCTCAAAGGGCAGATTGTTCCACAGTCTGGGACCAACCACAGAGAAAGCTCCATCACCCCAGTGTTTGAGCCTGGCTCGGGCGACTTCCAAAAGAAGTTGGTTATTTGACCTTAAAGTGCGATTTGATTTTCGGACAGATAAAAGCTCGGTCAAATAACAAGGTGCTAAACCATTAAGAGCTTTAAAAACAAAAAGTACAATTTTAAAATCAATTCTAAAAGAAATTGGAAGCCAATGAAGTGTAAAAAGGACTGGGGTGATGTGCTGACGTCGAGGTGTGTTGGTTAAAAAACGAGCTGCAGCATTCTGCACAAGCTGAAGGCGACTGAGAGCAGTTTGGGAGACACCGACATAAAGTGCGTTGCAATAATCTATTCTAGAACTGATAAAAGCATGAATGGTCCTTTCAAGGTCGGTGCGATTTAAAAAAGGCTTTACTTTAGATAAAAGGCGTAACTGATAAAAACTGGTTCTCACAACACTGTCAATCAATCTCAATGTCAATCTAATAAAAATATATATATATATATTATCTCTGTTCCACTTAGTTGGAGACATTACATTGCAAATAAATTGAGACTTTTTTTATCTGCCTTTATTTAAATGTGGTATACCTGCTGATTGGAAAGGAACACATTTAGTGTGTCCGTTGTTTTCGGTCAAGGTTTCCGCTCCAAACTCAAGGGTTCACAAAATATTCCAAATCTGCCATAACCCTTTATTTGACAACTGTGTCCTGTCACCTGTTATTATTATTGCTACTTATTTAGAAGTTTATTACCATTTTCATGTATTTTTTTACTCTTTGTCATGGTATAATGTGATATGTGAGCTACTGTGTCCAAGTCATTTCCCTTGTGGCTCAGTAAAGTCTTTCTAAGTGTTAAGTCACCTTCCTTCTATCCAACTCTGCTCTGTATTCACTTTCCTGTGAGTGGTGGTATTGTGCTTTGTCAGTTTAGCTCATTTGACAGAAGTGTAGTGTGAACAGAACCAGAATACTGATATGAACACAGATGTAAGTTTTCCCCGAAGTTCTCACGACCAAAACACCACAGACACAAATAGTCACTGAAAGGTGTGGTGTAGTGAAAAACAGAGAAGCTGATGTGGTGTTTTAAGAGGAAGTTGTTCTGCAAATAACCACTGTAGAAGACACACTCACTGTATCAAACCCCTGGCCTGAGCAAACTCAGTCTAGACCAGGACTAACCCAGGACTACAGCAGGACTACAGCAAACCAAACCTACACCGGGACTAACCCAGGATAACCCAAAACCTGAAGTCTGAATTTCTATTTTTGAACTGAAACTGAGGTTAAAAAAAAAAAATCTACTAATGGCAGCAGAGTTTGTGAAAATGGAGATACACATATTTTTCATCCTTCTGCTGTGTTCAGGTGAGTTCTGCGAATGTTATTATGGTAATTAATAGTAGTAAACTTATAAAAACAAATTGTAATATTCAGACTTGCATAAATGTATGTTTCAGATGCTTTAGGATGTAAATCTGATCTGAACATCTCTGTACCAAACCTGGAGGCTCTGAGCGGCACCTGTTTGCTGATCCCCTGCACATTCAGTATTCCTGATAAACATAAACATCTAGCAGACCTGAATCAACCTGTAGTAGCCATTTGGAGTAAGACACATCCCAACTTAGTCAGAACTAAAGAGCCAGTATTTTTTCACTTTCACTTTTTTTCATTTAATCCCCTCATATCTCATATGAAAATGATTGGAAACCTGCATCAGAAAAACTGCACCACTCTGTTCTCTGATATAAAGACAAGTCATTCTGACAAGTATTACTTGAGAATAGAAAACCACAAATTTAAGGCAACTGCACTTTGTGATCTACTTAATATAACGGTCCAAGGTAAGAGACATTTGCTTTTTTATTTTTGCAATAACCAAATCACTAAACTGTGGTAATAACAAAGGCTGAAACACATATTCATTGAGTTATAAACTGTAAAATAATTGATAACTTAAAGTGTGAAAAAGACGTTTAGGACAAATTTAAAATAAATAATCGTTCCTATTTATAACAACAGTACATTTTTAAAAACTTAGTAGTATGTGAAGAAGTGGGTAAACCAGCTGATTAACACAATCTGAGGACATGTGAAAGAACTATGAAAACTACCAAAACAAATTAAGTCTGAGTCTTCTTTAACATTACAGAGTTGTTCATATTTGAGTCATTCAAAATATGATCAGCCAATAAAATGTAGGAAGTCACTGCTGCATTACTGTGAAGAGTTAAAAATGTAACTAGTAAATAACATTAAAAATGTAACGTAGTGTGTCAGTTCTTATATTGTTAAGCTATCAGCACAACACAAATAAATAAGGGTCTTCTTCTTGTGCGTTTGATTCCAAACTGACTTCATTTAAATTCTGTCTCGTTCCAAACTGTCCAGTCTAATGATGAGCTTCTGAGCCAAAATTATGCAAAACTTCCAAATCTCACCAAAAAAGTTACTTAAGCAAGGGTTATATTTATGCTAAATGTAAAGTTAAGATTAGAGAAGAAGAGAAACACAGAGGAAGTTTAGCGGCTGCTGTGTTTGTGAAAAACGCCTGGTGTAAAGAGTTTGCAGATGAGACAATAATAGTTTATGAACTAACAAACATTGGTATTCAGTAAACGTGTACTTAATTAAATACTTAAAGAGTTATTCTTACTGTTCTTATTCTAATAGTAAATGTTCAACTTGCCCAAAACTAGTGCATGCAATTTTCCAGTTTGCACGCTTTTTAACCCTAACTATTGTTAATTCAAAGACTAAAACTCAAGTAGAAGTAAAAAGTACTTCTGTTAGAACTGTCATTCCTTAGAAGTCCTGTAATACTGTACATGATTGACTCTTGGGAGCTTTTTACCGCTTGTTCAGTAGACATCAGCAATTCCATTCCATCACTACCGATCTTTTGTGCAGAGTCTCCATGGAAACCGTCAGTGCAGGTGTCAGGGCGACAGAGGGAGCAGGAGACAGTGACTATAACCTGCTCTGCTCCCACTCCCTGCCCTGACGCTCCTCCTAAACTCACATGGAGCCTCCAACCAGAGCCTCCACACAGCATGGTCCAAAACTCTGATGAGACCTTCACCACCTCAGCGCAACTCCAGATGAGATTATCTGAGCAGCACCATGGACTGAAGGTGCTCTGTTCTGCTGTGTATCCTGTGACGGAAGGACAGAAGAGCGCAGACGAGACCATCTCTCTGAGTGTGGAGTGTAAGTGTGCAGCCTCACTGAGGTTTGGAAATGTCTGTGATAATGTCCAGTTTCTACATGATGTTTTGTGTCAAGAATTTTAAGACAATTATGATTACATTTAGGGTAACTGCACTATGAAATGCAGGGTGTGTCAGTTTTGCAGTGAACAGGAAGACAAAGGACCTGTTTTAGATCAATGTTACGATTTATAAAAATCAAAATGTAAAACCAGGATTTCCAACTTTTTTCTTCATTTAGAAACATACTAGAGAACTACTAATGTTAGCGTTTGCAAGAAATATAAGAGGCACAGTTAGATGTCAGTAAATCATAAACCACTGTTCATGTATTTGTGCGCAAAGTCAGGCATCAAAATGATGCATTTGATTAAATAACATTTTAAATATTATTCAGCCAATACTTATAATTCTGCTGGTGAGTTCCTGGTGAGGAGAGGGTGGAGAGCTACTGGTAGCTCCAGAGCTACAGCTTGGAGACCCCGATGTAGAATATTGATCTATGTATAGGCTTTGTTATACTTTGTTGTGAAGTACAATACCATCCTAATCATATCATGTCACTATTAAAAGTGTGTATGCCTATAGTGATACTGAAAATCACAATAACAGTTCCAGCTCAAGTCAGCCACAAACATATATTATGTGTATCTCCTCAGATTCTCCTAGAAACACGTCTGTGTGGCACAGCTCGAACACTTCACTGTCAGAGGGACAGTCTGTAAATCTGAGCTGCTCCAGCAGAGCCTGGCCTCCAGTCCAGAGCTTCAGCTGGTTCAGGGACACCTCACAGGGTCCACAGAGAGTTCATGAAGGACAAGTCTACAGCCTCATCTTCAACTGTGCAACCCAAGGAGAATACTTCTGTCAAGCCAAGAATCAAGTCGGGACACAAAACTCTTCCACCATCAAACTGCAGAGTGAGGGTACGCCAGGTACTTACAGATTATTTAAAGATCCCATGACATGGTACTTCTTGATGCTTTTATATGGCTCCTTAATGGTTCCCTAATACTGTAAATGAATCCTTCTTCAAAATCAACACTCAGTGCATGAGAAACAGAGATAAGATGAGAAAGAGTCATAAATATCACTCTCAAACTCTTTATTCTGGGCGTTGTTGCTTGAATGCAAATGAGGAGAAAACAGCTGGCCAATAGTAGAGGGTGGGGGCGTGGCCAAACGCTCCGCTCAGAGCTCTGAGCCCACAGCTGATCCATTTCCTTGTTTTTGCACGTGGGAGAGATTTGAAGCGTTCCATTGAAAAATAAACACATTTCCACATAAAATAAAATTAAACCACTGCTGTTCAAAGGTCCAGAGGCTCAGATAAAGGACTTCCGAGCCTAGAAACACTCGGACGTGCCTCCAGGCAAATAAAAAAACGCATTTCGCATTGCCTAGCGCATTCGCAGTCCAAACTCTCTGGGTGTGATTTACAGAGACGCTGAGTACAGACAGACGGGGGTGGAACTGCATTTGCATTTCTTTTTTCTATCTGACGTCAATAAGGTGCCTTGTTCAAAATCGCCCGTTTGAGCTCCGATTTTTTGTAACGCAGAAAAGGATCGCAAATGCTCAGTTTAGACATTTCACAACTTTTAACCATGGGGGGGGGCCTAAACAGGGTAGGGGAGCTCACATTAACGTTCAAAAACCTCAGAAAGTGAAAATTTCATGCCATGGGACCTTTAAACTGTTGAAAATCTAGGTACTCAGCCCACAAACCTACGTCACCTGTGCTCCTGCAGGACAATTTTCTATAAATATACAAAAACATGATACAAAACACAATATACTACA
This sequence comes from Paratrypauchen microcephalus, assembly GCA_036785185.1. Lineage (NCBI taxonomy): Eukaryota > Metazoa > Chordata > Actinopteri > Gobiiformes > Gobiidae > Paratrypauchen > Paratrypauchen microcephalus. The sequence goes on along the minus strand of JAVJIX010000197.1, from coordinate 1,084,368 downwards.
ACTTCACAAATCTGATTTGATGTTCAGTAGTTTCATTAGTTTGCTGATTGTGTTGTGATAGCGGTCTGAAGGGGGAGTGACTTAGAACAGGGAGCAAAGGGAGGGGGTACTCAGAGGGTCAAAAAGATGAAACTTATTCAACATTTTAATATCTTATTTTCAGTGAAACAATAAAAGGTAACGTAGTAATTTAAATATTTTATGTGTTACATAAGACCGTACAATGTACTTAATATACAAGTATTTGTATTGTGTATTGTATTTCCTCTGCTACTAAGTATTGAGGATACTAATCTAGTAACGCTGCAAAGTGACTCAAAAGAATCTTGGAGTACCTCTACTCAGAAGTATCAGAAAGCAAATTTATAGTTGGGAAAAGCACTTTTCAAGATACCCAAAGACACTTCACCCTCCTGCTTGAGCGGAGAGGCTCACACAGTCTGTGTCCAGAGTGAGGAGGCTCCGCTGTGTGCAAATGTCTTGTTTTTGAACAAATGTTTCAGATGCTGACGTCAGGATTGGCCCTTACACCATACTGAAGATATGTGAGGTTGTTGTGCTCTTCAGCGCTCTGCTCCTCATTGAGTGGTGAGCCTCTTTTCCATCTTTGTCAAAGCATTTCATCAGGTGACACGTGATAATGGTAAAGATAATGTTATTTATGTTACAGTTTGACAAAGGAAAGAGTGACCAGAGCCAAGAGGTAATTATGAAAAGTAACTTCATCATTTCTATTGTTAGTCAGGATCATTTCTGTCACTGCACATCAGCATCTGCTGTCTCATGTGCTGTCTCACTTTATTACTGCAGGCTGTACATATGTTTGCTCTTTACAGCAGATACGTACTTTGAGCACTTGTATGTGTGTTTTTGTCTTTTTCACAGAGCCCAGAGGAAGACTATGTGAACTGTGTGGAGGAAAATTCACTTTAAAGAAGACTTTTTTGTATCACTATAACACACATTGATTATCGTTGATCATTTTCCCCCTTTGTAAACCACAATATTAACATTAGTATAAAATGGTGTAATAATAGAAATGGGTCTCAGTTCTGTTCAAACCTGCAGAACTGAGAAGCCCTGCCTCTTCATTGTGACATTTCATTGTAACAGTCAGCACATTATAACAGTCAGGACATTATAGTAAACAAAGTGAAGTATTACCGTGATCAAATTGCCCTTTGTACACTATACTGTTCATTGGTTCTCCCTTATTTCACATATTGTGCTTAAGTGAGGGAGAACACTTACCAATGTACAGTTAATCCATTGATCATATTATAAAAATGATTTTTTTAGAACACACCCGTAATCTTTTTATTCAATCTAAGTTCCTAAAGATTCCTGACCTTGTAAAATATAATACACTGATCATATTATTTAAAGGAAAAGTAACGTTATTTTACAATCTGAGCCTTCTTTCGGTAATAAAACAAGTCGTTTGACTCACCCATATCACGTTCGTGTCATTTGGAGCTGTTTGAAGAAAGTTATGTTGTAGCGTATCCGTTAGCATTTGTATTCAGGGCATTACTTTGCGGTCTCCAAATAACACAAACTTTAGCACTTTTCAAATCATAGAAGCCTGATGTCTTAATGAAAGATTTCGTTTGAAGCAAAAGTGGCCTGTAATCCGAGATTTATCCATAGTTTTCAGCTTTGCGTTTCACGTTTGGGTCCCGGGAGCTGATGGCACAGTCCGCGCATGCGCACTGGCGTCCTCATCTACTCGAAACTATGGCTAAATCTCGGATTACAGGCCACTTTTGCTTCAAACGAAATCTTTCATTAAGACATCGGGCTTCTATGATTTGAAAAGTGCTAAAGTTTGTGTTATTTGGACACCGCAAAGTAATGCCCCGAGCAAATGATACAGCACCATGTTAACGGATACGGGATCATTACTAGAGCAGAACGGCTCAACATAAGTTCTGCGATACTGCTCCAATTGACAGAAAAATGCTATGGGTGAGTAAAACTACTTGTTTTATTGCCGAAAGAAGGCTCAGATTGTAAAAAAAACGTTAATTTGCCTTTAAAGCATTCAACTTAAACTTCAACTTAACTTACTTACTTATTCAACAATTTACTTAAGTAATCTACAAAAGTTGTTCAAAATGAGAGAGAGAACGCAGAATTTAAGAGGGGATGGGAATTTCAAATTGCCAAATGTTCAAACTCCCGTAAATGTTTCTGTGTGTCGACATGTGGTGTAAAACTCTGGAACAGTCTGGATACACGTCTCAAGAAATGCCAAAATATCCATAAATTCAAGTTGTTCTATAAACATATGGTCTGGTCACAGTGTATAGAGAGTGGGTCTGAATATTAGAACAATCTGTCTTCTGTAGTGCTGGTTTATGTTTGTTGTTTCCGGACCATTGTTGGTTTGTTCTGTTTATTACATTACTTGTATCTGCGTCTGTTTCCATTGTTGGAATCCTTAATTTCTTTACCGTTGTTGGTGTCCTTTTGTAAATAGTTCAAGTCTAATGTAAAATGTCCGATAAATGCAAAAGAAAGCTCATTATGCTAAATTAGAAGAGGGGGTGGGATTAAATAAGTTTTCTTCTTCTTCCCACTCCTTTTTGGGCAAATGTTTTGTTTTTGTTTTTGTTGTTGTTATTTCTGCTTATTATTTCTATTATTGCACTTTTAAAAGAATGTAACTTGCTTACTTAACTAAAATAAATAAATAAAAATAAATAAAATGAAATAATATTACATGTATGAGCCAGAGTTTGAAACGTTTGAATGATCTTAAGATCTCTGTGTTCTCAGTGATCTCATAACATTGATAAAAACTGTGCACTTCTGCTTTTTTAGCTTTGTGCAATGTCTAATGTGTGTTGAAATTAAAGGTTTATGTCTTTGTGCTGTTGTCTCACTGTAGTCTCTAGATCTGAATAAGAAAAATCTCTACTCCAATTTACTGTTTGTCACCGTTTACTATTTTCAACTAAGAAAGACATTATGTGAAAGGGCCATTTTATGCAGTTTTCTATTCTATTCTGCTGTATTATAATGTTTCCTCATCACAAACAGACCTGGAGTTGTGTTTTGTTTCATTCACTCATGTTTAACAAGCAAACCCACATATTTAGGCGTCTTATGGCAAACTGAAAACACTTGTTGTGATGTCATGTGCTAATCCATGACACTTATTCCCAATTAAAGAGGAAGCTCATCTTTTAAAGGTCCCATGGCATGAAATGTTCACTTTCTGAGGTTTTTGAACATTAATGTGAGCTCCCCTACCCTGTTTAGCCCCCCCCCATGGTTAAAAGTTGTGAAATGTCTAAACTGAGCATTTGCGATCCTTTTCTGCGTTACAAAAAATCGGAGCTCAAACGGGCGAGTTTGAACAAGGCACCTTATTGACGTCAGATCGAAAAAAGAAATGCAAATGCAGTTCCACCCCCGTCTGTCTGTACTCAGCGTCTCTGTAAATCACGCCCAGAGAGTTTGGACTGCGAATGCGCTAGGCAAAGCGAAATGCGTTTTTTTATTTGCCTGGAGGCACGTCCGAGCGTTTCTAGGCTCGGAAGTCCTTTATCTGAGCCTCTGGACCTTTGAACAGCAGTGGTTTAATTTTATTTTATGTGGAAATGTGTTTATTTTTCAATGGAACGCTTCAAATCTCTCCCCCGTGCAAAAGCAAGGAAATGGATCAGCTGTGGGCTCTGAGCTCTGAGCGGAGAGTTTGGCCACGCCCCCACCCTCTACTATTGGCCATCTCTTTTCTCCTCATTTGCATTCAAGCAACAACGCCCAGAATAAAGAGTTTGAGAGAGATATTTATGACTCTTTCTCATCTTATCTCTGTTTCTCATGCACTGAGTGTTGATTTTGAAGAAGGATTCATTTACAGTATTAGGGAACCATTAAGGAGCCATATAAAAGCATCAAGAAGTACCATGTCATGGGATCTTTAAAATAGCCTTTATTTTCCAGTTGACGTAGCCTCCTGTCTTAGCTTTCTGTCATTTTAAAACTGTCAGTGATAGCTGGATGTATGAAAATGGAAACACATGGATTTCTTGTGTTACTGCTGTGTTCTGAGTTTTGATATTTTTTATTTGCTATTAAATGGATGCAACCTTCTTTATTGGTGGTTTGTTTCAGCTGCTTTAGGATGTCCATATTGTTCTACAGACAAAACAATCAGTACAGTCTCCTTTTATATAGAATTGTTTTAAGACATTTGTATAAAAGAAGCTACTGCAGGATTTGTCTAATTAATATTGACCAGTGGATAAGTATTTATCACATTGTGTGAACTCAAATCTGTGTACACACAACATGGAGAAAAAAATGAATAAAAACACACACTCCCATTCCTGTTTATGTTTACTACTTTCTACATACATACACATGGAAGACATCAAATAATATATACATATAGAATTATGTAGCAAAGAAAGAAAAGTTAAAAAAATAAAACATAAAATGCCACAAGAGATGGAAGAAGGGATGACCGATTTGGAAGAGGGATGATTTTGACTGTTTTTCCCCCAGGGGGGATGCAGACTGCTGACGGGCCTCCTCTTTTTTATTTTTTACCTGTGATTGTCACGTCTTTCTCCTGCCTCCTGTGGTGTTAGACTGAAAATGACTATGGAATGGACTTTACGGACTGCATTCTTATTTAACCTGGCAATATGGAGCCTATTAATAAATTGTATATATATATATATCATGTATATATCAATCAATCAATCAATCTTTATTTATATAGCCCTTTACAACACCAATGGTGATGAAAGTGCTTTCCAATTAAAAACAGAAAATACAACAATACAAAAGACAGAACATTATACAGAATACAACAATGTAAAACAATAAACAGTAAAACACACAGTGCAGAAAAATTACGTACCACAAACTACTAAGTATTAAAAGCCATTTTGAATAAATGTGTTTGAGCCTAGATTTAAAAAGGTTAAAATCAGTGATGTTGCGTAGCTCAAAGGGCAGATTGTTCCACAGTCTGGGACCAACCACAGAGAAAGCTCCATCACCCGTGTTTGAGCCTGGCTCGGGCGACTTCCAAAAGAAGTTGGTTATTTGACCTTAAAGTGGGATTTGATTTTCGGACAGATAAAAGCTCGGTCAAATAACAAGGTGCTAAACCATTAAGAGCTTTAAAAACAAAAAGTACAATTTTAAAATCAATTCTAAAAGAAACTGGAAGCCAATGAAGTGTAAAAAGGACTGGGGTGATGTGCTGACGTCGAGGTGTGTTGGTTAAAAAACGAGCTGCAGCATTCTGCACAAGCTGAAGGCGACTGAGAGCAGTTTGGGAGACACCGACATAAAGTGTGTTGCAATAATCTATTCTAGAACTGATAAAAGCATGAATGGTCCTTTCAAGGTCGGTGCGATTTAAAAAAGGCTTTACTTTAGATAAAAGGCTCTCACAACACTGTCAATCAATGTATATATTTAATATAACCTAATCAATCTCAATGTCGATCTAATGTGGTATACCTATTGATTGGAAAGGAACACATTTACTGTGTCTGTTGTTTTCGGTCAAGGTTTCCGCTCCAAACTCAAGGTTTCACAAAATATTCCAAATCTGCCATAACCCTTTATTTGACAACTGCGTCCTGTTATTATTATTGCTACTTATTTAGAAGTTTATTACCATTTTTATTTATTTTTTTTACTCTTTGTTATGGTATAATGTGATATGTGAGCTACTGTGTCCAAGTCATTTCCCTTGTGGCTCAGTAAAGTCTTTCTAAGTGTTAAGTCACCTTCCTTTTATCCAACTCTGCTCTGTATTCGCTTTCCTGGTGAGTGGTGGTATTGTGCTTTCAGTTTAGCTCATTTGACAGAACTGTAGTGTGAACATGAACCAGAATAATGATATGAACACAGTAGGGGTGGCACGGTACACAAAACTCACTGTACGGTACGTACCTCGGTTCAGACCCCACGGTTCGTTACATTTTCGGTACAGTGCAGGGAAAAAAAATACATAACCAGAAAGGCTGTCCTCAAAGGCAGCTTTTTATTGTTTAAATCTCCAGCTGAGATAGCTGCAACTTAAAAGCTGTAAGTAAAACAAGTGAACACGCAAGCACCACATTCAGTTGTCATATATTGATATACTGATTGGTTACTGTGCTGGGTACATCAGTGAAGTTTTAACACATGTCAGAGTTAGATCACAGATTCAGTACTGTCACAATATTACTAAAAGGAACAACCAGGGACACCAGGTTGAAGTTTTACTTGCGGCAAGGCGGGAACAGAGAGACTGACCGCACCTGAGCCAGTTCACCAATGTCTCCCAACAATGGGACTGCCAGCTTCAGTTTTTATTGAGTTAATCACATGAAACAAGATTGCAATAATAAGTTTAACAATATATTTGAACATAATATAATATAATAATCATAATTTCCTTAACACTCCCTCCTGTTGTTCAAATTTATTACAAATATTTACACATTATCAGAACATCAGTACATGTGCTCTTCATTAAGATTTTTACACATGACGTCATAATAGGTAATGGTAAAGTTTACACAGTTGCATCCTCATTGAAGTCATCACGTAGAAGCAATTGCATATACTGGACATCAGTGAATTTAGTGGTTATAGCATGTTCCATAGTACGTTCAATAGTGTGGCGGCATAATGGGATACAACAGCAGCCACAAAATAAGAATAATGAGATGACAATAAATAAGGATGTAATGAAAGGTATGATAACTTTAGCCCATGAACCAAACGTATCGTCAAACCACTGGGTCAAGGGATTGTTCACCCCTGACCTTTCGTGCCGGTGTGATCTACGCATGCGTTGGCATTCTGTGTTGCTCGTTAGCTCGACTCCCAAACAAATCGTTTTTCACAGATAATTAGACAACTTTAGAGGGCGATATTGAACATCGAGGTGGCTTTTTGACTTAAGTCACTACCTGGACCTGTGTCTTTACCCCTGCAAGCACAAAGGATTAATTTAAGCCAACCAACAAAAAGCGCGCCATTAGGCTGCGTAGCCACAGGTGAGCCATGCGTCCACTCACCTCCACATCCAGTTGTGACAGCTGCACCGCCCTCGGCCAGAGGGTGGCTGCCCTGGAACAACGCATATCCATGTGCAAAAGTCGAGTGGAAAGCGATCTGGATATAATTTTGGGCAAGACTCAGGCCATGGCTAACAGTGCCAAACTGGCGGACACGGCTCATTGCTCCGAAGACGCCTCCGAGCACCAGGCCTCTCCACCTGACTCTGGTGCTCCAGGTACAGACGAACAGTATTGGATTCAGCAAGGGGCTAGGCCAAATCCCCGATTAGCTCTACTCCAGTCCGGGCAGACCCCTGGATTGTCGTAGCCCGTAAAGACTGCAGACATGGTAAGCGAATAAACCGCTTGTCCCGCTCCTCCTCCCGTGATGGCTCCGGACATGGTAAGTGCTCCTCCTCTTTGAATGTAGCTTTGTCAAATAAATTCAGTATCCTCGACCATGAGGATTTTCCCCCACTAACCCGCACTTTCAAGGGCCCGTTGCATTTCACCCCGGCTCCAAAATCAGACCGCCCCGGACTTCGGGGCATGGCTATTAATGTGTCGCCACTAGCCTTGGGTAACTCTCACGAGAGCGATTCTCCACTGCTCTCTGGGACTCCCCCAACTATGGCCCCAGTGCCGCACGGAGATCTGCCCTTGCAAGTGCCGGGCTCGCCCGCTAAGCGTGACGGGGCAAGTCCCACTGTCCCCGCTGTCCCCTCTCCGCGCGCGAGTGTTCCCCCCGCTGCGGCTGCGGCGCCTCCCCCCGCTGCGTCGGTTCCGTCCGCTGTGGCGGTTCGGTCCGCTGTGGCGGTTCGGTCCGCTGTGGCGGTTCCGTCCGCTGCGGCGCCTCTGGCGCCTCCCCCCGCTGCGGCGGCTCCGTCCGCTGCGGCGCCTCCCCTCGCTGCGTCGGTTCCGCCCGCTGTGGCGGTTCCGCCCGCTGTGGCGGTTCCGTCCGCTGCGGCGCCTCTGGCGCCTCCCCCCGCTACGTCGGTTCCGCCCGCTGTGGCGGTTCCGTCCGCTGCGGTGCCTCTGGCGCCTCCCCGCTGCGGCGGCTCCGTCCGTTGCGGCGGTTCCGCCCGCTGCGGCGCCTCTGGCGCCTCCCCCGCTGCGGCGGTTCCGTCCGCTGCGGCGCCTCTGGCGCCTCCCCCGCTGCGGCGGTTCCGTCCGCTGCGGCGCCTCTGGCGGTTCCCCCCGCTGCGGCGGCTCCGCCCGCTGCGGCGGGTCCGCCCGCTGCGGCGGTTCCGTCTGCTGCGGCGCCCCCGACGGTTCCCCCCCGCTACGGCGGTTCCGTCCGTGTTGATTCTTGGCTCTTCCATGGTCCGGCACGTGCAAATAGACAAAGGCTATACCTCCTGTCTCCCAGGTGCTCTCGTGAAGGACATCATAGACTCTGTCCCTGTCACCCTGGGTGCCTTTCCCACAGTGACAACAGTAGTTGTTCATGTTGGAACAGATGATCTTAAACTGCAGCAGTCTGAAAAACTCAAGGACAATTTCAAAACCCTTATTACTACAATCCACAGTTTAGACAAACAGTGTGCTATCTCTGGACCTTTTGTACCACCCCGTTTTGGAAGTGAGAAGTTCAGCCGATTAAGAGCTCTGCACATATGGCTCAAAGGATACTGCAGAGACAACAAAATCCCTTATGTTGACAATTTCACCACATTTTTTAAGAGACCTGAACTTTTCTTTAAGGACCGATTACATCCTAACATACCTGGATCCCGTCTCCTATCAGACAATATCAAACTCACTCTTGAAGAAGCATGACAAAATAACCAAGCACAGCAAATTCCCGTGATCAGCAGACAGCGACATGAGCATAAAATTTCTAATAAATCTACTGCCAATGTCCATAATCTCAGATCTCTTCCAAAAGCACACACATCACAAATTCCTATTGCTACTGAGTCTCAGTTAACTCTAAACATGGCCCTTTTAAATGTCCGCTCTCTGCTGAACAAGTCCTTTATTGTTAACGACCTGATTGTAGACCACAAACTTGACTGTTTCTTCTTAACTGAAACGTGGTTAGGTGCAGACGCGCCAGCTGTTCTCACAGAGGCCTCACCACCCACTTTTAACTTTGCATTTTCAACTAGGAACGGTAAAAGGGGAGGTGGCACTGCTTCTATATGTACAAGCACTCTGGCCACCAAACCAATTTCATTAAGCAATTTTACGAGTTTCGAATATCATTCAATTGCTTTTAGCAACCCTCAAATTTTATGTGTCACCATATACAGACCACCAGGAAAATGCAACGTTTTTATCAGTGAGTTTTCTGAGTTTCTATCTATTCTACACAATTCATTTGATATGATTATTATAACCGGTGATTTTAACTTGCACATAGATAACCTTTCAGACCCTATTGCAAATGAATTTTTGAATGTTCTTAATTATATGGATTTTACTCAACACGTCACGCAGCCGACTCACAACAGGGGGCACACTCTGGATCTGGTCATTACTTACGGCCTGACCACTAGTGTGTCCTCTGTTGCTGACCTGGCCATGTCTGACCACTACTGTGTGTTTTTTGATATCACTGGTTTTATACAGCAGGAGACCTCTGTGAGAACTGTGAGGAAGCGCCATTTGACCCCTGAAGTGGCAGAAAATTATATCGAGGTGTTAGAGAAAAATCCCTCAATCGTTTTACCTGCCTCTTGCGATTCCATTACTGAAGATTTCAACAGTAGACTGCGGTCAGCCTTGGATCTGGTTGCTCCACTCAAAACCAAAAGTATTAAAACCAAATCAAAGCCTCCATGGATGAATGAAGACTTGAGAAAATCCAAGAGAGAGTGCAGGAAAGCAGAACGTCGATGGAGAAAAAACAAAACGACTATAAACCACCAATTATTCATCAATCAGCAACGGTCACATAACAATGCTACAAGGAATGCAAGAAATCGTTACTTTTCCACAATAATCACGAACCACAAAAATAATCCAAAAGTTCTTTTCTCAACCATTGAAAACATTCTAAACCCCGATTCTAACGCGTTTTACCTGACACCCTCTGACTCTCTCTGCGAGCAGTTTGCTGACCACTTCACGGGAAAGATAAACACCATCCGATACAATATTTTATCTTGTCAAAGCTCTGTTTTTAACTCACCTGAGTGTTTGTCTCGCCCAGAGAGGACTCTGGACAGTTTTGCCCTGGTTAATGCTGGGATGCTGGACAAGGTCTTCTCCTCAGTGAGGCCCACCACCTGTCTCGTAGACCCAATCCCCACTCCATTTTTTAAGTCTTTTTATGGATCTTTTAGGGATGAACTTTTGGTCATGATGAATTGCTCTCTTCAGACAGGGGTCTTTCCCGCTGCCTTCAAAGCGGCGGTGGTGAGGCCCCTGCTGAAGAAGAGCAATTTAGATTTTAATGATTTTAACAACTACCGACCAGTGTCTAACTTGCCATTTTTAAGCAAGATTCTAGAGAAACTTGTCTCTATCCAATTAAATGAGTTTCTAGATGATCACAACATTTTGGAAAAATTTCAGTCTGGTTTTAGGGTGAACCACAGCACCGAGACTGCCTTGGCAAAGATTTTAAATGACTTTAGAATAAACTGTGACTCTCAAAAGGTGACTGTGTTGATTTTGCTGGATCTGAGCGCTGCCTTTGACACAGTAGACCACATGATTCTTTTAACTCGCCTAAAACACCTCGGCCTCTCTGGTGCTGTTCACAAATGGTTCACGTCCTATCTCACAGACAGAACATTTATGGTAAGTATGGACACATGCTCCTCCAAGATCCGTAAAATCACATGCGGTGTCCCCCAGGGCTCCATTTTAGGCCCTGTGCTTTTCAACCTGTACATGCTTCCCCTTGGCGGCGTCATCAGGAGACATGGAATCAATTTCCACAGCTATGCAGGTGATACACAGCTTTACATTTCCGTGTCTCCTGATGACACCAGACCAATGGATGCTCTTTTTAACTGTATTCTAGATATAAAATCCTGGATGGCAAGAAACTTTCTCCAGCTTAACCAGGACAAAACGGAGGTTTTAGTCATCGGTCCTGAGGCCCAGAGAGAGAAACTTTTATCAAAACTACAAGCACAGTCCTTTTACCCATCTCCTCAAGTGAAAAACCTGGGCGTCATTTTTGACTCTGAGCTGACTTTTATTCCACACATCAAGAACATCACAAAAATGGGCTTCTATCACCTAAAAAACATAGCCAGAGTTCGCCCTATTCTCTCTCAGGCCAATACGGAGACACTGATGCATGCTTTTGTCACCAGCCGTATAGACTACTGTAATGCCCTGCTCTCTGGTCTTCCCAAAAAGAGTATTTCAGGTTTGCAATTATTGCAAAATTCAGCAGCACGTGTCCTGACTAGGTCCAGAGGGCGGGATCACATTACACCGGTCTTAAAATCTCTGCATTGGCTCCCTGTGAGTTACAGGATAGATTTTAAAGTTCTTTTACTGGTTTTTAAATGTCTTAATGGTCTTGGGCCTTCCTATCTTTCAGAACTGCTTTCCCCTTACGAACCTTCACAGGCCCTGCGCTCATCCGGCAGCAGGCTCCTGGTCATTCCCAAAGTCAGGACACACACTCACGGAGAGGCGTCTTTTCAGTACTACGGCCCTCGTCTATGGAACTGCCTGCCGGAGGACCTCAGGGCTGCAGAGAACGTTCATGTTTTTAAGAGTGGGCTCAAGACTCACCTGTTTAGCTTGGCCTTTGACTGACTTTGGTCGTCTGTTTGCTTGTCTTTTATTTGTTCTTTTGTTTGTTGTTGCTGTTCCTGTTGTTGCTGCTGCTGTTGTTGCTGTTCCTGTTGTTGCTGTTCCTGTTGTTCCTGTTGTTGTTTTGTTGTTGCTGTTGTTGTTGCTGTTGTTGTTGCTTTTGTTGTAGCTGTTGCTTTCGTTGCTTTTGTTGTTGCTGTTGTTGTTGTTCTTGTTGTTCCTGTTATTGCTGTTATTGTTTTGTTGTCGCTGTGGTTCTGTTGTTGTTGTTGCTGTTCCTGTTGTTGTTGCTGTTGTTGCTTTTGTTGTTGTTGCTGTTCCTGTTGTTGCTGTTGTTGCTGTTGTTGCCGTTGTTGTTGTTGCTGTTGTTGTTGCTGTTGTTGTTGCTGTCGTTGCTGTTGCTGTCGTTGTTGCTGTTGTTGCCGTTGTTGCTGTTGTTGCTGTTGTTGTTGCTGTTGATGTTGTTGCTGTTGATGTTGGTGTTGCTGTTGTTGCTGCTGTCGTTGTTGCTGCTGTTGTTGTTGCTGCTGTTGGTGCTGCTGTTGTTACTGTTGTTGTTGCTGCTGTTGTTCCTGTTGCTGTTGTTGCTATTGCCGTTGTTGCTGCTGTTCCTGTTGCTGCTGCTGTTCCTATTGCTGTTGTTGCTGTTGTTCTTGTTGTTGCTGTTGTTGTTGCTGCTGTTGTTGTTGTTGCTGCTGCTGTTGTTGATGTTGTTGTTGCTGTTGTTGTTGCTGTTGTTTCTGTCATTGTTGCTGCTGTTGTTGCTGCTGCTGCTGCTGTTGTTGTTGCTGATGTTCCTGTTGTCGTTGTTGTTGCTGCTGTTTCTGTTGCTGCTGCTGTTGTTGTTGTTGCTGCTGCTGTTGTTGTTGCTGTTGTTGTGGTTGCTGTTGTCCTTGCTGTTGGTGATGGTGCTGGTGTTCTCTCGGTGTAGCCGTTGTTGTTGCTGCTGCTGCTGCTGTTGTTGCTGTTGTTGTTGATGCTGTTGCTGCTGTTGTTGCTGTTGTTGCTGCTGGTTTTTTTTTGTTTTTTTGTTTTTTTTCCCCTGGCGGCACGGTGGCTGAGTGGCTAGCACTCATGCTTCACAGCAAGAAGGTTCGCGTTGCCCGGGCCTTTCTGTGTGGAGACTGCATGTTCTCCCCGTGTTTGGGTGGGTTTCCTCCGGGCACTCCGGTTTCCCCCACCAACCTAAACATGCGCCATAGGTAAAATCCAGCTTAGGGCCTGACCAAAGCATAAATAACAAAACAAAATCATGGGGATGGTCCCCGGGTCAAATATAGAAACAACTTCTCCTGTGCGAGATCAATAAAGGTCAATCTTCTAATCCTTGACCACTGTAAGGCGCTTTGTGCTACAATTTTGTATGAAAAGCGCCTTATAAATGTTTGATTGATTGATTGATTGAAATAATTTGGATAAGACAGAGAAGGCGCTGTAATGTAATTGCTATTTAATGTTCTGAAAGATGGTTTTAACTGTATCTCCTTGGAATAATGCAGATGAGAAGGATATTACACCTCCATAAAGTTATGCAGTGTTACTTAATATTACTGCATCCATTAAATACAAATAATTCAGTTTTGAAGTATATATATTTTAAGAAACCTAACCAAAAGAAACCCCAACATGCAAAACCCCATCCATTTTCAAATAAACTGTCAAGCTTTCACATCAGTTTTGAAAGTGACACTATATAAAAACCAGGAGAATGCTGGCCTCTAGTGGAAACAAAGGCACACTACCAAAACAGATTCTTCAATAACTTTTAAACTTTTTTCTTTTTCTTTTATCGTAAAAAGGTGTAGTAAACATAAACTGTAATTTTCAGACATTCGTGGAAAAAATTCATGATAGGGTAAACTTCAATGTCAACTTTAACCTTAATTTAATGGGATAATAACTTTGCTAAGAAAAATTCATAGTTTTACACCAGTCACATTGTTGTTTGAGGAAAAAAAAGAAAAAAGATCCTGAGTTCTAAAACACTAGACATGTAAAATTCATGCTTAAAAGTGCACCGTGTAACTGTTGTGGGAGGAGGTCCGCCACAAGCTCGTTTCCATGGAGATATTACCATTTTTGCTTGAAAGGTCTCACAGTATGGCATTAAAGTCATCTAGGTTGCAGTTATTTAATTACAGGTGTTTTACTGTTCAAACATACTACAAAAAATACGCATTCCTACAGTGAGTGAGCGCGCATCTCCACAAATCTGACCTGCAACTTAATGCCATCCTGTAGGACAGTCGAGACCAGGCATGGGCAAACTACGGCCCGGGGGCCATATGCGGCCCGTTAAGCTTCTTAATCCGGCCCGCCAGAAATTATATTAACTCATTGACTGCTGGAGACGGATAAATACGTCAATTGCGTTTTTCAGCGGGGGTTGCTAGGTTACGACCTGGAGCAACTTTTAAGGTGTAATTCGTACATCCCAACCTGTAGGTAGCGATCGTGTGCCCATCGGAGACGCGGAAGACAGGAAAAGATCAGCACATGTGTAGTGTAGTGTAGTGAGAGAGAGTCAAGATGGCGAGGAGAGCGAACGAGGGAAAACGGTTCACTGTCGTCGTCCTCCTCCCTGATATACCCGCGCCTCGGTCTGCCTTGGGCAGAAACACTTGCGCACCTCCATCGCCCTGCTCAGACACATGTGCGCCTCCATCGCCCTGCTCAGACACATGCGCGCCTCCATCGCGCCTCCATCGCCCTGCTCAGACACATGCGCGCCTCCATCGCGCCTCCATCGCCCTGCTCAGACACATGCGCGCCACCATCGCCCTGCTCAGACACATGCGCGCCTCCATCGCCCTGCTCCGAAACATGCGCGCCCGCACCGCCCTGCTCCGAAACATGTGCGCCCGCACCGCTCGCCCCGGGCAGATGAGACCGCTGCTCCGACCTACCCGCACCCGGATCGCTCGCCTCAGGCAGACCTAACTGATCCGGCGTGTCTCTGCAGCCTGTCTCCGCGGTATCCCGCATCACAGGTCTGCTCCGGAGGCACTCATTTCGTGAGCCAGACCCCGATTCATCTGATGAGCCGTCAGGATCAAGTGGAAGCAGGAGATCTTCGCCTCCAGAGAGGCATGGGATGGGTAAGAAGAACTAACTAAATAACTAACTAAATAACATGATGCTGCTGTGTGGTAATTGTGAAGGAATTTTCTATTTACAGAGCCTTCAACCAGCAGAGGACCAACCCCCCCTCCTGCTCGCAAAGCGAAGAAAGGTAAAAAAATATATTATATAAATAAATAAATTGTGTGTGTGTGTGTGTGTGTGTGTATATATGTATAAAAAAGTGTCTATTCTCCACATCACACTGCAGCAATACAAAATAAAAATACAATTAGGTAATGTGTATTTCTATCATTTACAGGTGGTGCATCTGGAGTGGCAAGAACAACCACACATGCCACACATCTACTGTCTGCATATTATCATGGTGGCAGGTGGTCACCATGTCATGCCAGGCTAACACCGTGACCTTCTTGTTGTGCCTCATAACCTTTCCCCCTGCCCCCAGGTCACTCTTTTTTTGTCCCTGATCCCATTTGGTTCCCCCCTGGTTCCCCCCCCCCCCCCCCCCCGTTTCCCCCCTGGTTCCCCCCTGTGTGTCCCACAGACTCACACACTGACACAGAATTATAAAAATTGTCCATATACATGGTGTAGCCATGACAGTGACAGTAGTGTCAAGATGCCGGGGACAATCTCTACTTGCCGGGGACAAGCAGAGATTGTTTTTGATCTAGGAGATCAAAAACAATCTCTGCTTCATACCATCTATGCAAATGTTTTGCCCAGGTTGGTACGTGTTTTTAAATTTTTATAATATAGTCCAACACTGGGCGGATTTTATAGAGATTGTCCCCGGCATCTTCTAATGACCTGTCACTATCAGCTGAAACCTGTTTCTTGGCATTGTTTTTGAAAAGTTTTTTTTTTTTTTTTTTATTGTGTGAAGAATCCCTCAGTCGTCCAGGTAGAATCCATGGCAAAAGGAGAAATTCAATTTGTCAACTGGACCCAGTACCTGTCCAGTTGACAAATTGAATTTCTCCTTTTTTATTTTTTATTTTTTTATTTATTTTTTTTTTATTGTTGTATATTGTATTGTTTTATGTATGTTGTATACTTATGTATGTTGTTCTGATCTGTTCTTTGTTCTCAAATTTTGTTTTGTTGATTGTTGTCAATTTGTATATAGTTATATTTCTTATATTTGTAAATAAAAGTGTACTTTGTCATCAAAAATATCTTTCTCTGTTGTTTTAGTAGTTTGAGATGTCACTAAATCAATAAGTATTGATGTCAAAGTCACTGATCTGCTCGAAATCCTTCTTTTCACAAAATGCTCCATTTCTCCAGTTTTTGTCAAAAACCAGTGTTTTTGCTGAAACTTCCCTATGTTCTACTATCAATTACTTGAGAACCGAAAAGGTTAGAAGCATATTTTTTTTCCAGGTGAAAGAAGAGAGTCTACACTTTATTTTGATGTGTGCCATGTCTATATAGTCAAAGAACTCAGTATTCTGTGAGTCTTGAAAAATCAGTGAAAATGACCTAAAAGCTCTGGCAGTCAAAGGGTTGACATTGTGAAAACAGGCCGGCAGTGAATGAGTTAATAAACCTTTTTAATGTTTTAAAGTTTTCATTTCCCTGCAACTCTGATGTTTTCCAATAGCTGACCCACTAGATACATTGACCTTTGTCGAGGTGCGGCGTTTTGCTCCATATCTGTGCTTTACTCTTTAACCCCTCAGCCCTCCTGTAAAGATGAGCGGAGCTAAGAAAAGAAAAGTTGCTTTGTCTGGAATGTCCCAGTGTGGCATTAAAAGTATCATTTTACTTTTTTTTTTTTTATACCTAAAATCTTGCATTCTTACTGTGAGTGGACTTGGCTCACCACAGATCTGACATGTAACTTAGCCCTGTGGTGTCACCTGCTGTCTCCGCAGAGATAAATAAGGGTAATGCCATACTGTGGAACATTCTGGCCAATATTGCCATGAAGAAAAGCAGGTGACGGACCCTTCACCAGAAATGTTACACAGTGCACCTTTAGATGAGACTTACAACACATCACTGTTTGTGTTTTTATTTGTATTTATTTTGAGCTCCGCGAAAGCACAGCTATTCTTCCTGGAGTCATTTACTGAAATTTAATATTTTATTGCTACTAAGGTCATCAACGTTCCCTGGCGGTGTGTTGCTAACTGGAGGCATTGCTCTGTCTAAAGCTCTGTTACTCAAGGTAGACTTTAATCTGAACAGAAGCTGGCGAGCCTCAGCCAACAGTTTTTAGTCACACTCGTCTTTTTGTAGAAAATCAAACACCTAAACAGGATCCTGAATGCTTGTATTGATCATAGGCTCATGTGTCATTTAAATTAAGGCTGTCAACTTTAATACCTACGATTAATCACCACAAATTGACGCAGATTAATCGCACGTCTGTTCTGACCAATCACACGCCTGTTTTAACCAATCACACAACCACACGTCCGTTTTGACCAATCACACGTTGGGGCATATAATATATGCCCCGAGCGGTCTCCAAATAACACAAACTTTAGCACTTTTCAAATCATAGAAGCTCAATGTCTTAGTCTACACTTTCGTTTGAGTCAAAAGTGGCCTGTAATCCGAGATTTATCCATAATTTACAGCTGAGAGAGAGTGAAATAAGCTGTGTTTCCGCACATGCACACTGGCCTCCTCATCTACTCGAAACTATGGATAAATCTTGGATTACAGGCCACTTTTGACTCAAACGAAAGCGTAGACTAAGACATCGAGCTTCTATGATTTGAAAAGTGCTAAAGTTTGTGTTATTTGGAGACCGCTCGGGGCATATATTACATGCTCGAGAACCCGCGCTACGGCTATCGCTAATCTAAAACATCTCTGGAAGTGCTCCATATGACACCAAAGTGCTATGGGTGAGTAAAACAACTTGTTTTATTACTGAAATAAGGCTCAGATTGTAAAAAACGTTAATTCTCCTTTAAATTATAGCCATCTGAGCTTTAAAATAATTAAAATTTGTGAAATTAAAGATAATGTTTAAAAATATTTCAAATTAGCTTTTTAATTACAACATTAAAATCTATGCTCAATGTGATTAGTCGTGATTAATCGTATTTCAAAAGTGTGATTAATCTGATTCATATTTTTATCATTTGACAACACTAGTTTAAATAAATTTTGTATTTTTCAGACCAGGCCTGGACTGGTAATCGGGCATACCGGGCATTTTCCCGGTGGGCCGACAGTCCTAGGGGCCAATGCAGTTATTTTATTTTATTTTTTTTACTTAGAGACCGGCCCACAATTTAGAGGGGGTGGCCCATTGGTCCATCTTTAATATAGACAGTGGACTAAACCAATCAGGATATAGTATCTTATGACAGCAGTCCCACCCCTTTCTCTGCACTGATCCCCACCAGTTTCAGTGTTGAGCGTGGAAACATGGAGAAGCGGCAGAAAGGGGATGCGGAGAAGTTACGGACTAAAAGATTAAAAAATCTCACTATAGACCAGGGGTGGGCAAACTTTTTGACTCGTGGGCCACAAAGGGTTCTAAAATTTGACAGAAGGGCCGGACCAGGAGCAGGTGGATTTAGTGTTTTGGTAATCCACCTCATAAGAGCAAAAAATAACATGGGATATGTAGAAAACATGTGCTTTATTTCAATTAAAAATTAACAGAAGCATTTCAACAAAATGTCCATCTTTCAAGTTCCACAGTATTTAGCTACTTGTATTTATTAAAATGACTCTTAAAACACAGAAAATTTAATTAATAAAATACAGCTTTTTTATTTTTTTTATTACTAACAGCTACTATTTTAAAGCACTGAAAGTTCTGTTATCCTTCAGGTTTTTATCATCACCACTCTCCTCCTGACTGTGTTTTTTTCAAAAACAGAAGGCGATGCAGATCTACTTGTCCTGCTCCTTCTGTTCACTGTGCGTCCCCAGTGCCAAAACTCAACATCGTTGCTTTCATCCAGTGCTAATGAATAAAGCGTGAACGACTCCGCCTTTTTATTTAAGTCGCTGGTTATATCTTCAACTATCAGTTCCACATGGCAAATCACTGTCCTGTGTGATAAACAGGTTTTTTCAAATTTGTCTTTGCTCTCCGGACACAAGACACCTGCTGTCTCCACCGTACATTCTTTTAAAAACTCGCCTTCAGACAGAGGCTCGCTGGCCTTTGCCAATTTGAATGACAACATAAGACTTGGTACTTGACTCTTGAACAGCAGTTTGATGGTGAAAAAAGTTTAGTTGAGCCTGTAAATTAGCTGCCGAACTCTGAGCCGTAGCTTCCCGTTCTTTCGTTGACTGCTTGCTAGCATAGTTAGCATGTTTTGTGGCAAAGTGACGGCTGATATTATATTCTTTACAAACCGCTACAGTCTCTTAGGATATCGGGCATACAGCAGCTGATAAGTAATCGGTGAAAAAATATTTACTTGTCCACTCCTTATTAAACACTCGACATTCTCTGTCCACTTTTCTTTTCTTAGCTCCGCTCATCTTCACACAGGTCAATGCATCTAGTGCGCCAGTTATTGGAAAATGCCAGAATTTAAAATTAAAACATTAAAGATCCCATGACATGGTACTTCTTGATGCTTTTATATGGCTCCTTAATGGTTCCCTAATACTGTAAATGAATCCTTCTTCAAAATCAACACTGCATGAGAAACAGAGATAAGATGAGAAAGAGTATTTTTTCTCCCTCAGAACAGGTCATAATGGGAGTTGTTGCTTGAATGCAAATGAGGAGAAAAAAGCTGGCCAATAGCAGAGGGTGGGGGCGTGGCCAAAATCTCAGCTCAGAGCTCAGAGCCCACAGCTGATCCATTTCCTTGTTTTTGCACGGGGGAGAGATTTGAAGCGTTCCATTGAAAAATAAACACATTTCCTCATAAAATAAAATTAAACCACTGCTGTTCAAAAGGTCCAGAGGCTCAGATAAAGGACTTCCGAGCCTAGAAACACTCGGACGTGCCTCCAGGCAAATAAAAAAACGCATTTCGCATTGCCTAGCGCATTCGCAGTCCAAACTCTCTGGGCGTGATTTACAGAGACGCTGAGTACAGACAGACGGGGGTGGAACTGCATTTGCATTTCTTTTTTCGATCTGACGTCAATAAGGTGCCTTGTTCAAACTCGCCCGTTTGAGCTCCGATTTTTTCTAACGCAGAAAAGGATCGCAAATGCTCAGTTTAGACATTTCACAACTTTTAACCATGGGGGGGGGGGGCTAAACAGGGTAGGGGAGCTCACATTAACGTTCAAAAACCTCAGAAAGTGAAAATTTCATGCCATGGGACCTTTAACAAGGTTTATTAATATAATTTCTTCAAGTTCGGCGGGCCGGATTAAAAAGCTTAACGGCATATGGCCCCCGGGCCGTAGTTTGCCCATGCCTGCTATAGACGCTGCAAAATGTTCTAAAATAACAGACATATTCTCTGGAGAGACTGCTGGAGCCTCCACGTCCTCTGCAGCCGAGCCTGAAGGTGGACAGGGAGAGGAGCAGCCAGAGACTGTGGACAGGGAACCCGAGGGACAGAGTGACCAGGGAAGTGTCGCACAGGCACAGCAGGTCAGTAGGTAGTAATGTTAGGATAATACCAGGACTTTTAGGTGATGGACAGGCATGAAAATCGCTCACCTTTCGACGAAATCCGCCGTTTTGAAGCCAAAACAGGTGACATACCTTAATCGTGTAGATTTGACGGAAAACTATAGTTACTGTGAGTTTGCTGGTGGTTTTTGGGAGCTGGGATTTTTCCTTTAAATGTTGGATGCTGGTTTCCCCTTGGCCAAGACGTAACAATAGTAAAATACTTTGCTTCAGGGGACACAAACATAAATTAGTCCGTTGTGCTCCGCTAATTATGAGGGGCTGGTCTAAGCCAAAAATGCCAGGGCTATTTTTTTGTCCCAGTCCAGCCCTGTTTCAGACTATATCTTGAAACTTATTTGTGTGCATTGTGTGACCATGAAAACTGCTGAACATTCCACCATAGACATACATGCAGACCACACCAAGCATGATGTCACTGCAAAGTATCAAATTATTATATCAAACTGTTAGCAGTGAAAAACAAGCGGGTAAATCGAGAGACGGCTAGTTATTTAAAGTTTCAAATGAAAATATAAAATGATGAAGCAATTGTTTAAAAAGTTCCTGTACACTTCTGCATTTAGTCTTTAAATAAAATATCATAGACTCAGCTCTTCTTCACTGTTGCGTAAAGGTCCTCTGGGGGCTGTGTCATCCCGGCTGCTGCCTTGGGCACTCTGACCTGGGAGTAGATGGTCTCCTCCGGGTCTTCTGCGTGATGGACCGTAGCACCAGGCCTGCATGTTGTAGACTTAGAAAACACCACTTCTCCATAAAGGACGGTGTCTTCTTCTTTGCGCATGTCCTCACATGTCTCCATCTTTATAAGAAGGGCTTAAACTGTCACAAACATATTTCTGGCACAGTCTAAGATACTGTAGATGATATTTTACCTGGGATTCCTTTGGGGCTTGACTTTTAGAAATGTGAAGACTGAAAAAAAAACACACAAACAATTTATTAAAGTAGAACTAAACTAAACTACTTCGCCATCTTAGTACAAACTAGGTACACATGCAGCTTTCTGGTCAAAAACTGTCCAAAATATTTCAGTCCCTCTAGTGGCCACTGCAGTTTAAAGTGCTATGTGAGATCATACAGTTGAGGACAAAATTATTAGCCCTCATACAAAATAGTCATTGTTTTAAAAATATTTCAAAAGTGCTTTTAACCATGACCTTGCCAGAGCACTCCCACCTTCTATAGTACCATTTCGGTGGTCGAGCAGTGGTTTTCAGTATTTAGGCATTCAAGTTACTTTATCTCTCAGTGACCTGTATCGTGAAAACCTCACTCCCTTGATTGACAAGACTGAGAGGGACTGTGCGTTGGTCGGCTTTGCCCATTTCACTTGCACGTCGAATAAGCTTGGTTAAGATGGTGGTTCTCCCCAGGTTTCTTTACATGTTTCAACACCTTCCTGTCTTTCTTAACAAATTCTTTTTTGTTAGACTAGATAAGATTATTTCAACATTTCTTTGGGCTGGTAAGCCACCACGAATTCGCAAGTCAGTTCTACAGTTCCCTAAAGACAGAGGGGAGTTTGCCCTTCCAGTTTTTAGACATTATTACTGGGTGGCGAATGTGCAAAAACTTTTATTTTGGATGAGCGGTAAAGCAGATTCTATACCGAGCTGGGTACACTTGGAGAAAAAATCGTCGCAGTTTTCTTTGCGTTCTATTTTATGCTCGCAACTTCCTCTCGCACACTCAATTAATAATCCAGTGATCTCTGTCTCATTGAAGATTTGGAATCAGTTTAGGAGGCAGTTTGGCCTCCTGAACCCTACCATCTTGACATCAGTGTTTAGAAATTCTACTTTTGAACCATCTAATGAAGATCCGGCATTTAAAGTCTGGCATAATAATGGGATTAGGTCAATTAGTGATCTGTATACGGATGGCGTATTTTCATCTTTTGAACATCTGTCTGTTAAATATCGTCTTCCAAAGCATCATCTTTTTCGTTATTTTCAGGTCCGGGATTATGTCAAAAAATTGTTCCCCTACTTTCCGAACCGGCCTCCAGAAACCCTATTAGACTCTCTCCTCTCTGTGGACCCTACTACCAAAGGATGCATTTCAGTCTTATACAGGTTAACTCAGTCAGAAACGTCAACATATCCTAATATAGTTAAAAACGCATGGGAGGAGAGTCTTAATATTGAAATTACAGAACAACAGTGGAATTCGGCATTATCCCTGATCTATTTATCTTCTATCTGTGCCCGTCACAGACTAATTCAATGTAAAATTGTTTACAGGGTTCACTATACAAATGCGAGACTGGCTAAGATTTATCCTTCTGTAAGCGATGCATGTGGCAGATGTCAGCTTTCCCCCGCCAATCACTCACACATGTTTAGGGCGTGTCCCAAACTAGGTCCACTATGGGCATATATCTTTCACATATTAGCTGGAGCATACGGTTATCCCATTGCGCCAAACCCTATTTCTGCAATTTTTGGTGCCCCTCCTGTTTCATTTGCCTAATGCACTGAAACAGGCCATAGCATTTACCACCCTACTGGCCCGAAGGCTGATTTTACTTAAATGGAAGCTCCCACATCCCCCTTCACATGGGTTCACGAAGTGCTTTACAATCTTAAGCTCGAAAAACTGAGGTTTTCCCTCAGAGGCTCTGTTAAACTGTTTCATACTACTTGGGACCCTTTATTACACCACATTGATTCTATAACCCTTCCTCAAGACCTGGAGGATGACTAAAATATAGGCAATAACCTCTTCTCTTCCCCTCTTTTCTCTTTCTCTTTACTTCTTATCTCACGTTACATATTATTATTATTATTTTTATTTATTTTATTTTATTTTATTTTTTCATTATTATTAGTAGTACTTTATTTAATTTTTATTTATTATTAGTTTAGGATGTCTGGCCAGCGGGTGGGGGAGGGCTGGGAGGGATGGGGTGGTTGACATTCAGATGTGTCCTATATTAGTTTCACAGCTGTAATAGCACTATTCAATTCAATGCCTGTTAATGTTGAAAATGTTTAATAGATAAAGTTGAAAAAAAAAAAAAAGTGCTTTTAACCAGAGCAAAAATAATAATAATAATAATAATAATAATAATAATAATAATAATAATAATAATAATAATAATAACACAGCTTTTTTAGACATCCTAGTTTTATATTGGGTGCTTACATTATTTTATTTTCCACATAGAAATTTTAAAATAATTTGGGGGAAAACTTAAAATTTCATAGCGGGGGCTAATAATTTTGTCCTCAAGTGTACATGACTGTCCTGGTTGCAGGGGTGGACTTTGAAATATTGACCAACTGTTAGACTGATGACACTTTTCCTTAAACCCCCAGTAAAACTTGCCAAATACAACGCGAACTAAATAAAATAAAATAAAAAATAAAATAAAATAGAAAGGGCACTTCACACCTTAAAACTAGCATGCCAAAATACCAAAAATACCAATACTAATCCAACATCTCAAAAATACAAGCTGAAGAATAACACTTTTCGGTGCATGGCATGGCAGGTTAGTTAGGTTGACGTAAAAGGGCATTAAATCGAATGTGTTCGCATGAAAAAGGAGGTTATAGAGCGATTCAGGCTGACCTCAGGCCTATGCAAGGTGCAAGTAAAAGTGGTTAGTACTGGGTAAAAAAAGTGTTCAGATCATGTCTGAATGAATGTGTGCTGCAGTCTTGGCCATTTGAAACATTTGTTTGACAATGCAGTGGGAATAACTTTACCCTGCCGCCTCTGTCTGCGCAGCTAAGCCTCGTCCTGTCGTTCTTTGTTGTTTTTTCTCCTCCACCACTAGAGTGTGTGTGTGTTCTGTTCACGGTGCTCTGTTTGGCTCCACTGATGGTGCAATAATTGTGAACAAGAGCACTGGGGTCGGTCCACAGAGCGCAACATGTGTGAAAATCACCTTCTTTTATGCTGATTGACTGTATCATATGGTCTACATGTTATCATATGTGTTATATGTATATGTTCTCTTATATGTGTGCAACTGTTTACCTATAATTTTATTACATCATTCAGAAAATGTTAATATGATGTTTTGTGTTATATTTTTGTTTTGTTGTTTAAGAGAAAAATCCTGCTCAAAATTCACAATTTGCAACTAAAGCCCTATTCGGACGGGATTAGTTTTATGGGGTGACATGGGGTGAAGTAATAATTACCAGGGAATTTAGTCCTGTCTGAACGCGCCATGTCCGTAAACATAACGGAGTATGTCGGTGAAATTTACAGCGAGTTTCACCTTCTGTAAAACGGTCTGGAGGAATTACCATAGGTAATATTAATCCCGTGCGAATGCGACCCTCGGTAAAGATGTATGTAATATTTCGTCACATCCGTTTAAAGAAATAATTTACCGCAATTTTCAAACACGGAGGAGCTTGAAGCGCTTTGTTTTGCCGGCAAACAAAATGATCTACCGGTACTCTCAAACAAACGCACACATCGACCAATGAAAAAGACCAAGAGGTATAAATCAGTCGTCAGAGGCATGAAACTTCTGCTTGTTTTAGGTCATGTATGCTCTATTAGTCCTGATTATGGGCAATAATTTGCATAGTTCGCTAATATTACACATAGGCTAATCATGACGTGCACGGCAACGAATACGTGACGGCAGAGCGTAAACAAACTCCTCCCATGTCAAATGAATATTACTGACATTTCTTGTCCTGTGTGAATGGGGTCATTTATATTACAGAGGTCCTGTGATAAACCGACATTACTCTACGTCCCCCTGTAAAACTAATCCCGTCCGAATAGGGCTTAAGACGGTGTGTGGGATTTTTGTCTGTTCATGTTTTGGGCTGCTTCCTCTCCTCTAATGCCTGTTTCAAGAAATTGATGTGCAAAGCTCTCATTTATTTATTTAATAAATTAATTTCATGGAACAGGCTGCACTTGTAAAGGTATATCTGGTAGTATCCAATATCTAAAACTCATCAACACCACCTGGAGGTGTCTGAGGAACAGATGCTCAGATTCACTCACCGAATAAAAACAGCGATGCAGATGAGTATCAGGAGACCAATACCTCCTCCAAGAATGGGCTTCCATGGTAGTTTGTATTCAAGTGTATCCTGCAATTTGATGGTTGGAGAGTTTTGTGTCCCGACTTGATTCTTGGCTTGACAGAAGTATTCTCCTTGGGTTGCACGGTTGAAGATGAGGCTGTAGACTCGTCCTTCATGAACTCTCTGTGGACCCTGTGAGGTGTTCCTGAACCAGCTGAAGCTCTGGACTGGAGGCCAGGCTCTGCTGGAGCAGCTCAGATTTACAGACTGTCCCTCTGACAGTGAAGTGTTCGCACTGAGCCACACAGACGTGTTTTTAGGAGAATCTGAAAAGACATGACACACATTTTAACAAGATCTTATAGTGACACAAAGATTTAAGGAAAACATATTTTGCTTTTTCTTGACACTTCATAATAAACTATAGTGTACATAGATCATTATTCTACATTTGCAGCCTAAATACTGATGTAAAACAGCTTATTAATAAGAGAAATAGGTCCTTTGTCTTCCTGTTCAAAACTGCAGTGATTGTACATAGTGGCATTTCATGATAGCAAACAGCTCAACTTCATTTACTTTTTAATTTCACATTTTAAACCCAACATGTATGAGCCTTGGGCAGAAATAGTGGCTAGGTAAAAACTCACAGAAGTCCATCTTGCATTATATAACTCCTTTAAAGGTCCCATGGCATGAAATTTTCACTTTCTGAGGTTTTTGAACGTTAATGTGAGCTCCCCTACCCTGTTTAGCCCCCCATGGCTAAAAGTTGCGAAATGTCTAAACTGAGCATTTGCGGTCCTTTTCTGCGTTACACAAAACCAGTGTTCAAACGGGCGAGTTCGGACAAGGCACCTTATTGACGTCAGATCGGCAAATGCAGCTCCAGCCCCTCCCTCTGTCTCCGCTCAGCGTCCCTGTATATCCCGCTCATAGAGTTTGGACTGTGAATGCGCTAGGCAATGCGAAATGCGTTTTTTTATTTGCCTGGAGGCACGTCCGAGTGTTTCTAGGCTCGGAAGTCCTTTATCTGAGCCTCTAGACCTTTGAACAGCAGTGGTTTAATTTTATTTTATGTGGAAATGTGTTTATTTTTCAATGGAACGCTTGAAATCTCTCCCCCCGTGCAAAAACAAGGAAATGGATCAGCTGAGCGCTAGAGCCGAGAGCAGAGACTTTGGCCACGCCCCCACCCTCTATTATTGGCCAGCTTTTTTCTCCTCATTTGCATTCAAGCAACAACGCCCATTATGACCTGTTCTGAGGGAGAAAAAATACTCTTTCTCATCTTATCTCTGTTTCTCATGCACTGAGTGTTGATTTTGAAGAAGGATTCATTTACAGTATTAGGGAACCATTAAGGAGCCATATAAAAGCATCAAGAAGTACCATGTCATGGGATCTTTAAGTATAGTCTACACTTAATACTTAAAATAATACCTTTTGTAAATGAAGGTTATAATAATAAAAATCATCATCATCATCATCATCATCATCATCATCATCATCTCAAAATTCTTGACACAAAACATCATGTAGAAACTGGAGATTATCACAGACATTTCCAAACCTCAGTGAGGCTGCACACTTACACTCCACACTCAGAGAGATGGTCTCGTCTGCGCTCGTCTTTGCCCTATTCTTCGGTCCTTCCGTCACAGGATACACAGCAGAACAGAGCACCTTCAGTCCATGGTGCTGCTCAGATAATCTCATCTGGAGTTGCACTGAGGTGGTGAAGGTCCCATTAGAGTTTTGGATCATGCTGTGTGGAGGCTCTGGTTGGAGGCTCCATGTGAGTTTAGGAGGAGCGAGAGGGCAGGGAGTGGGAGCAGAGCAGGTTATAGTCACTGTCTCCTTCTCCCTCTGTCGCCCTGACACCTGCACTGACGGTTTCCACGGAGACTCTGCACAAAAGATCGGTGGTGATGGAATGGAATTGCTGATCTCTACTGAACAAGCGGTAAAAAGCTCCAAAGAGTCAACCATGTACAATATTACAGGACTTCTAAGGAATGACAGTTCTAACAGAAGTACTTTTTACTTCTACTTGAGTTTTAGTCTTTTGAATTAACAATAGTTAGGGTTAAAAAGCGTGCAAACTGGAAAATAGCATGCACGAGTTATGGGCAAGTTGAACATTTACTATTAGAATAAGAACAGTAAGAATAACTCTTTAAGTATTTAATTAAATACACGTTTACTGAATACCAATGTTTGTTAGTTCATAAACTATTATTGTCTCATCTGCAAACTCTTTACACCAGGCGTTTTCCACAACCACAGCAGCCGCTAAACTTCCTCTGTGTTTCTCTTCTTCTCTAATCTTAACTTTACATTTAGCATAAATATAACCCTTGCTTAAGTAACTTTTTTGGTGAGATTTGGAAGTTTTGCATAAATTTGGCTCATAAACTCATCATTAGACTGGACAGTTTGGAATGAGACAGAATTTAAATGAAGTCAGTTTGGAATCAAACGCACAAGAAGAAGACCCTTATTTATTTGTGTTGTGCTGATAGCTTAACAATATAAGAACTGACACACTACGTTACATTTTTAATGTTATTTACTAGTTGCATTTTTAACTCTTAACAGTAATGCAGCAGTGACTTCCTACATTTTATTGGCTGATCATATTTTGAATGACTCAGATATGAACAACTCTGTAATGTTAAAGAAGACTCAGACTTAATTTGTTTTGGTAGTTTTCATAGTTCTTTCACATGTCCTCAGATTGTGTTAATCAGCTGGTTTACCCACTTCTTCACATACTACTAAGTTTTTAAAAATGTACTGTTGTTATAAATAGGAACCATTATTTATTTT
Source organism: Paratrypauchen microcephalus (assembly GCA_036785185.1). Classification (NCBI taxonomy): domain Eukaryota; kingdom Metazoa; phylum Chordata; class Actinopteri; order Gobiiformes; family Gobiidae; genus Paratrypauchen; species Paratrypauchen microcephalus. The sequence continues at coordinate 1,056,103 of JAVJIX010000197.1, read as the reverse complement.
AAATTTGTCCTAAACGTCTTTTTCACACTTTAAGATATCAATTATTTTACAGTTTATAACTCAATGAATATGTGTTTCAGCCTTTGTTATTACCACAGTTTAGTGATTTGGTTATTGGAAAAATAAAAAAGCAAATGTGTCTTACCTTGGACTTTTATATTAAGTGGATCACAAAGTGCAGTTGCCTTAAATTTGTTGTTTTCTATTCTCAAGTAATACTGGTCAGAATGACTTGTGTTTATATCAGAGAACAGAGTGGTGCAGTTTTTCTGATGCAGGTTTCCAATCATTGTCATATGAGATTTGAGGGGATTAGAGCTGTTAAAAAATACTGGATCTGTAGGTCTGCCTAAGTTGGGATGTGTCTTACTCCAAATGGCTACTACAGGTTTATTCAGGTCTGCTTGATATTTATGTTTATCAGGAATACTGAATGTGCAGGGGATCAGCAAACAGGTGCCGCTCAGAGCCTCCAGGTTTGGCACAGAGATGTTCAGATCAGATTCACATCCTAAAGCATCTGAAACATACATTTATGCAAATCTGAATATTACAATTTGTTTTTATAAGTTTACTACTATTAATTACCATAATAACATTCGCAGAACTCACCTGAACACAGCAGAAGGATGAAAAATATGTGTATCTCCATTTTCCCAAACCCTGCTGCCATTAGTAGATTTTTTATTTTTTTAATTTTTTTTACCTCAATTTCAGTTCAAAAATAAAAATTCAGACTTCAGGTTTGGGGTTATCCTGGGTTATTTAGTGCTGTAGTCCTGGTTTAGTCATGGTCGTCTGAGTTTGCTCAGACCAGGGGTTTGATACAGTGAGTGTGTAAGTGTGAATGCTTCTTCTACAGTGGTTATTTGCAGAACAACTTCCTCTTAAAACAAACACATCAGCTTCTCTGTTTTTCACTACACCACACGTATCAGTGACTATCTGTGTCTGTGGCATTTTGGTCGAGAGAACTTCAGGGAAACCTTACATCTGTGTTCATATCATTATTCTGGTTCATGATCACACTACAGTTCTGTCAAATGAGCTAAACTGACAAAGCACAATACCACCACTCACAGGAAAGTGAATACAGAGCAGAGTTGGATAGAAGGAAGGTGACTTAACACTTAGAAAGACTTTACTGAGCCACAAGGGAAATGACTTGGACACAGTAGCTCACATATCACATTATACCATAACAAAGAGTACAAAAATATATAAAAATGGTAATAAACTTCTAAATAAGTAGCAATAATAATAACAGGTGACAGGACACAGGTGTCAAATAAGGTCTTATGGCAGATTTGGAATATTTTGTGAAATCTTGAGTTTGGAGCGAAAACCTTGACCGAATACAACGGACACAGTAAATGTGTTCCGTTCCAATCGGCAGGTAAACCACATTTAAATAAAGGCAGATTTAAAAAAGTCTCAATTTATTTGCAATGTCTCCAACCAAGTGGAACAGAGATAATATATTTTTTTTTTAATTAGATTGACATTGAGATTGATTGACAGTGTTGTGAGAACCAGTTTTTGTCAGTTACGCCTTTTATCTAAAGTAAAGCCTTTTTTAAATCGCACCGACCTTGAAAGGACCATTCATGCTTTTATCAGTTCTAGAATAGATTATTGCAACGCACTTTATGTCGGTGTCTCCCAAACTGCTCTCAGTCGTCTTCAGCTTGTGCAGAACGCTGCAGCTCGTTTTTTAACCAACACACCTCGACGTCAGCACATCACCCCAGTCCTTTTTACACTTCATTGGCTTCCAGTTTCTTTTAGAATTGATTTTAAAATTTTACTTTTTGTTTTTAAAGCTCTTAATGGTTTAGCACCTTGTTATTTGACCGAGCTTTTATCTGACCGAAAATCAAATCCCACTTTAAGGTCAAATAACCAACTTCTTTTGGAAGTCGCCCGAGCCAGGCTCAAACACTGGGGTGATGGAGCTTTCTCTGTGGTTGGTCCTAGACTGTGGAACAATCTGCTCTTTGAGCTACGCAACGTCACTGATTTTAACCTTTTTAAATCTAGGCTCAAACACATTTATTCAAAATGGCTTTTAATACTTAGTACTTTGTGGTACGTAATTTTTCTGCACTGTGTGTTTTACTGTTTATTGTTTTACATTGTTTTATTCTGAATAATGTTCTGTCTTTTGTATTGTTGTATTTTCTATTTTAATTGGAAAGCACTTTCATCACCATTGGTGTTGTAAAGGGCTATATAAATAAAGATTGATTGATTGATTGATATATACATGACAATATTAATAGGCTCCATATTGGCAGGTTAAATAAGAATGCAGTCCGTAAAGTCCATTCCATAGTCACTGTCAGTCTAATCACCACAGGAGGCAGGAGAAAGACGTGACAATCACAGGTACAAATACAAAAGGGGAGGCCCGTCAGCAGAAACATTCACTGTATACTAGTATAACCCACTCATGATGACCACAGCACATGTACGGGGACATTTAGTGCACCTAATCACCATGACTGTGGTGATTCTGTTGCTCGCAGCTACGTCCTACACAAGCTTCTGTTTTCTGGTACGTGACATCATGGGGAAGAGGTCAGGTGGGGACGACCACAGGGAAGGGACCCTTTTTATAGGCCACAGGCGTCTCACTACACAGAGGTAAAAAATAACAATCTTATTTGTACTGTTATTACCTTTTTTCACTCTCCTGCTGCTCTATTAACAGCGTTTTCATGCTAGTTAACTTATAATACAGAATTGTTGTGTAACATGTACCAGTCCAGTCACAGAGCATACAGTTAGCATAAAGCTGATCTCCAACAGCCAGGGTAGAAACAGGAGAAAACCAGACCAAAAGCAGGACAACAGGGCAGGCAGCAGCATCGTTTTAAAGTTCAAAGTTCAAAGTCAGCTTTATTGTCAATTCTGCCATATGTGTTCAACATACAGTGAATTGAAATTTTGTTTCTCTCTGGCCAAGCAGTGCAAAAAGACAGTGTACAAAATACAATATAAAGACAAAACTAAAACTTCTAAGACAAAATAATTTCTTTAATTTCTGTATCACAGTCTATGGAGAACGCCTACGCCACATGAGCCACAGGAGCACATAGTCGGGCTTGAATAGGCAATATAACGCACAGTGTTGAGTATTCAAGTTCACCGGGTCCCAGACTGATGGTAAATAAACTTCTCCTGCCTCAGACCCCAGAGCCTCTGCCTCTCTGTACAACTCTAGGACTCATTAGAACAACACTTTTTCCTTAACATTGGCCACTTCTGAAATCTTTTCTACCCTGGACCATTGCTGAATGAATGACATGGACTTGTTTCTAAAATCTAAAAGCACAAATGCACTTTTTGCAGACCTCCATCGGGTATGGGGTGAATGTGTACCAGAGGGCGTCTTCTGTAACTGTCTCTACTCTAGAGGGAAGTTATGCTCCACAGCTGTTTTCTCATGTTTTCCGCTGATCTGATAACAATGGAGCGAACTGTTCATTTCTGCTTTTAGGTGCTGCACACAAATGTACCACCTTCTGCAAAGTTAAAAGTGCAATGTGTTTCTCCATGGAGATGCTATTGCTTTGTCTAGAACAGGCATGGACAAATTAC